>JAWZYV010013479.1:0-416489 GCA_038373885.1 Cheiracanthium punctorium
CCGTGTGCTGTGTCCGAAGACAGATACTCCCTCTAACCCTTCTCTAGCTACGCCACTGGACGCAGGCGGCAACCTGCGCCTCTGTTTCAAGGAAAGTGGCGTCAGATTTCACTTAAGTTAAAAAAAAAAAATTACATTTGTAGAAAAGGCGTGATTCTGGTTTTAATTCTGACACTTTAACCAAATTGGCTTCAAATAGTTTACTTTTGTATGTTCCACTTTCTTTAAAAGAAAACAGTAAAACTAGATGGTCAGCAAGAATGAAAGCTGTTGAAGGAGTTTATAAATATTTTGATGGCATTAACAAAGTTCTGGGAATTAACATCCAATCCTCTGTCTACATCGGAAACAGAGGCTCTCTCTTTGAAAAAATGCACAAAAAATTTGAATTTATTATTTTCACATGTTTTAGGTTTAACATTAAAAAAAAAAAAAGACCGCGTGAACCAATTTCTCCAAAGAAATGATATAACCGTAGATGAAACAGTAAGACGTACTAGAGGTCTTTTAAATCTTCCAGAATCCACCAGAGACAAAGCTATATTCGCTGCAATAACACAAGCAAAAATAATAGATAATAATAATTTACTTCCTGACTTTAATGAAAAACAAAAATGATGTTTTTTGAATCTTGGGAAGATGAAATTTCGAAATTTTCAAAGATAGAAAAATTTAGAATTCCTCTATTAGAAATTACCGACAGAATAATGAGTGTGCTAAAATCTCATTTTCAGGCTCTTGAAATGATTAGTGATAATTTTGGCAGGGCCTGATTAATACTTTCTGATATTATAGGCCCGCTATCATTTCGAGGTTCCCCTCCCACCTATTCCTATTCCATTCCATAAGTATAAATAATAAATATTGTAGTTTTGAAGCCCCTAGACTTTTTTTACTATAGGCCCGGACTTTATGGGCCTATTTGGTAGTCAGGCTCTGAACTTTGGAATCCTGAATGGAATAAAATCCACCAGATAAATATAGAACTGAAATCCGAAGCTCAAAAGTAAGCACTTCTGTATAAAAAATGACCTAAATATAGAAGAGTTTTTAGGAAAAAGTTTTAAAAATCACTCTCTATTTATTGATTGACGACGCTATGGAAACAGCACCTGCATCAATCCTTTTGAGTCTCATTTATAAGCATAACCTGGAAGAAGGCTATCGAAATTTAACCACAGCCTTAAAATTATTAATTCTTCCAATAACAATTGCATCAGGTGAGAGAAGCTTTAAGAAGCTGAAAATTATAAAAAATTAAGAAACTCTATGGAGCAAAATAGACTTTCCAATTTGAGTATTATCTCAATCGAACACAAAAAAAAAAAAGCGTCATTGATATCTTAGGATGATATTATTAGAACTTTTGCAGCAAAAGCCAAAATTTCGGAGGGAGGGGGGGGTGGATGCCATTTCTTTATGTAAAATAAAGCAAAAGAAAGGATCTCGATGTTTCTACTGCTTTTCTGCGTAAATACTAATAGGTTTTATTTACAAGTTTTGATTTTAAATTGTAAATTACATCGTTAATTTAAAAACACAATTGTGTGTAAAGTTGATTTGAACTGAAATTAAATAGATTTAAACTTTCTCAGACTTCCGAATTGGTAATAAAATGACTTGCTAGGTCAAAATGCTAGGTCCTGATTTTATTTCTTTCTAAAGGCATTTATTGAATGTCTTTCCGTTTCAAAAAATTTTCAAACTTCTCTCTCGCATTTTTTTTTTTTTGAGGGGGGGGGGGGGACGCCATAATTAAAATTTGTCATAAACATTAATTGCGGCACTGTTTCTCATGCCAGTCTTTTGCAGTTGAAAAAACAGTTCTGCAGTTGAGAAAACATGTTTGAATGTTTTTGAAATTTATCATAAGGCAATAGTAATGCAGTGCAACGAAAACAGATCTGCTAAACTCATAAATTATTGAATGGTTGTATATGAATATTAATAAGTAGTATATCAAAAATTTTTAAATGTCAGAATTCTTATTTGAGGAGCAGTACGGAATTTTAAGTGGTCATACAACTTCAGAAAGCTGACCTTAAAAAACAATGAATTTTTTCATTAAGAGAAGTATGAAATTTAAAAATAAATTCTGACAATTGCCCAGATTTCCACTGATACATGGCCCTGAAAAGGTCCGTTTTTCATTATTTTCCAAAGACACAGTAAAATTCTAATGAAAAACAACAGGTAACGCAGATTAAATAAACAATTGATAAGCTGGCGATAAAAAAAGCCGGTTAGTGTCAATGTAAACAAATCAGCAATGTTTACAAATTATAATCGCAACTATCCTGTCTCTCTGCGCATGCGCACTCATTTCGCGATAACCCATCTTGCATAAACGCAAAAATATACGGACCCTTTTCTCAGAGCCTTATTATCGCATGGGCAAATCGGGACTTTGCCCAGGGCCCCCGGCTCGAAAGGGCCCCCAATATCAAATGTTGTTCTGAAATATTCATTTTTATATCAAAATTTTATGAAAAATAAAACAAATTTCATAGATAGGGGCCCCCCCAAATTCATCAATGCCCGGGCCCCTGTTGGTCATAATCAGGCTCTGCCTTTTCTCCACCCTCCACTGAAAATTTCAAGTTCACATTTGCCAAACTGCGCATGCGCGCTCCTTTTGTGAGCGGAAAATTTTCCTAGTTTTTCAACGCATAAGCTTCACAAACCCAAAACTTTTGATTAGTGCTACCATCTGTTATCAAAATAGGGTAACAATAGAATGGCAGGAATATAAATTACTTATTACATTTTGAAACGCGCAGAGTATCGGATTAAGAAAGTTCTTTTTGGAGGGTATAATTTTTAATAACAGTTTATTTGGTCCCTCAGAAGTGTACAATTAAGCAAAATTTTACTTTAAACCAATGTAAAATTTTTTCGGAAAGGGGGGTTAATTTATGAAAAA
Source organism: Cheiracanthium punctorium (assembly GCA_038373885.1). NCBI lineage: Eukaryota > Metazoa > Arthropoda > Arachnida > Araneae > Cheiracanthiidae > Cheiracanthium > Cheiracanthium punctorium. Next base: position 2,924 of record JAWZYV010013479.1, read on the forward strand.
GCTCATTTTACTTATCCAAAGTGTATTATGAAATGGAGAGTTTGAGTACTTTCAAATTTTGTTCTAGTTCTCGATACAGCGTTTTACAAACATCTGTTAATATAATACGTTGAAACTGCTGTGCCCACTTTTAATATGTGCTAAGCTATATTCATATTGCTTTAATAATACTTTGCTCATTAACTTTGGGGAAATACTGAAGCATGCTCAATTCAATATTTATAATATTATAATAACAAACGCAACACATTATTACGCTTTAATTGAGTTTCTTCCACTGTTATTACTTTTTTACCAGAAAATTGGGGAAACTTGTTATATATGAGGACTAAAATAATTCTGCATATGTGCCAGAACGTTAGAATAACTATTTTATCAAGAATCCGAATTTTGAAAAGCATTAACCAACCTCAAGTACCCACACAATCAAAGAACCACGTCCCACGTGTTTGTTTTGTTTGTGTAGCATGTATTTCGGATTTGTGTGCTCGGCCCGAAACCCGCTTATAAATCCACGTCAGAAGGACAGCACAAGGAGGGGTGTCCTCCGTGGGAGTCTTTCTAAGGGGTCCTAACCCGTATTTACGCTCAGTTTTGTAGAAAACCACGAAAAACTCCGAACGATTAGGTCGACGGACGCGACCTTTTTTAGAGCCAGTCGCCTTCCGTCTACCATTTCGAGTGACTTACCCACTCTGCCATGGTGAGGCTGTCCCACGTAGATAGCAATCAACAACAAAGATGAGTTTGACAACAACCAGAAAACCTTAGATTAGTGCTGCCTTCTGTTATCTAATTAAGATAACAATAAAATGGCAGAAAAATGAATCACTTAGTACGTGACAACTGAATTTTTAAACTTGCAGACAGTGGCAGATCCAGAAATTTCTTTGGAAGGGCTGATTTTTAATAAAAAGCTTATTGGCCCAAACAAAAAATACAAGTACAATTTCATTGTAAACCAAAGTAAAATCTGATTTTCCATTAGGCCCAGTAGGCTCGAGCTTTGGCCCTCTGAATGTTGGGGGGGCGGGGCAAACAAAATCTCAATTTAATATTTCTTAATTTTACCCTTTTTTATAGCAGATTTTTATATATCCTTTCAAATTTCTTCAAGCAATGTTTTAAACGAGCTGCCAATCTGATCGATGACTGGATGGCATTTATAACCATGGGCCGAAAAATGTTGTAATTTCTTAGGCATTTAGCTTGAATACGCTGTTAAATTCATCATGAAAAATAATAGATGACCGCCACAGTGAAAAAAAAAAAGCAGCAGGGCACAGTAAGACCATTTAAGTTTGGAAACTTCACGCTTCCCACATATGCGCTACGGGGCCCCATCCTGAGTTGTGCCTATAGTCAAGAATTTTCTAAATTGGGCCCTGTTTGGGAACTCTAAATTTATGAAAGCAGGTCATTTCGCCTATTCATAGTGTATAAGAAAGCAGAATGTTACCCTTTAGCTATTTCTTTGGGGGGGGGCTGAAGCCCCTTAGTCCCTCCCCTGTATACACTAGTGCGCGCAGATGCAAACTACTTTCCGAATTGTGTATTTTTAATAAAAAAAGAAACAAATTTTTTCTTTCCATCATAGCGCAAAGGGTTTCACTATTTGCTGTCACAAACGTCGCTACCTGCTGATTATTAGGGAGGAAGGGGAGCGGACGAAAGCCGAAATATGCTGTCTTTTCCATATCCCAGCGGTTCTCAACCTTTTAACGTCGCGCCCCCCCAACAAAGGCTAACTTACGGTGGCGCCCCCCCCCTCCTCACATTTTTCAGCATACATTCAGTTTTTTAATCTTTCGCAATGAACATTTAGTCAAATTTTCTACCAAATAATGTTATCAATAAAGTTTAAATGAACATTTTCAGCGAAAATGGATAGATTTTTGAGTAAAATGCGAATAAATAAGATGATTTTTTAAAAGCATGCATCACTACTTACTCTTTGGTTTTTTCTCGTGCCCCCCCCCCCTGCAAACGCTCTGTGCCCACCTGGGGGGGGGGCGCCGCACAAGTTGAGAAACGCTGCCATATCCTTATCAAAAAGTGAGGTAAAATATTGGAGCAACACGTCCCCATACGTTCCGAGTGCGACCCCCAAAGTTTTCTGTTATTTGTATTTTGAGCTTAGGAACACCACTGTTTACATCACACTGTTGCTGAAATACTCTGCTTGTTTCCTGGGTTCGTCGTTCTAAAGTCCAGTAGGTGTAGAAAGTACTTGTAAAGAGTCCACTTGTCAGGATGAAACAGGAGCTTTATTGTTTCTAGAACTTTGTCAAACAATCAGCTAGACAAAATTCACAAGCACAACCAGACAGTAACGTGCTTATAACAATCCGCTTAGTACAGAAGTTTTCACTAATGCTGTATTTCTCACACAAAATAAAACACTTCCAAATTCAGTGGAAATATACGAGGGATATCGTAAACAGTCCCCGAAGACTCAGCAATGAAGAATTTACAAACAGCACTTTAAAACAAGGCTTCGAAAAGCAAGCAAAGTATATAGCACAATTCACAGAGCAAAGCAGCTTACTCATCGGAAGCTCGATTACAACTGAACTGTGGGTCTGTCATGAATGCATTTATAGGTGACGCAGAAGCTACAACGAGCTTCCAGAAAAATGTATCTCCCGAAGATTCCACATAAAGCGGGACTTTTGATTACGTCATAGGAATGCAACTGAATCATTAGGCTATTATGTGATGCTAATGCAGTAAAGCAAACTTTGAAGGCCCCACTGGAAAAATCGCGCCAAATGCCCGAAATACCGCAAAACTTGGCGACTTTTTGGCGAAACGCCGCCAAATTTGGCGACAAAAATAAGTCCCCAAAAGTGAGGTTAGCGAAGGACTACGACCGATATTTCTTGAGATTTCTAGAAAATACTATAGGAACCAATAAGGAATCATAAAACTCCCGATCTCGCGTTCTAGTTAACAGATTTTGATGCAAAACGCAAAATTTAACTATTTGACGCATAGAATACGAATTTTAAACTATTTTAAACCCCAGAACAGCGTGTTGCCCCGAAAATTCGTAACAATACTGTGCTTGTTAAGGGTGTTCAACCTGAAGAGCGATCCTCGTCGCAGAACTTTTGAACAGTTTTAAGCAAAACACGTTGAACACTCGAAAAAATGAATAATGCTCTTTCACCCGATGCACCATGGACTGAGGTTAACTGTAAAGCTGTATGCTGTATCACGCAATTTTCAGAAAAAATGGCTTCCGGAATGACCCGATTTTGGAAACATCGCGAAATTCCGCAGGTTTAGCAATTTTTTCCTGACAATTTCGTAACTCTTATAGGTTCATTCTCAATGCCAGTTCACAGACAGTTTAACAATGTCAGTTTAAGACAGAATGGGGCACGGAAATTTTAGAATGTGTCGGTTTAAGACACATTCTAAAATTTCCGTGCCCCAAGCTCAATTTAAGTATTTTTAAAAAGCTATGAATCTTTCGAATCAAAATCTATCTTAAAATAGCCTACTGAAACTGTTTTACAATCTTCGCAAAGCATATTCCAAGCATACTTTTTTGAAAAACGTATACCCTGTATAATGCTTAATATTGCTTTGAATCAAAAGGTAATCTTGTCAACATGCTTTGTTTCACCAGTCAAGTCTATTTACATGAGCAGCTTAGTCGTCCGGCCCAAAGAACAGGAGATATGCATGCTTGCAATTTCCATACCATTTCCACATATACCATTTTAACCCCTTAAAGGTCGCATTATTATCAAGAAGATGGTCATAAATGTGCCTATTTTTTTTTTTTATTCAAGAAAATTTATAAAAATAAATGTACGTACAATATATGTATTCGTTTTAAGGTTTGAGACATTTTTTAGCATTAAATAAAAAATTAAATTTCTAGGAATAGCCAACATTTAGGGTTATTGTGACTGAATGTGTGTTTTTCAGTGGAAATTAAAAACATATTTTTTAAACACTAAAAGAGATTTTTATTAAACTTACTTCATAATATACATAAATATTTGTAACGTGTTCTTTGGACATAGGTGAGAGAGTGAGCTAAATGTGTAAAATGCATGGCAGAAGTAACCGTACTGCTACCATCTATTTTAAAATAAACTAACTCCAATTAACTTAAAAATAGTCTAGTACTGTGATCTGTTGTGTAAAATGAGATATAAAAAATTACTGTGCAAAAGAATTGAAATGTTCTGATCTTTCAGGCGAATATCTTTTGAACATTCTACATCGGAAATATCACGGGCACGAGAAATAGGGGGGAAAAGCTCAAGTGATTTTGACATGAGCGAGAAGGAAGGGGTTAAATACTTGTTTGGAATGGACATTATAATCCATGAGTGTGCCATGGCTGTCTTTCTTCTTGTTCCATAAAACACATATTGTTGTATAAAAAACATCTTTCGAATCGAAATCTATCTTAAAATAGCCTACAGAAACTGTTTTACAATCTTCGCCGAGCATATTCCAATTATACTTCAAAATTTCATATGCTGCCTGGGAAGGGGCATCAGAATCCATGAGTGTGCTGTGTTTGTTTTCCTTGTTCCATAAAACACATATTTGGAATTGAAATGTATAACCTGGTGCGATTTTCAACATTTTATTTTATCCCCCTTCTGCTGCATCTGGCAAACATATTTGAAAAGATCTTCACCGTGGCAGTTCTTGTCTACAAAACCTGTGTACAAATAATGTCTAGAAAACATGTCTACAAAGCCATGTTGACAAAAACCTGGGACTGAACGAAATAGTACCCTAGTGCTAATAAAGTAATAATAATAATTTTGTTTTGTCTTAAAACTCACGTCAGTAGACCTTAACATGTCGGAAAACTTTTGTATTCCCCTGTATTTTAGTGTTACGTTTACCATTTTAAATGGCAAACATGTAATTATACACCTTAATAATAAATGGCAGTTTTGTTTTGTCTTTCTACTAATGCCAACAAACCTTAAAATATTATAAGCAAAAATGTAATTAGTTATATACCTCATTAATATGTATGAATTTTGTTTTGTCTTATCAATTCCGTCAGCATCTCTTAAATTGGAAAACTTTTGTATATCCCTGTATATGAGTGCTACGTCTACCATTTTACAGGTCGAGCTCATTCTACCAACGCCAACACACCGTAAGAAAACGAAAATCCCTTGGGTATCCCTTATACTAATGCGACGTTTACAAATCTCAGTGGCAAACATGTATAAATCAATAATAAATTTTAACTTCGTCAGGTCCTTCTTATATCGAATTGAAGTTTAACACAAATTTTGGGCGGAGGGGGTCCCTGTATATTAATACTAACAGGTTTTCCATTGTCAATAGCGAGCATGCATTTATTTATAAATCTTATTCATGAGTATCGTATTTGTTTTCTTTTACTTCCGCCAATAACAGATCGGAATATTTCGGAACTGTTTTGTGTATCCCTGTATATTGTTGCAAAAATACTCTGCTAGTTTCCTGGGTTCGTCGTTCTAAAATCCAGTTGGTATACAAAGTTCTAGTAAAGAGTCCATTTGTCAGGATGGAACACAACTTTATTGCTTCTAGAACTTAGTCGAACAATCAGCTGCACAAAATTCACAGGCATTAACAGCCAGTAGTTAGTTTATAACAGTCCACACAGTATGGAAGCCTTCAGAAATGCTGTGATTCTCACCCAAAATAAAACACTTCCATATGTAAAATTCAGTGGAAATATACGAGGGATAACACTGACACTGTCTGAAAACTCAACAATGAAGAATTTACACACAGCACTTTAAAAACAGCTTCGAAAACGCATGCGGAAAACATCGCTTCTATCACAGAGCAAAGCCCCGTTTACATCGGCCGCTGGATCCACATTCAGCGGGCTCTCTCTCTACACTGAACTCTCGGAGCAGCGCGCTCTGGTATTTATAGGGGAGGCAGAAGTTACGAGAAGCTTCGAGAAAAGTATATTTCTCGAAGATTCTACATAAAGCGGAAATTTTGATTACGTCACAGCAGAGAAATGTTTGGTTATTATGCATTTTTAATGCAGCAAAAGCAAGTTTACAACCTTCATTGGAAAAATCGCGCCAAACGACCAAAATTTCGCCAAGCTTGGCGATTTTTGGTGAAATATCGCCAAATTTGGCGCCAAAAATTAGTCGCCAAAAGCGAAGTTACCGAAGGCCTAGGACCAATATTTCTCGAGATTTCTAGAAACCCCATAGAAAAACAATGGGAAACCGAAACCTCTGCATCTCCGGCTCTTCTTGATCGATTTTGATGCAACAAAAAGCAAAAAATGCAACTATTTGTAACATAAAATACGAATTTTGAACTATTTTAAGCCCCAGAACAGCGGGTTTCCCCGAAAATTCGTAACAATGTGAATGGTATGTTTATCTTTACCGATAGATAGAATGTAGTAAGACACCTCAAAAACAAATGTTAATTTTGTTCTGTCCTATTACGGCTGCTACATATTAGTTTATATTGGAAATCTTTATTTCGTCCCTGTATATTAACGATAGATTTACCTGCAAATGGCGCAGGACCCGTTAAAAATATTGGAAATTGTTCCATTAACAATGTGTAGGATAGGATGTCTCTGTTGTAATGTGCTAGGAACATTGGAGAATTGTTTCAAAATGTATGCGTTTAACATGGTTTCTGTTGCTTTCTCAATACACTAGGTGAATAGGGAAAAAATCCTTAAAGGGAAAATTATCCAACAATCGAACAAAAGACAACCAAAAAAACAACCTGAAATTCCCTCACTAAAATATGTTAGAAATGAGAAATCCCTACATAATCGGACGGGCAACCCGAATTTAACCCAGCCAAAGTTTTAATCGAAATCGCATAAGTTCATTTCACCATTTGGGAAATGAATATCTGCTCTCTTTTCAGATGGAAAGAGGAGTTAGATTCGTTGAAGATTTGAAGAATTAACAAATGGTGTGGACGGCATTCATACCGTGGCTTGCAATCTTTCTATCCAAATTTTATAAGTATTTTCAATTATTGTTTCGTTTGGAATGTATTATAGCTATGAACTTATGGAGGGAACATCAGAGAGAGTTTTTAAACGCGATCTGTTGTTTTACATTATAATCAGACGATTTTTTACGCAGTGAATGAAAATATTTCGAATGCAGAGTAAAAATTTCGGAATACGTAATTCATAAATGTACCTGAGAAATTGAATGAGGTTTCAGAGACGCAACCTATCGCAGTTGGAATGCACGGGATTATGGTACAAAATTAATTCATGTAGGGAATGTGAGATTCCCCCCCCCCTCCCCTCCCCTTTTCTCTTCATTATCATTTGTTTGAATGTTGTAACAATTTCCAGTTTTACTATAGAAAGGACTTTTATTATATTCAGATAGTCCGAGGCTAAACTTGATCAAAGCACATTGCATGCTACCGGGGCCGTCGTTATTAGCAACCGGGCCTGCATCTTCGTTGCCACCAGAAGAAATGAGTGAAACATTGAGGCCTAATATTTACATTTGCGCTGTTCGATTGTATGCGATTTGGGATTATAAACGTTAATTTATTTTATAATTAAAAAACAATTTTGTTATAGTTTTGTCATAATGATTTAATGACAAGGTGTTTTAGATGTAGGTAATAATTTTTTTAAGATTGCACTTTTTTTTATGGAAATAAATCAACGAATTCAATCATAGAATTCGAACTTTAAGTTTTGAATGTAAAGGTAAGTGTACACTTGTATTTAGAAATTGTACAAATTTATAGGATATAAAGCATGTTTTGTGAATTAATATTCATGTGTTATTTATAAATCATTTTAATCTGAAATCGTTTAACTTGGGTAATTTATTATTCCAGTAAATATGCGTGCGTTGTAATACTAGTTAGACATTCTTATCTGTTTAAAACTTTCAGTTGAAAATGTCATTTATCATTTATTATAAATGCAACTAAATGTGTGATATTGTTTTCAGTGCAGAAGTACTGTAAAATATGTTATTAATTTTTGCACATGTTTATGTAGAAACTTAAATTGAAGTTAATATTTTGTATAAGCGTTCATCATACTCAAATTCAAAGTTCCATTTAGATAATGGCTATAATAAAAAGTAATTAATTCAGAGATCGTTTGTTTTTAGTTTACTACAGTGTTTAGCGGAACTTGTGAAAAGGGATCTTGAAATTTTTCAAGTCCTAGAGCTGTTAGTTTATCTTAATTTGTATTCAAAGTCCGTGGAGCAGGGTTTTTTTTTCTTTTTTTAAAGCTATAACCCTAATATACAGCAATGCAGGGACGAAAACATTTGTTTTCAATCGCCAGTTAATAATAACTTTAAAAAAAGGTGTTGGAATATTAGTGGTATTTCCTAGTATGGTTTTCTAAAATTTATAATTTTTCTTTGGAGAAGAAAAAGTATATGGAACTAACACTGAAAATTATAAATCATTTTCATTTCGAATGGTAAAATTTTCGATAAATAAACTCATTTGAACTAACCAAAATAAAAACAGTTAACAAACGTGTTTTATCATACACTGTTACGTTATTCTTAATCCTTTGGATATATTATCTCCCCTTTAAGTTCGTACTACAATTTATGGAACACCCTTTATTTTGTAATTCATTCTAAATGTTTCTCGTTAAATTAATTTACATTATTTTTCATGTAAATACCAAGGACTTGCAGTGCACAGGTTGTACTTATAATTATAGCAAACATTCTTCTGATACCTACGCCTTACAAAAGATTAAAAATTAAATAGTATATCAGCACTTAAATTTTGTATACGTGAATTGTAAATATCAAATATTTTAAATTCTATTTCAGCTCCTCGTCATATATTTTGTTAATATATTAACCGAACAATATTTAATAAATGAAAATTTAATAACTACTAGTTAAATTTATTTTAAAAGTAATAATGGTTGTAACTGCTTTGAAAATGTGAAACTTAAACATTCAGTATAAAGAAATACATAAAAATGTCTGTATCATTTGTGTATTCGTTTACTTTAATGTATACTAAAAGTCAGCTTAATTTTTCCATGTATATTAAAATTCAAGCTAAAATAATGAATCATGAGAGAGAGCACTACTTTGTTTTTCCTTCAAATTACATGCATCTATTTACTTTAATGTCCGCGTGTATCATAGTAAAGAAACTGTTAATGAGTTCGTACTTGAATTAGTAACACAATCACTACTTAAAACTACATTTAATAACGTTTCAAAGCATCGGAAAGCTTAAAAATTGCTTGATGTATACGGGAAGACGCGAGCATCCGTAGGCCTCTTTGGATGACTCACCGAAATACACGCGCAGGCCCGTTACTAATAGCGAAGGCCCCGATGCTACCATCAATGATGCAACAGATGACAACAACACGCGAGCAGAGATCTAGTTCAGCCTCGAGCAGTCGCACTAAACCACATTGTATGGAACGTTTGCTTTCTTGAATCTGTCCAAGGGTCGTTCTGATTATCGGGATTGCATACTTTTAACTCTACAGTAACTCAGCACGAAAAATCATATGCAAAGTGTGATGATTATGAGACATTTTCCAGTGCTATGAAAACGTCGATGGTTTCATATTGGTCTCTATTTAGAGAATTACGATTAGTTAAGACTTACTGAAAACGATAAATCATTCAAAACGGATTGATTATGAGACACGTTCCATTGTTAATGGAAACACTCATTTTTACTTCCTGCGACGAAGTGAAAGAAGTATTGGGATTTTGAAAATTTTTGTAATTTAAATTTTGACGAAGAAATTGGTTTTGACCATTTTAAATTTACTTTGAGTTTATTCGTACCTTCCCAACAGACTAGCTATTTATGAACCTACTTATTCATATGTACGATCTATTTTGACTTGTTTTGCGATGACGTCTATACGTACGTATGTACATGTGTAACTCCTATAACTCAAAAACGATTAGCCGTAGAATATCGAAATTTTGTACTTGGAAATATTGTAGGATCCAGTTGTGTAACTTTTTTACTTTCTTGTAAGAAATAAAAGGAAGTTAAGGGATCGCTAAAAAATTCAGTAATGTAGATTTTGAAGAAAAAATTGATTTTGGACCCCTAAATTTACTTCGAAGAGTTTATGCCAGGCGTCTCAACGGACGCATGTGTATGTATGTCCGTATGAACACATAAACAATCCGTTTTGACTAGATTTTTCCTGACGTCTGTACATACGTATGTATGTAACTAGCATATCTCAAACACTATTAATCGTAGAAAGTTGAAATTTTATATTTAGGATTGTTGTAATATGTAGTTGCGCACCTCCACTTATGGTTCAAATCTTCTTGATAGTTTATTTACAGGGCCGCCAAAAAAATTTCAATGCATGGCACTCTATGGGCAGAAATTGTTTTAAGCGTATCAGGGGTATTTGGTTATTGGAAATGAAGCGAAATCTTACTATATAGTTACGCTGATCCCAGACTCACCGATTCTTTAACAATTCCGGGGGAGAGGGCACTCCAAGATAAAACTTGTACCACCATTACTCAAAAAAAGAATAAAAAGTTAAGAACATAAAGCGCAGTGACATTTACACCGTTTTTACGATCCGCTTGAAATTCTTTATAGTTATGTATACAAATACAGAAAACAATCTGCGCTACTTTAAAAATCTGAAAATCCACCAGTTCTCTCATTTTTAAGCGATTTTTCGCTCTTTTCAGCTCCATTTTATTTCCGAGAGTCAAAATAGTTTATCATTTGCGTGAGAAAATTACAAACCCCGTGACAATTACGTCATTCTGAAGTCTATCAGGCTTTGAAGGGAAAATTGCTATTCAAATTTGTTTAAAATAGTTTATCCAGATTACACGGCATATTTTTTTTCCCCTCTGCATGAAGCATTGATGTAAGAGGGGATGTTTACACATAACGAAACGTTCGAATGCGAAAAGTTTCCGGTCGTTTCCAGAAGGGAATGAAATTCGATTTCGGTATATAATAAAAATTCAAGGCCAAGTTATTTATTTAAAGTGGACGAAGATTAAATATATTGAGTTCAGGCATATTTTTATCAATTTTTTTTTTTCTAGCGTCCGTTGTAATTGCTTCCCCAACGGGCTTTATCTTCTAGTTGATACATGTTATTAAAGATTACAAAATGAAACTCTCTATCGAAAATAAGGCCTTTATCCTATATAGGTCTGAAATGAATTCCCAAATATTATGGTCAGTGCCAGTTTTAGTGACATTCATCCATTTCAAGCAAAAACCATTCTATCATATAATTAGCTAATGGTCCGATGATGTTTGTATACCATTCTCACTCGCCTATCTCAAAAACTGTTAGTCGCTGAAATTTTATATTTAAGATTGTTGTAACATCTATTTGCAGCCCCTCCTTCTGGCTCCAAATATACTGGAGAGATTATTTACAGGAACACCCAAAATAATTTCAATACAATAAAGTGTTTAGACATCTTTAATGCACTATATCTGTAGTCACTCATTGTCTGGGCTATACCCGAAATCTCGCCAGCTATCTGGTCGCTATAATCAACCTTGGCGAGTTTTGCTAAAATATAGCCAAATTTAGCACAGAAAATAGTTACGTGTTTCTCATAACTCTGAAACTTTTAACCGTAGAATGTTGAGACTTTGTATTTAGAACTATTATATCATCTAATTCTGCAAGTCTCTTTTGATTGCAATCGACTGGGTAATTTATTTACAGGGCTAGCCCAAGGACTTTCAGTACATTAAGTCTATGGATGCGTTCAATTTCTTAAAAGTCTGTGGTCAATCACTATTTCGGCTAGGCCCATAATCTCGCAAACTGTCTGAAGCTTGAGGGAGTTTGGCAGAATATAGCCAAATTAAGAGTCAAAAATAAATATTTTATACTAAACCAGCTTGGACATCTCAATTATCTACTTTTGTAATATGCTAACGTATGCAGTACCAAAACCAACCATATTTACACGCGGCGAACGGCAACAGCTAGATGTTAACATGAGTGCAATAACAATAACGCACGTGCAAAAATCCAAATGAACAGTTTAACGACGTCCAAAGAAGCAAGCATATGCACGCAGTAACTAGATTACAAAATAAGAACAATGTATACACAAAAATTCATGATCTTTCGGACTTCATCGCGGCTTTAAAATATCGAATTCATAAAATTTGGCGCATTAATCGCCCATCCGAAAAATGTCACCATGCATTGGATTAAAGCGCATTTGAGACATTTGCTGTTTCAACATCGGCAATTATGATGACACATAAAATGTGTAGCAACCCTAACCTAAATAAATTTAATGGCATTTTGGCATTTTTTTTTGCTTTTTTCTTTTTTTTTTTTAAGTAAAACTTCTTTAGTCGCGACTAGGGGGTAACTCAGATTTTTTTTTTTTCTGACGGAAGTAACGCTCAGTAAAAAGGAAGTGACGTATATGTCATATACTCCACGGCAAGCGCGCCTAAAAAAGAAGAATCACGAAAAATCCTACATTTTGGACCGCTCGCTCCTTTCGCGGACTTCATTGTTGAAAATGCATTATCATTATTATCATTATTTAGTTTTTCTTGAGATGGCAACGTTATCCACAAAATATGTATTTAAATATCTCGTTTTGAGGATGGCAACTAGTTGTAAAATTCTATACTCTCTGAGGAGTTTATGAAGATTTCCGTTGGGAAATAACTTTTGAATTAAATTGTTTTTAAGAGGTCTAACGTTTATTTTCTTGATTGTGTATCGTTAGATTGTAGCTAGTACTTATTTTCAGACATAGAATTATTACTGCCGTGGTGGTATTTGATGAACATACAAATGCCAAACGCGTTTTAAAATAAACGACTTGGTGCAGTGATTAATATTTGGCGTCCGCTTACTAGAAAGCTGGGTTAGTATTTTGACTAACTCTTGATACGCTTTAACATTCATCGTGTAAAAATACGGGGAACCTGTTAGGGAAAGAAACGGCGATTTCTCGCCATTTCTTTGAGACATCAATCTTTATTTATATATCAATAAGCGTTTTGAAGGTACACCCAACATAATATTTTACATGTAATCCCAACCTCACGGGAGGTTGTCGATAATCCTTATTTTAAGATGAATAATATACAAGGTTTTGGAAAAGCACAAAGAAATGGAACCTGTCTGCAATCGAACCGGAAAAGTAGTTGGAAACGTCAGTTTAAGAACACTTTTCCTGGATTCTAACCCAACTTTAAGGCAGAACATCGGTTTAAGAACAAGGAGATGGAACACCACAATTAAAGGGACAGTGGCTGCAAATGTACCTAAACAGCAGAGGGAAATTTTCGTTTAAGAACACTGTTGGAGGATCATACTTCGATCCCACGAAGGTAAATTTATAGGAAGGGACACTTCGCTTAGAAAGTTGGATAACGCCGTTGTTGCAAACAGATGGCGCTACGCACACTGGGTAACTGCGCATCTCAGGTTGTTTATATTTCCATCGAGGCGAAGTAAATGGAGATCGTTGAATTATCAAAACTTCAAAAAATTAAATGCATAGACTTATGAGCGTGATATATAGTAATTACTGGTTTCAGACGTGTTTTTATTACATAATTGCCTTATAATACTATTTCGTAGTGAATATAGGCAATAGTTTCGAAGTGAAGTGATATTATTATTTGTCAAATGTCAGTTGCATTGGTCGTTAGGCCATTAAACTCCCAAATATTATGTATGTCGTGTCTGTTATTGTTTTACCCAAAAGATGTATTTTAAAAAATGTTAGTACGTAAGAAACGGACCCTGGCTGCAATCAATCCCAAACAATGGACAGAACCTGCAGTTTAAAAACATGGATACAGAATAATAATTCGAAACCTACTAGCAGACGAAATCAACGCTTAAGAACAGTGTGATAGAGAAACACAAAAAAAAATTACACTACCTGCATTCGAACCCTACAAACAGAGGAAAACATCAATTAAAGAACATAGTTAAAGTATAATACTAGACTACGGACATCTCCCCCCCCCCCATTAGACCCAACCTTCAGACGGAACAATATTATACGAAAACAATTAAAGAATAATACTACAACATGGACACTTCCTGGATTCTAAGTAATTATCATGAATTACCGACGATTCTTCTGGAGATTTTAATGTTAGTATTCGCTCTCAAGAATCTCAGTCGTTAGTTGATTTTTTAAAAGAAAAATTGGATCTAACTATGAATACTTCTCGACTTCAATCGACATCGCGTTTCAGTACAACGATAGATGCTGTATCTTCAAGAAAATTAGCAAATTTAGAGAGTTAAATTTATATTTCACATTATAATTACCACAAACCTATAATTTCATACATAAAAATTATGATAACATCCAAGTACCTATTTCCAATGAATAATATGAATATAACATTTATATAATCTTTGTAAAGTACATGAATAATTAATATAATTAAATTGTAATATGATATTTATTTTAAGTTTAATCATTTCAGTGATATGTGTCGTAAACGTCAAAGAAGTTTTACTTCAATCGCGCGTAAAGATTACACACATACACTTTTTTTTTTTTTTTTTTTTTTTACTTCCTTGTACGGAGTATAAGGAAGTAATATGATCTCGAAAAATTTCGGAAGCAGAATTTCGACGAAAAAAACGATTTGAGAACCTCTAAATTTATTTTTAAGAATTTTTTTCGATGCATCTCATCGTGCGCTAGCATGCGCGTTCGTATAAATGCATATGCAACCCAATTTGACCGACCGTGAGACTATTTGACCTCCATTACGCCTGTACGTATGTAACTCGTATATCTTAAAAACTATTGGTAGTAGATTGTTGAAACTTTATATTTAGGATTGTTGTAACATCTAGTTGTGCACCTCCCATTTCGGTCCCAATCGACTGGATAGTTTATCTGCAGGGCCGCCCAAAAGATTCTAAATACATTACGCTGTAGGGGGCAGAAATTCATTAAACCGTTTTTAGGGGTATTAGTCTATTTCAAGTGACTCAGAAGTGATATATGCTGTTAAGGATTACAAAATGAATTTCTCCTTCGAAAATAGTGTCTGTATTATTGATACTTCTGCTACAGGAGCACTCAAAAAAATTTCAACACATTAAGGTCAATAGCAGTTTTAGGGAGACTCATCCATCTCAAGCACAATACCGTCTTAACATATAGTTAATTAATGGTCCGACCACGGTTACGTGCCTTCATCAAAAATTACGACAAAATTCGCCAACCTTGGCGACTTTGTATTTAACTCTCATATCTCAAAAACTATTAGTCGTAGAATGTTGAAATTTCATATATAAGATTGTTGTAACATTTGGTTGTGCATCTCGATTTTGGTTCCATCTACTGGTGAGTTTATTTACAGGACCACCCAAAAGAATTTCAATGCATTAATGTCTACGGACATCTTCAATATATTAAGTCTGTAGTCAGTCATTGTTTGGTCCATGCCCAACATTTCGCCATTTGTCATCGACTGTG
This sequence comes from Cheiracanthium punctorium, assembly GCA_038373885.1. Lineage (NCBI taxonomy): Eukaryota > Metazoa > Arthropoda > Arachnida > Araneae > Cheiracanthiidae > Cheiracanthium > Cheiracanthium punctorium. The sequence goes on from JAWZYV010013479.1 coordinate 18,397, forward strand.
GCGAATTGTACCGAAATATCGCCAAATTTGGAGCCAAAAATAATTTTGTACTTCGCATAACTCTAAATCTTTTAACCGTAGAATGTTGAAATTTTGTATTTAGAACTATTGTAAGTGAACATCTCTTTTTTGATGGCAATCCATTGGGTAATTTATTTACAGGGTCACCCACATGACTTTAAATACGTTAAGTCTGTGGTTAATTACTACTTTGGCTATCCCCAAAATCTCGCAAACTATCTCACGCTTGTCGACTTTTGGGGAAATATCGCCCAATTGAGTGTCAAAAACAAATCTTTCATATTGAACTCAGCTTGGCGATATCGGAAATATTTAGCTAGAAAATTCTAAACCTTAGTAGTACTGCAGTATTTTATCTCCATGCCCAAAATCTCACAATTTGTCTTCGACATTGCCCAGTTTTTCCGAAATGTCGCCAAATATGGTACCAGAACAGTGGCGGATTTTGCTCTTGAGAGGCCCGAGGCGCAACTCAATTTTGAGGCCCCCTCCTAAAAAAAAAAAAAATCACTAACTCTAACTCCTTTACATTATTATTAATTATTTTAAAATGTTTTAATTCCTTTTATATCTAGTTTATGTCTACAAACCAGGGCCTGACTTTCACTATAACACTTTTGTGTCCAAGGCACTTTTACAGATTTTGTGTCCTTTAAGCTGGCTCAATTTTTGTGCTCCTGTATATCGTGTTAAACTCAATTTTTTGGCTTATTTCTCCATGTGTGCCCAGGGCACGTGCACCAAGTGTCCGTCCGATAGTCAGGGCCTGCTACAAAAGGAGTATTAAAATTTTAAAATAATTTTTATGTTTATAGATTTGTTCATCTTAAAAAACATTTTTTATCTCAATAATTTTTGTACTACGTTTCACTTTTCATGATTAACACTAAATAAACATCAGCATACCTCTAAGTATAACCCAGCAACTGCAGTTTTATATTGATTATTTTTCACTGTTACTTAATTACGTCGAATTACTTTTTGTGGACCACTGGCATATGTCTTGCTTCAGTCATGAAAATTTTGACTACTTAACAGGTACTTTTCAAGGTCAGAACAAGGGAAACTTGATCAGAAACATGACTTCACAAAGTTCAGAAGAATTCTTTACTTGGATAAAATGAACCAAAAATTTAACATTCCTTCTAGAACATATGTTTATAAATATTTAAATATATTCATAAATTTCCCGTTTGGAACTGCAAAATTAAGCAGTTTAATAGTAAAAGTAAACTTTCTGTTTAGTCTAATTTTTGTGTTTATTTGTTCAATAAGTTTAGGACTATTAATTGAGTAATTCGGTATGAATAATACACACACACACACACACACACATTATTCTATATTTTAAATAGAATGAAAAAACTGTAAGAGATATTAAAAAAAAACCAATACTTTAAGTAGTTAAAGTACAAAAAATATTATTGACTTAAAAATAAATTCCACTTTATAATGGGTAAATGGGTAGCTTCGGTCCTAGGTTTATTATTAATGTTTAGCATTTTCATCTGCGACTATAAAATACATGCCGTATTTATAATATAGTTATCATAAATATTTTTTAGTTGAAAACAAAAGATTAAATTAATCATCATTTTTTTAAGTTTTTAATTATCTGTGTATGACATTCCCGTTCAAAATTTGTCTATGAATTTTAACCCACTATCATCCGATCGAGCTAAAACTTTGCATGCATGTGAAATTTCGGTGACGCCAAGTATTGCTTTCTTTAATTTTTCTAAAATTTTTTAACTATCAAATATCTTCCCCCAATCCCTCAAAAAAGTGTTATCGCACATGTATCAGCTCATATCTTTTTAATCATTGGTCGGCAATTTTTTATCATTGCATACTCGGAAAGTTTCGATTCCAAAAAAAGATAAAAATCGGTTATCCCTAGCTTAAATTTTAAATTTTTAGTGATTTTTCGAAAGAAGATAAATTATTGTTTCCAATTTCTTTTACATAGTGACAACCAACAACAATTATATATTCTAGGTATATTTGAAAATTTCACTAAATACAGAGTGTCCTTTCCTAAATTATTTAAATGAAGAACAGCTGAAAAATATAAAATATTGAATTTTTGACAAATTTTTCAATCTCAAGCTGTAGAATAAAGCGGTTCAGGCTTTTCTCTTTTAAAATGGGAAATATTCTTATCAGATCTTATATTTTTGATTTGGGGGGGGCGGCAATCTATAGCAGGTGTATTTGAATGTCCTACTGCAATACCAGCTACTGAGCCGCAATCTGATTCAGTGCGGCCCAACCAGTGGCTGAGCGCATAGCACTCTGAACTGGGAGACGGAAGGTGCCTGGTTGAAAACCAGGTCGCGTCCGCCAACCTAACCGTTAGGAATTTTCCGTGGTTTCCCCCAAAACTTAGCGTAAATAGGGGTTAGAATCCCTTAGAAAGACCCCCAAGGGGAGCACCCACACCTATCGGCATAGATCCCACTTGTACATAATTGGCCGTAATCCCAAAACCCAACACAACTAATTGATTCGGGATAGGAAAAAGGCATAGGGACCCTCTGCACCTGTATTTTTTGAGATAAAATATAGTGAGCAAATTAAAACAATGCAAAAAATCTAGGAATTTTTCTTGGAAACAATAGACAGTTGAGGGCCCTAAAATTCCAAGGAATGTTGCATGAAAATACCAGGAACTTTACTGAACAGCTCAGGAAAGATCCACTGAATTGCATATTTGTTCAGTAAAGTTCTTGGTATTTTCGTGCAACTTTCCTTGGAATTTAGGGCACCCCAGCTACCTATTACTTTCAAGGAACACTACTGGCATTTCTTTTTTTAATTATTTTTTTTTTTTACAATTCTAGTCATTTTTAAGTGAACTGCCTGTTTTTTAAGGTCGTGAGACCACTATTCGGTTAAGTGACGGGTTGAACGAAACAGTAAAGTTTTCAAAGGGAAATGTATACTTTCTGTATAGTACTTGTAAGTCTAACTTATCCTTATTTCCAAGGAACCTTTCTGGATATTTGTACAGTGAAATACGGAATTAAAGCATCAATTACTTATAAACTAAAAGTATTCGTATTAAAGTATTAGTTTAGATTATGGTCCAATGCTGTGAAGAGGAAAGGGAGTCACCAAAGAAAAGATTGTTCAAAAGCGCTTTCTACTCTAGAAGCAATCCTGAAACTATGAACAATGTCTCTTGAACAGATATTTACATATAGTTTTTTTCTTTCTGAAAACCGAATTTGGAGGCCCCTTAGAAATATGAGGCCCGAGGCGCGCGCCTCATGCGCCTATTGGGAAATCCGCCACTGTACCAGAAATAATTACGTATTTATAACTTCAAAACTGTTTACCGTAGAATGTTGAGACTTTGATTTTAGATTGTATTGTAACATACAATTGTGCAATTCTTTTTTGATGCAATCAACAAGGTAATTTATTTACAGGGTCAACCAAAAGACTTTAAATGCATTAAAATCTATGGATACTTTCAATTCATTAAAAGAATCTGGTAAATCACTATTTGAGGTACGACTGAAATTATGCAAAGATCGTTGCGATAGTTTGGCTTGCAAACTATCACAACGATGTCTGCTTGTGGGGGAAGTATCGACCAACTAAGTGCCAAAAACAAATCTATCAAATTGAACCCATCTTAGCAATATCTCATATATTTGGCTAGAAATTGCTAAACCTTAGTATTATTACAGTATTGAACCTATTTCAAACAAAACAAGTTTAGATGAAGTGCACCGAAAATATTTTTGATTTAATAGACGGGAAAGGAAGTCATGTGTTGTCCACATCAGGTTTGTTTACAAAAGCGTTTCAATTAAACGAGTGGGTATTTGAAAAGCACATTATTATATGAAAAAGAAATAACCAAGTAATTACTTTTCGGAGACCGTAAGACTAACTACAGCCATCCAAAAACATTCTCCATTTCAAAAGAATAAAGCGAGGGGAGTCTGTTCTTCTATTATTATTTATTTATTTGTTTTTTTTTTAAACAAAAATTTATATTTTAATGGCCATGAGAGTTGGGAAGAATAACTTGATTTTCAAGTTGTGTCTTGCTCACCTATGACGTCATGCGTTTCTTGCTGTCCAAGCAGTATCCGAGGCTAAGCCAATCTTGCTCGAGGAGGTGAGATTTTTTTTTACTGAATTTTGGTTTGAGGTTTTAGTTTCCGCTTTGCATCCACTAACTGCATTTCATCCCTTTACGTCTAGACGAGTCGGTCTTATGAAAATGGTATTCCAGTAAATTGCATATACATACGATCATACTTGTCTATTTATCCAAGTGAGTATTATTTAAGCCATAACATATTAAAAATATTTTATTAATTGATTAACATGAATTATGTAATCATGACATAGCGTGTCCATAGGGAGGGGCTAGGGAGCTTCAGGTACCCCGAAAAGAGATTGTTTAAGCATTTTAATTTATTATACACTTCAAATTGATAAAATAATCTTTTTTTATAACTTAGCGCCTCCCAAAATTTTTTTATTTGATTAGACTAAAATTTTTTATTTGTTGTACAGTTTGTTTGGGTGAAAAAAGATTTTTACTTCCCTGTACAAAGGAAGAAATGTGATCCCGAAAAATTCCGGTAGCCAGATTTTTGACTACTTCTAAATTTACTTTCAAGAATTTTTCCTATGCATCTCATCGTACGCATGTGTGCATCTTCATATCAATGCACGTGCAACCCATTTTGACCGGGCGCAAGTCCCTTTTGACCAGTTTTTCAGTGACGTATGTACGTATGTATGTAACTCGCATATCTCAAAAACTGTTGGTCGTAGAATCTTGAAACTTTATATTTAGGATTGTTGTAACGTCTAATTGTGCACCTCCCTTTTTGGCCCCAATCGACTGGATAGTTTATTTCCAGGGCCACCCAAAAATTTTAAATGCATTACACTCTATGGGCAGAAATTCATAAAGCCACATTTTAGAGATATTAGGCTATTTCAAATGACTGTAATAACTAAGATTGCTGTAACATCTATGTTCACCTCGATTTTTGGTTCCAATCTACTTGAGAGTTTATTTACAGAACCACCCAAAAGAATTTCAATACATTAATGTCTGTGGACATCTTCAATATATTTCGTGTGTAGTCCATGGCCAAAATCTCGCCGTTTGTCATCGACCTTGGGGAGTTTTGCCGAAATATCGTCAAATTTGGAGCCACAAAAATTTTCGTATTTCGCATAACTTTAAAACTTTTAACCGTAGAATGTTGACATTTTGTATTTAAAAAAATCGTAGCATCTAACTGTACATATCTTTTTTGATTGCAATCGATTGTGCAATTTATTTACAGGGTCACGCAAATGACTTTAAATGCATTACGTATGTAGTCAGTCATTGAGGTGTACGGATACATTCAATTCATTTAAAATCTGAGGTCAATTACTACTTTGGCTATCCAAAAAATCTCGCAAACTGTCTTAAGTTTGTCGGCTTTTGGCGAAATATCGACCAGTTAGTGTCAGAAGCAAACCTTTCAAATTGAACCCAGCTTGGCGATATCGGAAATATTTGACTAGAAATCGTTAAGACTTAGTATTATTGCAGTATTTTATTTCTTTCAAACGAAATAAGTTCAGATGAAGTGCGCCGAAAATAATTTTGATTTAATAGACGTACTAGGAAGTTATGTGGTGTCCGCATGAGATTTTTTACAACAGAAAAATAATTTTTTTTTTCATTTTTTAATTAAAAAATTAATTTTAGAAATTTCTTGGCTGTGTTCCTATTTTATTTTCTGGCACATTGCAGACAGCTTTGGAGAATCGCATTCATGTGTGAGGTTTTATAAGGAACCCTTCGTGAATCAGAAGGAATTATTATCACGCCCCCCCCAAAAAAAAACGATTTATTTGATTTCAATCAGATATTTTTTATATGTCAAGATTTATTTGATTTTAATGATTTTTTTAACTGCCTATATTCCTACTGCCTACATTCCTGTTTTGATTACCCGAAATTTATTTAAAATGTAAATTGCTTGTATTCTCATAAATATATGGAAGTATTCTAGTTACGCTAGTTTAGTGAATTATTATTACTATTATTATTTTATGTTCTGTGTAGGGGAGACTGGGGCTAGTTGTACCTGTTGCACATTTCTATCAATACTTATATTATTTAATGCAAAAACAGCTTTGCAAACACTTGCATAAGTGAAATTTTTAAATTACACCGGACTTATAAGCAGAATTTTAATTAATGTCAACCAATGCTATGTTACGATTGTTCCAACCTAGGGGAACTAGGGGAAATTGTAATTAATATATCAGTTTGTATCACTGGAAGTGGGAATATATTTGGCATAACGCTTCTAACAGTATTTTTTAAAGCTAGCATGCAACAGAAAAATGGTAGCAAAAGAGTATCATAATAGACACTTTGAGAGCAAAAACAAAACTTTTTACTCTGAACGCACATATACTGAAAGCACATTATCAGTCATATCACAAACGTATTAAACTGATTTCTCTGCTGTTTCTGGCCTTGAATTATTAAGGAGTGCTGTATCATACTACAATCATATTATGCTACATACTGAATAGCAGATGTTAAAATTGACCCATGTTACTTTTGATCCCAGTCTCCTCTTTATTCTTTTTCAAAATATATTTCAAATATTTTTAAATCACTAATTAAAATAAACATCAACTATTTTAATTCAATTAAAATTGACTCATGTTACTTTTGACCTCAGTCCCCTCTTTATTCTTTTTCAAAATATATTTAAAATATTTTTAAATCACTAATTAAAAGAAACATCAACTATTTTAATTCAATTAAAATAGACTCATGTTACTTTTGACCTCAGTCCCCTCTTTATTCTTTTTCAAAATATATTTAAAATATTTTTAAATCACTAATTAAAAGAAACATCAACTATTTTAATTCAATTAAAATTGACCAATTATACTTTTGATCTCAGTCCCCTCTTTATTCCTTTTCAAAATATATTTGAAATATTTTAAAATCACTAATTAAAAGAAACATCAACTATGTTAATTCAATTAGAATTGACTCATGTTATTTTTGACCTCAGTCCCCTCTTTATTCTTTTTCAAAATATATTTAAAATATTTTTAAATTACTAATTAAAAGAAACATCAACTATTTTAATTCATTAAATGTTTAAAGCTGGTAACTTCCGAAATAATTCAAATTTCGAAATTTAAGTCAGCGTAATGGCGTCCTCGAAATTTGTCGAATCCGTGAGCACCATCGTACAAACTCAACTCTTCAAGGTTTCGAAGGAGATAGCATTGCAAACTTTTGACAGCGACAGCGGTAGTAACGTTTTTTTAGAATAGAGAAATTTTGTAAGTTTTAGCAGAAAGAGAGAGAGGAAAAACTTTTCTAGAACCAAAACACATTTCTACAAAATGCAATTAGAATAGGGAGAGAGGGCTCCCATGACTGGAGACTGGGTCAGCTGCCCCATCCTCCCCTGTTTTACTCAGGCTTTTCAATGGGGGTACCTTTGTCTTTTATACCGCAGCACATATGGGTCATTTTCAAAATTGGATGCCATTTGGAAATTCAAGAAGCAAAAGTACAATTTCAAAAAACGAGTAGTTTTTTTTTTTTTTTTTTTCCTACCATAATATAAAGCATGCCTTGTTTCTGCACACTATTTGAGTAATGCTCATGAATATTTTCTTTTCTTTTTTTTTAAAGATTTTGACTTTAAAGATAAGACTTGATGAAATTTGTCATGTCTGTTTTCAGACATTTTTTTGAAATTTGTTCACTTATGTTTAGCGAAAAATAGTGCAAAAAGATGTATTACTATGAACAGTATAAAGTCCTTTTGTCCATATAATATAGTCTTTCCCATTTAAAATATTTTTTTTTTTTTAAGTTTTGTTTGTCATGTCTGTTAAAAGGTTTGTCACGTCTGTTACTTATTACAGTAACAGACATGGCATTTCAAAGAAAGTTGAGTTTAAATAATTCCACGAGAACAGGAAAAGAGACATTAATTTACACTAAAAATCTATTAACTGAATAAATAAATAATTTTTTTACAAGTAATTAAGGTAACAAACATGAAATGCAATAAAAATACTTTTCACAAATAGGCTTTTGCTTTTACAGTCAAATGCCAAAAAGTCAAGATGTCTGTGTATATTTCTTTTTCGACCATGCTCTAATGTTAAACAGGTGTTCTTAGTCTCAAATTTCAATTCTGTTGTTGAAAATAACGTACGCTAACAGACATGATATAAATGTCCGGACAGCTATATTTAATTATCAAAAATCTTGTATTTTTCCTAAAACCTTTTTGTAATTTGGTTTAATCTCTATTTCAAACTGTTAAAGCATGTCAGAGCGAAAATTTTAGTTTTCGTGACGCAATTCTGCATTAACAGGTTTTATTTTCTATTATTCGGACAGCTACATTTCAGAATCTTCTCTACTCATTTAATATATATATATCTATATATATAAAAGAGAAGAGTTTGTTTGTTTGTTTGTTTGTTTGTTTGTTCGCTATACACGTCCAGGCATTTCGACGGATCTGGACCAAATTTGGCACGCTGACTAAATAGGACAAGAGAAAGCTAATGCCGTAAAAATGAAATTAATCGGATTAATAGTTTTTGAGTTATTTTATGTTTTGTACGGTTTTTGGCCATTTTCCTCGCATTTTACGTTATCGCGAGCTAAATTTCTGTCCGAATACTATATTTTTTATATCATCGGAAACTACAGAGTTTTCTTTTTCAAATACAATTTGTTACAAAATCGTAGTTACATTTGCCGATTTTTGGGAATTTTTTTTAAGGGAATACTGTTTTGAAGAAAATGTACGGCTTTTAAAAATATGCTATTTTTAAACTGTCGCATCGAGAAACGTAATGGGCAAAAAATTTCCATCTTTTTACCGCTGATTGAACATGTATTTCTCCCTCTTTTAAACTTTGAACCGTGCGGAAATGTTTGTTAGATTTTTTTATATGATTTTTTTTCTGAAAAGATGGCATATTAAAATTATCTCCAGAATGCAAGTTGCGGAAGGAAGGCAAATTCCCCCACTGGGTTGTTCATTTTCAAGGTCGTTAGGCGAGCAAAGGAGAGACAGGGGTGTGGGGAAGGGGAGTGGAGTGGAGTGAAGAGCGCTACATTAGGAAATACGAATTTTTACATTCCCCCCCCCCCCGCCCCCGAGATAAATCATTTAATTTTTTTTAAATAAAACTAACGAATTTTTAGATTTTTCCCCCCGAGATAAATCATTTATTTTTTTAAAAATTAAACTAAAGAGGTACATTTTAAAAATTAAACTAAAGAGGTACCTTCTGCAATTTCTTTTTATCAATGTGTGTGTGTATAGCGCGTACAGACATTCAATAAAGTATTCGACTATGAGCCAAATTTCCTATTTCAGTTTTGTTAATGATTAATCACTTTTCATGAAGAATCATGTTTTAAATATGAAATTTACGTACGAAATTTTTCTTGCACTGGAATACTTTTTTAGAGGGTGTGCACAGTTTCATGAAAAATTATCACAAAATTAGCCACTTGATTTGTCCCAAAAATACTCTAATACAAATATGGTCGCCTTAGTGAAGATTGAAAGAGAGAGGTGGGATGACGACCGTGCTAATCTAATCCACCAACCCTCCCCTTTGCGCCGCCACTACGCTACGCGAAATTCAGGCAGACTGGTTATTATATTGATGACTGGAAACTGTTTATTTTTTTTTACGTTGGTGCGTATGCATTAGTGATAAAAGACTACATATTAGAACTGAGATAGGTAGAATGGAAGAAGCCTAGCCACGTCAAATTCTCGGTAACTCGGATCGTTGGCAATCCCTGTGTTCATTTTTTTTCTCTTTGCAGCGGGAAATCCCATGTCTTTTTTTTTATCACTGCAGCGGAAGGATTCTCATTCCAGCCTACCCACGTCCAATTTCCGGTAACCTCTGTACGCCAACAGGTGCCATGTTCATTTCTTTTTCGTTGCAGTGGGAAGTCCCATGTCTCTTTTTTATCGCTGCAGCGGGGGGATTCACATTCTTCCCCTTTACAATTTCATACTGACGATTGGGCTCTATTTTTTATGAGTTGAGTAGGTATTAGCGATAAATGACTGTTAGAACACAGACAGGTAGAAGAGGAGAAATCTAGCCACGTCCAGTTCCCGGTAGCCTCTACGCCATCGGGTGCTTTCTTCTTTTTTTTTTCTATTTTGCAGCGGGAAGATCCGTGTCCTTTTTTTTATCATTGCAGCGGGAAGTCCGATGTCCTTTTTTTTATCATTGCAGCGGGAGGATTCACATTCCAGCCTAGCCAAGTCCAATTCCTGCCAACCTCTGTATTCTATTAGGTGCCGTGTTAATTTTTTTGTTGTTGTTGTTGCAGCGGGAAATCCCGTGTCCTTTTTTTATCATTCCAGCGGGAGGATTCACATTCCTTCCCTTAACAATCTATATTTAAGGTAAATGGCATTTCTCATTCATTGCACGGGCAACGCCGGGCCATGCTGCCAGTCTACATATATAAAAGAGAAGAGTTTGTTTGTTCGCTATACGCGTCCAGACATTTCGACGGATCTGGACCAAATTTGGCACGCTGACTAAATAGGACAAGAGAAAGCTAATGCCGTAAAAATGAAATTAATCGGATTAATAGTTTTTGGGTTATTTTATGTTTGGTAAGGTTTTTGACCATTTTTCTCGCACTTAACGTTATCGCGAGCTAAATTTCTTTCCGAATGCTATATTTTTTATATAATCGGAAACTACAGAGTTTTCTTTTTCAAATACAATTTGTTACAAAATCGTACTTACATTTGCCGATTTTTGGGAATTTTTTTTAAAGAAATCCTGTTTCGAAGAAAATGTACTGCTTTTAAAAATATGCTATTTTTAAACTGTCGCATCGCAAACCTAACGGACAGAAATTTTCCATCTTTTTACAGCTCATTAATCATTTATTTCTCCCTCTTTTAAATTTTGAACCGTGCAGAAATGTTTATTAGATTTTTTTATATGATTTCTTTTCTGAAAACATCACAGGTTAAAATTCCCTTCCGTGATTGAAGAAACAGCAAATTTCCCCCCTTTCGTCCTGTGTCCTGTGTGAGGTGTGGTATGTAAGCGTTTCCAAGACAACTGACGGTGTTCTTTTTTTCATATGGTGTACGTTCTCAAGGTTGTTCTTGCACTTATTGCATGGTGGATTTATTTGAAATCGTTGCATTAGGAAGTATGAATCCTGAAGAATTTGAAGATAGTATTTTACACGGATTATCAATTCCTCGAGAAGATAATTAATTAAATAAACTACTAAATACCCAGCAAACACAGCCCTATCGGATAAGTTTTGGGCCGACATCGGCATGCCGACGCAGAATGTGCCGGGGCGATATCGCTCAGCCGGTGCCGAAAACGACAAATTTGCGTCCGCCTGGGCGTGTGTCGGGCCGAAAGGATGGGGTGGTTTTGGATAGGTGTCGGCAAAAACGACAACGGTGTCGGCCCAGCCCTATGCCATCTTTGAACCAAAGCCATAACGTTTTTGGTGCGGTATCGGCAACGACAAAATATCGAAAACCGGCCAGCACCTTACATATTTACAAAATACCGCAATTAGTTTCATAATTAGTTCTCTAGGACAGTAAACAGCCCATTACAATAATAATAATTATTATTAATATATAAATAACTTTCCACCACTGGGACTAATTTTGTTAAAAATACTTAGCTAAATCAATAAAATTATTTGTTTTTTAAAAATGTTTGATTAAATTAAAAGCTTTTTCTGAAACTAAGGGTATTATTTGAAGAATTAACCAATATTTGTTGAATCACCAACTAATTTCGGTTAATTTACAAAAAGCTTTCCTTTTTAATTTCATCATCCATTTTCCTGAAAGCATACAAATATTTTTTGATTTAACTAAGTATTTTTAACAAAATTAGTCCCAGTGGGGTAGTCATTCATATAATAATAATAATAATAATAATTACTTTTAATGGGTTGATTGTTGCAGTAGAGAACTAATTATAGAATTAATTATTAATAAATCCATGTTTATTATGAGAAAAGCACTTATTTCGTGTAAATATTTTATTTTATATTACTGAACTTTTGTTTTATGAGCCGTTCCTGTTACCCACGAAATAAATAAATAAATAAATGTACATTATTTGTTATTACAAAGAAATATAAACTTCAAGCAAAGATCTATTTTCATATTTATGTACTTTTATATTTCATTGTATAATCTTCTTTCTGAAGAAGAAAATAGCTTTTTGTAACAATTTTTCCCCTGTTGAATACAGACTTGCTAAGTTTCCAAAATTGAAAAACCTCCTATTTTTTCTAAGTCAAAAAGCTTGATATTTTTTATGCAGATATTTTCCGATTAAAATGCACATATATTGAATGCAGATACAATTTGTGTCTTTTCTTAAGTGAGATTAATGTCAGTATAAACAGCACTGTTTTATTCCTTATGTTTATGATCTAAATAAATTTAAAAATTTAAAAAAAAATCTGAAAATAAAGATCCTTAAAAACAGATACAAGAAACTATCTATAACTAAAAAATGTAATACAATAAACGTTGAAAATTGGAGCTAGCACAATGTACAATAAATAAATAAAGAAATAAATTGTTTAACCCCATGTACCTTATAAAGAAAAACAAAATAATTTTTAATGCAATAGTTAGATAAATATTTCACTTACTGTTGTTGGAGCGTACCGTTGTTACCAAGTTATATAGGGCTAACCAAAAAGATTAAAACAATGTTAAAGAACTTAATTATTCATTTAACAATTGTCTTAATCCAATTAGTCTAAGTGAAAATTATTTTTACTTGTCTCTTTACTTTTTAATCCGAAGAACATGAAAGCCAGGAAACTGGAAGTCTTCCTTTACCTCACACTCTCAATGCTCTCATCTCATCATATCCAAACATAAATAAACAACTAACAAAACAACACTGACAGTAAGCGCTATCAGCATTGTTATCCGCCGCTGTTAAATAGTTCGTATCGTATGAATAGCTTGGGGAAGAAAACTAAGATACTTTTCAACTGTTAAGGTCTGAAATAAAGTTTATATTTCATGTTCGGGTTACTTGAGTGAAATAATTAAAAGAATTTAGAAATTAAGTGTGAAAAAAAAAATTATAAGTAAAGCTTCCATAGCATGCCAAACTTAGGTATTGGCGAGAATGTACTTTGTTGATTTCTTGTAACCCCATGTTTCACGGTTTCACACGCATGGCGTAAGGGGGTAGGGTCGTGGGGTCACAAAATCTTTCTTTTCCCCAAGCTGGGCCAAAAAGAAAAACCTGTCCACCACGATTCCAGTCAGCTGTACTCTTTTTAAATGCTTTCTGAATATTTTAGGGCTTATTTATTTAAAGCGTTTATTTATTTATTTTTATTTTTAATGCAATACAAAATATTTTATGCAAAAAAGGTATTTGTTGAAAAAAAGTAAATAGTACTTTCCCCCATATATATATATATATATATATATATATATATATATATATATATATATATATATATATATATATATATTGCTTTATTTTATTCATATATGAGGTTCAATATTTGATAAGTTATCCTTCTAATTATTTATATATCGTCATTCTTGCGTATTTCAGCATGTTTTTTTTTATCTTAAAAGTTTAATAAGTTATAAGCCTTATAAAGAAGGGAAAGGGAGCTTTATAAGATATAAATTTATCTTTGTAAAAAAATTAATCAAGTAACTTTTACATTATAGTATAAATAACTTTTTCAAATTTCATGACAGTTGATAACGACTTAAGTGTGAATTTCTAGGGTTCCGGCCTATCGCGCGGCTGTTTTCTCCAGATGTAACGTGAATTTGGGTTAAAACCCCTTACAAAGTCCTTCGCCCAAGGCATGCCTTAAGTAAGCAGACAGCTCTCGTGTAGATCTGTCTTAACAACAAAACCTAAATAATTTTCGTGACAATTTACAGTGAAAGTAAAAAGTTTAATATTTTTAATATTAAATAAAAATCATAATCACTCCCAATCCCTATTACTGTCTGAGCGTGTCCAAAAACCCTGACCTACGGTTTTCTTCTTTAAATATTGATCATAGACATTTAGAATAAATTACAATGTCACTTTATGGTATCAAATAAAATTTTCATGAGAATTAGAAATGAAAATTTGTTCAAAAACATTACAATTACACTAGTATTTAATTTAGAGGTTTTTTTAATGCCTCATTAATAGCATAATTTAATTTTTTTTAAAAGCATCTTCAAAATAACAGCACTAATGTTTAAAATGAATATTTTCAAAAACAAAAATATTTATATATAAATATAAAGTCGTGACCAAAATTGTGGACACTTTAGGAAATTTTTAGGTTTTTTAAATTTGTATGCTAATAGGATGTGTTAAGTTTCGCAAAATCAAATTCATACAGCATTTTAAAGAGAATTTATAACTAATTTCAATGCACAAAACTAAATTTAAATATGTTCGAGTAAAAGTTATAGTTACTTTAATCTAAAAAAAAAATACAGTGATGAAGTGAATTGTAATTTCTAACTTTCCAAGTCAATCACTGTTACTTTTCTGAGTTTGAATAATCTCTCGTCAGCTCAATAAAACATCGATGCGAAGCTGTAATAAAAAATTAAGACTACCCTACGAACTGCTGATAACTCACTGCAATCTTCAATATCTAATGCATCTCGATAATTATCTCTGTTTAGCTTCTTTTATACTACAAATATTTTAATTTTGTTTTTTTGAATTGAAATCGCTATTAAATTATCTCTAAAGTTATGTAAAAGAGTTAGCATTTTGTAGAACATAACATTTTTTTATACGCATACGAACTTAGAAAAAAAAAGTTTCTAGAAATGTCCACAATTTTGGCCACCACTGTATACTTATAAATTATAAATTATTCTAATAATTATTATTTAAGACCTAAAAGCTAACAAGATAAATTGCTATGAATCAGAATAAAATCTTGCACTTATAAAAACAAAACAGTAATAATAAGCCGTAGTTGGTTAGAAATCAATTGTCCAGTGCGCCAAATTTAGTCCAGAACCGACAAACAGTCCTGGCGCCCATAGCGAATGAGCATACATACAAACTGACAAATAAACAAACAAACAAAAACTTTTTATTTTATTTATTTAGATTATGGCATTTGCTTGGTAACTAATAAAAACAGACTTTACTTAATATTAATTTGAGGTAAATACAGGACAGTGACAGGGAATTGGACTATGGATCTAAGAAAAACATGTACACAAGATCAATGTGCCCGTTAAATCTGTTGGGCCGATTCTAGATCATCAATTCTGGTTCTTGTTCAACACAGCAAACAAATAAAATAATTGGCAAATTATAAAGACTTTAATGAATTAAGTTATGTAACGAGTTTAAGTATTTCTTTAATTGATTATTTTCAAGGTGAAGTGCTTGTTTGTTTAAAAATGAAAAAGAAATTATGTTGATACCTAAATCTACAACAGAACATATATTATAGGCATGAATCATTTTACACTGTAAAATTCCTTTGTATTTTGATACAAATAGAAGTAATTATAACAAAACTATAGTTCAGAAGAGTTTTTTTAACTTTATTTATTTATTTATTTGTGTGTGTGTGGGGAGGGGTGTCTTGCAAAAACGGATAAAAAGTATGGTGATTTATCTGGAAGCACTTAAAAGGCTGTCAAATAAATGAAATGAAATGATTAAGATATTTTAAAAACATTTAAAGTGATACACATCGCTAAAAATAAAATAATTTTCAGATTTAATTTTACAGCTAAGCCGAAGTACCTTTTAGAAAAAGTAAAAATGCATTTAAAAGATTAGATTTTTTTAATCAAAATTTTTTAATTTGTCTTGTTACTGTGAAAATGAATAAAACATGAATGTGACACAATTTACGAAAGGTGATTTAAGACATTAAAAACTGACCGGGGATAAAAACTAATCTAAAAAAAAGAGTAGTTTTATTATCTTTTTTATTTTTAAGTTCATAAATACTTTAAAATCCAAACACATTATATTTATTATAAAATAAAATTTATTACTCTATTTATAGTAAAAAAAAATTGTTTTTAATCAAATGTATTATCTTTCAAGTTTTGTGCGTGTGTGTGTGTGTGTGTGTTGAGGGGGGGGATGGGATGTAGACTCTCGAAATATATACTTGCGCATTAATATTCAAGAAAAACTATGAAGTTAAGGGTAGGGCCTAGTTCAGATTTGGAAGAGGGCAGCATGCTCAATGAATTCGATGTGATTTATCTTTCCGGTTTTTATACCTTGATATTTTTTAATTGATGACCTATGCTACCAAAAATAATTTTGATGGAGTATTCTTGTCGCCCCTAAAATTTTGGGTGTCCTAGACCGTGGCCTAGTTTTCCGGTGTCGTTTTTTTCGCTCAACGGTCTACCTATTAGGTGTCTCTATAATAAAGTGACCAGTATATCGAGCCTTAGTAGCGCCGAATGACTGATGGTCAAGTGCGTCATTGGAAAAAAAAATATTTTAACTCGACTGTTTATGCTAACCATACCTTCGTTCCTGTTGTGCACGAGTATTTTCCAATACCGTATTGGTCATTAATCTCAGCGATAGCAAAAAATCCAGTACATTTACTTTTTGGCTGTGCGGAATCTGCTTGAAGAATTGTAATGAAAATTAATTTTGAAAATGTTTAACTAATTTGATCAAAAGCAGTTAAGAGCATTCAGAAAGACCGAGGCCTTAGCCATTATTTTCTTTTGGGTGGGGGCAACATACACGCCAATTATCATATTGGTTTGCTTGTTTGGAAGAATACGGCCACCGGTAGGGGGGATGCCCTCCGTGGAAGTCTTTCTAAGGTGTCCTAACCCGTACTTACGCTAAGTTTTGGAGGAAACCACGGGAACCTCCGAACGGTTAGGTCATGGAAACAACCTGGTTTTGAACAGGCATCTTCCATCTCCCAGTTCAGAGTGCTATGCGCTCGGCCGCTGCGCGGACGATTATCATGTTGGAAATAAAAAAGAAGGAAGACAAACGTCATACAAAAAGGCATAGGGGGTCAAGTTTCGCCTTGCCCTATGCTACCAACGTCCGGGCTCGTAGCCAGGAGGTGCGTTAAGGGACAGTACTACTTGAAAAAATCCCCCCCCCCAAGGATAAATTTTACCCTTCTTCCAAATTTGAAAAATAGACAGAAAAGGTGATTTGAAAAAATAAAAATGTTGAAATAAAAAGCCCTTTTGAAGAAATTAAATGTTTTTTAAAAAGTTTTTAAATCCTGATAACTAAGACTAAAGTGTGTATACGACAGAGTGTTTATTTTGAATATTAAACCAAGTTTTAAAATCCCATTGGGATTTAATCTTAGCCGAGTAGATAAGACACTGAACATGATAGACGGCTGAAAGTCCAAAGTTCGGGCCCATCTCGCAGCTGTCGATCTACAGTCTGGAGTTTTGATAGGTTTTCTCCAGATGTAACGTGAATACGCATTAGAACCCCTGAGAAAGTCCTCTTACTAAGACACCCCCCGATACTTGGCAGATCGTCCTAGAGTAGCATTGCCTTAATCAAACCAAACAGAAACATTTTGCTTTTTCGTGTATGGAAACAGGAAATGGCTAAAATATGCTTCAGCCCACTCCCCAGCGGTTTTTTTTTTTTTTTTTTTTTTTTTTTTTTTTTAATGTGCGATATACGTGAAGTAAAAAGGTCCGAAAGATTTTGCTTTTTCGCATATGCATTGTTATTTTGCAATCTAGCTACTGCGTGACATACGTAACCAGTAACGAATATGCCTGCTTCACTTGACGTCATTAAGCTGTTAATTTGGATTTTTGCGCGCGTGTTATTGTTATTACGCTAATGGTTACATCTAGTTGTTGCCGCTCCCAGCATAAAAATATCGTCAATTTTGGTACCGTATACATTAGCGTATTATATAAGGAGATACTAAATATAAAAAAATAGTATCTCTAAATAAAATATTAAAATTGAATTATTTCAATGTCCACATAAGTATGGCAACAATTGTTTATTTACTTTGTTTTAATTCTTTTCAGAAGAAATATTAATTTTTATTTGAACATCTTACAAATAATTTTATTTATAAATATGTAGCATGTAATTATAAAAGGATTTAAAAAAAAAAAAAAACGATTTAAACCAAAGAACCCGTTTTTTTTTTGTTTTTTATTTTTTATTTTTTTAAACGGGTTTTTATCCAACCCTGGGTGGGAATGACGGACGGGATAATAAAGTACCACAAAACCATTTTGGGGACGCATCTTGTCTAAGTGTCTTCCTCGTAGAGAGACTAGAGAATTTTTTTTTTTAAGTTGACTTCAAGAAGGCATTTTTTACTTATCCTTACAAAGTAGCAAAGCCAAAGTAGCTTTTAACAATATCTCGGCAAAGTCTTTTAACCGAGATATTGTTAAAAATCTCATCCTATCCTAGAGAACTTTGTTGATCGGTTTGCCAACGAACAGGAGCAAATGGTCTAGATTGTTGCTAGAGTAAATCATATTTCTAATATTTAAAATATATATATACATTATATTTCGTCTTTTCGCTCTCTATAAGAATTTCGTAACGAATTGCGCTTCCTTCCAGTCGTCAGGGCTAGATCCGCAGGTCATTTGAAGGGCGGAGAGGGAGATGCTTTCAATTTTTTCTCCTTTACTCAACCCCTTCCCCCCCCTCAGGGGCAGGCAGGGGCTATGGACATAGAAATAACACTGGTGGCTATTGAGGGGAGAGAGAATTGTATCACTCCGCTTATTTTATCCCTTGCTGACGTCTAAATATTTGGCGTGAAATATTTGAAGTGACCCCATATTTGGCTATTAATGAATGCACAAGTGAATGAATTCGAGTTTTTGTTAATCTGAGATATTCTTTAAATCTGAAGGAGTAAAACTTTGAAAGTGAAATATGAATATATATCTGACTGACCGAGGAAAATTTGATTAACACATATTATTTATTAGTGACATTAATTTGCGTATTTTAAAGAACTACACATGCGCCTTTTATTACCGTGTTTACTCGTGTAATAGTCGCACCCCCGTTTTGAAGCAGAAAAAAATAGTTTTAGAGTGCACAATATTATGTAGTAGATTTTGGGGGGGGGCAGCTACCCTACAGCACAGACACCACAAAAAGCACAGGTTCTAATTATCCTGATTTATGAACCTTCATTTAATCGGGAGACTTCATTTCTGCCAGCAACTATCTATTATATAGAAAAGTTCCTTAACTATAAAACACTAGGCGCTGGTACGGGAAAGTTTGTAGTCGTGGACCGGATAAGTCGAAGCTGTTGTGGCCTCTGCTCGGCGTTGGGTGTTAGGCGAGACGGCTCGGGACTCTGGCTTCGAGCCGTTATTGCGAGGCCAGTCTCCGCTGGCCGGCAAACGCTGGAGCGAGCGGTGAAAATCCTTGGGCACGCTTTACGGCTGCCGATGGATGAAAGGAGTCGGAGTGCAATTGCGATTACATAATTTTATTTGATGATTCAAAGATATTTCCATGGCAATTGCGGTCACGCGGAAGGGACGCTGCAGGGCTGCATCAGCCCCTTTTATAAACTTTTGAGGTCGTGTACATGATCCACGCATGTTGCACTTATTGCCTAAACGCTAAAATCTGGGCAGCGGTTTTTCAAGGTTTGTTATGTCTTTCAAGACGCCACATAATTATAAAGGAATTGCAAAGGACCATGTAGTAATTGTAGTTTTTAGAAGCAGATTCCTTTGTTCCAACTGAATTAAAAATGCGTAGTTCTAGAAAAGTGGGATTTTCGCGGACTTTTTTATTTTTATTATTACAGAATATCCCCCCCCGTCCGAGAAGAGGCTGACCACCAACGCCTCCATTGGAGGGCAGGCTCACTCAGAAGAGCGAGAAAAATAAGCCTTTTTTTAGAAAAAGAAATTTAGGTCATGTAGCACGATGTAATAAATTTCAATCAAAATTAAATATATATTGCAAATTACCTGGACTAATTATTGTAAGTACACAGAAATAGTAGTTGAAAAATAATAATATATGAGTTTTTTAAAGTCCTCACATACAAAATATCACTAAAATTATTTCTTGTAAAACGGTATGAAAAGAACACATTTGGTTGTATATACCATAGCATCTTACATACTATACATTTTACTAAACACATTGACCTGAAAAACATCACATAAAATACAAAAAAAGGTAAAAATATTCTGACTGCATTATATAATACTGGATACAATATTTGCTAAATTACTTCAAACATTTGGCTTGGCTTCAACTCTACTTTCTCAATATAAATTTTCTTATTTTTATTATATTTAATTTGTATTTTTTATGGCTTCTTTAACGCAAATTGTATGACACTTCTCTTTTAACTAAATTCGCTTTTTTGGGCTTTTCTTTTGGTTAATCGCGTTCGTGTTGTTGAGGTACGTATCTGTTTGAATGGTGTAACCCTAACTCCAGAATTTCGAGATTCTTTGTAACCTCTAATTTTAAGCAGGTAAGGGGTGTGTAAGCGTTTGTGTAAAAAAAAAGTGGTTAGCTTTCTTCCTACTGTGCGCCTTGACAAATAGGGTAGTGGACCAACTTATTCTTCCAACAGGATATGACAGTCCAAAAAGTGACATCTTGTGAAGGACAACATGCGAAAAAGGAAGTGGGACATTCGTCATGCCTGTGGAAGTTTTTTCAAAAAAAGGAAAAGGGGGGGTTTAAGGAGTGGCCATCCCATAAACGTCTTTCGGCATTGTCGGGGTTCTCTACATGTTTTGTTTTTGTTTATCAGCACCAATGGTGAATAGAGTTAAAAAAAATGAGTAGCAACATTTACAGCTACTTGGGATGACTCCCAAAACTAAGTTTAGAGGTGGGTGATAGAACAGAAGGCTTCAAGAAGGAGAGAAATTACGAAAGATAAAAGAATTAGAATTTGTCAAAATCGGGAGTTTAATTCTCTGATCCAAAAAAAAAAAAAAAAAACCACAGGTTTTTTTTTTTCATTTCATATTTTCCCCCTCATTTTATATTATTGATAGACAATACGCAATGTTTATTCACCTAATGCGAAGTCAAGTGATGTTAAGCATAATTTCTTTTTTTTAAATAAATAGGAATCTGAGATTTTGAAATTGTCATTCTTCGTGATATAATTTGAATTTATCAGGTGAATTATAATATCGTAATTTACAAGCCAATTAAAAATGATTATTATACTAGTTGTTAAATGTGCATATCAACAACAACACTTAAAATTTAAATCGTAGAAATGCGCATGCGGGAAAGGGTGTACATGCCTGTAAATTAAGGATTAAATATGCAATAACTAACTTCTTACAAAGAACATAATAATAATTCAAACTCAATTTCTGGATTATTGGAAAATCAAATCACTTAAAAAATTACCAAATTTATTAATCCAAACATCAGACAATCAAAGACCTTGCGGTTTCCTTTGGTGTCGTCATAATAGGAAAAAGTAACTCAGTAACAGCACTCATTAATTAAGTTTAGATAAAATCCATTTTGATAACCACTGAAATTAGCACAGTTGATATTAAATTGAAATTTGACACACTCAGGAAAGCCCAAGATAGCAAAGAGAAGTCGTGACGGTACCACAAAAAATGTAACATTTTTTTTACAATTTTACCAATTTTAATATTTACATGACAAATTTTATTTAGAATTATTAAACCGTCAGTCTCTCTAACTGTCAAAGGAGAAACTGTTTTTAATTGAAATTGTCCAACAATATTTTGTGGCATTACAGAGAGTGTAGACGCCGTGTCTCTTGACACATGTGAATTGAAGAAGGCCTTCGTCTTTTACTAAAATTTTTGTCGAAGTTTGAGTGTTTCATGTCATTCGAATGTACCCGGGTACGGCAAGTAGCCATTGTCGATTTTCTACCTTATCTCTTCCGATGTGATCACTCATCTCTTGGGTTGACGTATTCAAGGGTAAGATTGACTCGGTTATGTTGTATTTGTGTTTAACCTAAAAGGACAGGTATTCGACCAATGGTAGGCATAAACCTTTACTTGCTAAAGCAGTGGGATCAGTCTAGGTTTCGTTATTAGTAGCCATTATTTCTTTTAATTTTTTACCTGATCGCAAGAACATGGAATAATAATATTTTCTATTTTTTATACCCGTACTCAATAAATTATGCTACCAAAATCAAATTAAAATGGAAATTAAAATGAAACAAAGCATAAATACAACTGAAATCATTTTCAACTATTTAAATAAATAATATGTTATCAAAACTAAGATACCCCAAAAAGTAATAAAGTTTTAAAATAAATGATTCTAAATTAAGTTTTTAATTATTTCTGTTCTTTTCTTCTCTTTTAAAAGGAAAAACAAACATTAATATATTTTCAATGAATTAAAAAAACACAATATTAAAATAATAAAAGTTCTAATTTAATATTAATGCAATTAATTTATGTAACTTCAGTAATCAAACTCTGTCTTAATAGTCTTTAGAATAAATCATAGGCAAACCTCATTACTTTTCATAAATTAATCTCAAAATAATCAAAATATTATATCAAGATTTTTCTCAGTGGCTATATATTTATTTGCCAGGAGAGGACAGCTCGCGTCACTGAATGTGTCGCTTAGAGCTACATATACGTCCTTCCCGGAATTTCCCGCCACAATTTGGAACCTCATCAGAAGGTGGGGGACTTCTGAATATTGGCACCCCTCGGAAACTGCTAGCGACCGCCGAGAGGACTTTCGGAACCACGGATTTAACGTGCACGTACACCGCGGTCTTTAGTGGTACGCCGGTATCGAACCCACAACCTTCCGGTTACGAGTCCAACGCCTTAACCACTGGGCTACCACGGCCCAGTGGCTATATATTAAATGCTCAAAATATTATCAAATGTATATCGCATGTATTGAAAAGAATAATTCTCTGCATTTTAAAAATAAAAGCAACTTACTTCGCCACACAAATAATAATAAAAAAAAATCGAAACGATAAATTTCAAAGCACGTTTAAAAACAATTTTTTTTCCCTTTTATATAAGTCGATAGAATGGCATGAAGGAGACACTGCGTCTAGAACACATGTTCATGTAAAATAACTTATTTGCGGAAACTCATGTCATGCAGTTCGGTTTTTGTTTTGAGAACGGAGAGTCGTAAGCCGGAATAATAAGAAAACTCTTTTCGCGGTTGCAAGAAGGGAAGATAATCACAACACACAGCCCAGTGAGAAGAAAGATGAGTCACTATTTCGGCTAAGACGGGAGCATTTTCGCGCTGAGCTGGACTTTCACGCCAAACAGAAAGGTAGCGATGATTCATTCTCATTTGCACAGATGAAAACTGTTTTTCTCGTGGATCAGAATTCCTTCCATGTCTCTTGCAAACCAGGAAGATAGAAGAAAAAAATATTCGGTGTAGCTTATTGAGGCGCGCAGAACCTTTTCGCTGCCGACTGTAGCATTAAGCGCTGCTACGGGAAAGTTTGTAATCGTGGACCGGATGAGTCAAGGCTGTTGAGGCGCAACCCTCGCTAGCGAGGGTTGCGGTTGAGGCCTCCTTGTCGGCATTGGGTGTTAGGTGAGATGGATCGGGACTCTGGCTTCGAGTCGTTATTACGGGACCCGGGCAGGTCTTCGCTGGCCGGCAAACGCTGGAGCGAGCGGTGAAAATCCTTGGGCACGCTATAGGGCTGCCGATGGATGAAAGGAGTCGGAATCCAATTGCGATTACCTAATTTTATTGGGTGATTCAATACATCTTTCCATGGTGATTGCGGTCACGCGGAAGAGACGCTGCTGGGCTGCATCAGCCCCTTTTATAAACTTTTGAGGTCGTGTCACATGATCCACGCACGTTGCAATTATTGGCCAAACGCTAAAAAGTGGGCAGCGGTTTTTCAAGGTTTGTTATGTCTTTCAAGACTCCACAGTGCCTGAACACGGGGACTGTCTACAAAATTACAAAGGAATTACAAGGGACCGTGCAGTAATTGCAGTTTTTGAAAGCATATTCCTTTGTTCCAACTGCATTAAAACTGGCTGGTTCTAGAAAAGTCGGATTTTCGCGGACTTTTGATTTGTAATGTTATATATATATATATATATAATATTACAATTTATATATATATATATATTTGTATAAATTAAATAGTATGTTTTTTAATCTATTTTTTTACTACTGGAAACTGTCTGATAATAAGTTTTAAATTTTCTCATACCCTGAAAAAAAAAAAAAAAAAAAAAAAAAAAGCAAGGACACACGGACAGCAAACGGCACCAAACTTTGAAAATGACCCATATACCTTAACACTGAGAGGATTTAAAAAAATGGCGGAAAAAGGTTCGGGGTCTGTGGCAACCATAGTTATGCATTACATAAAATTATGTGCATTGGGGCAGGAAATTGAAGGTGCTGTTCTAAGACATTTAAACCATTTTTCGGTGGCTTCATTCCAGGGAATGCAATCCCGATCCCGCGGGAAGACTATATCATGACTATAATTTTCATATTTATGTAAGGTATTGTATTAAGTATCAAATGAGATAAAGTATTGAACTTGATAGTGCTTACAATCTTACTTTTTCTTACTTTTCTCTGTTAAAATTGTTTTTTATTTGAATGAAATGTCAATCCTGCGGGATCAACAAATCCGAAATCCCGCGTGTAGTGTGGCGATGGCCACTGCGAAAGAGATCCCAAGTGTAAAAAAAAAGGGATACCACAGCAGATAGCAAAATTTCTCCAATAAATCGCAGATGCTTATGGGCAGAGAATGGCCATGAGAAGTCTGGCATGTAAATGGAAGCCATCGGTAGAGCGAATAAAGAAAATCGAGGTAAACGCTTCCCAAAATGAATTAACGAACAGGAAGGAAGAGGGAGACAAAAATCTAGTAAGAAGGGAAGTTGCAAACAAAGCTGATCTGTAAGTGGCGAGATGGCTTGAAAAAAAAGAAAGAAAAGAAAAGAGAATAAGATTTCGCAGACGTGACGGAGAGAGAGAGAGAGAGAGGTTTAGGCCGCTTCCCTATGAACTTGGGGGAAAGAACTGAGTGTTTGATCACGCATCTGGGGAGGAAAAGTGAGTTGAAAATAGGGGTCCTGTAAAAAATGCAATTCCTTTTGTCCAGGTTGAGTGAGCCCCTTAGTCTAAAAACGGTTAAAGAAGAAGGCGAGTTTCTCTTTCTCCCCTGTTTGAAATAACAAGCAGAGGGGGATGAGCGCCATTTTCACCCACACACGAAACAGAGGCAGTCGTACACTGGATTGAACGGGAGAACTGTGCGGGATTTTACTGTATCAAATCCCATATAGAATTTTTCATTTACAAAAAAACTGTCTTCATTTTCTTCGTTTTTACCTAAATTAATTGAGAACCAAAATCATAATATATTTCAGATGTTTCTAAATAATACTTTGATTGAAGTAACCCTTTATGAATTAATAATTCACAGTAAGTTTTACATTAAGTAAGTATATATCTTTGCGAAAATGGGTAAAACGGGGCAAAATTTGATAAAACTTGTGCCAAGTTTTATATATTAATTCGTGCTTGTCAATGCCGACTTCCCGCGTTCAAAAAAGTAAAAACAATAATACTAATCTTTATTTAACCGCTTAGAAGTTAAGCAATTCTAAATAATAGTTGAGCAAAATTTTCCAAAATTATGTCATTTAGATATCGCAGTCCATATTGCATATGTCGTATATTTCTTTTAAGGGTTCAGCTCCGTATTAGTTTAGGGGAATTTTTAAAAATTATTATTACTATTATTATTAATTACAAAGCTAAATAATTTCTGGGGAAAACTTATACATAAAATATTTGTTTTAATTCATGTTTGGGAGTGTGAACTTGTACATATATATATATATATATATATATATATATATATATATAATTTGCCTAAAATATTATTTACTGTTGTTTTACCTTCTTGAACGAATTTTGGCAAGTTTTGTCCCGTTTTACTCACCTTTTGCAAAGTATAATGTGTACACAATTACAGCATATTTTTTCTTCCAGTAACTGTCTAGATTGCAGGGCAGTTTGCTGTATATGTAACCTGAATACGTGTTAGAAACCCCTGAAAAGTCCTCCTCTCAAGGCATACCCCCCTCCACCCTACCCAGATACCCCTCGTGTAAATTTGCCTTAATAGACCATTCTGAACCATTGAGTTTTGCCACATTTTCGCGAAATGAGAAATCCTTTTTGGATTATCTCACTGTTATTTGGTGTGCCAGGAAACAGTATTTAAATTCGAATATCATTGTTACGAATCGGATATCCTCGATGTCTTAAATTATAGTCACAAAAATTGCA
This sequence comes from Cheiracanthium punctorium, assembly GCA_038373885.1. Classification (NCBI taxonomy): domain Eukaryota; kingdom Metazoa; phylum Arthropoda; class Arachnida; order Araneae; family Cheiracanthiidae; genus Cheiracanthium; species Cheiracanthium punctorium. The sequence goes on from JAWZYV010013479.1 coordinate 44,824, forward strand.
GGCTTGATCTCAAATATGCAATTTTATGCTCCGAGCAAATTATTTCCTCTGGTTGAAATGTCCCTAATTTGAGTACTGTATATCCCAATTTTATACGGATTGGCTTATTTTTGAGCGTAGAGATTTTGCAATTTCTCCTCAATTTTTGGAAACCAGTGTGAATAAAACTTTCTGATTAACACATTTAACGAATACTTATCTTCCGGACGTATGTTTAGAGTGAGAAGTGCTTACGCTCACCCTTAATTAGCTCCCCCCCCCCCCACACACACAGGAAAAAAATCTGTCGACTGCAAAACTTTTCTGCAATAACGTCCTGACGAGAAGTACCTATTTATTTTCAATTTACTAAGTTTTAATCATTTGTATGTAATATTCAAATAGTTCATGTAGTACGTGGTTGTTGTTTTTATTATTGTTTATTTATTTTAAGGGGGCAGCCTACTTTTAAAATGGCCAAAAAATCGATTTTGAGATTTTTATCTCATTAAATAGCTTACTTTATTCTAAAAAGATTGATACCAACCATTTTTCTGTATGACATTTATTTGTTGAGATAAAAAGGAAAATGTAAACGTAAGTTGGGCAGCATGCTGCAGAAGCTGCAACTAAGGTTGACACTCAAAGCATAAAAGAGGGAGAGTAGAAATGTACAGAATTTAATTTAGAAACTCGAAGAGCCAGAAAAATGCTCATCAGTTCTCAGTTTGAGGCAATAAAAGAAAACGAAGGCATTGTGCATGAAAGCGGAAAATTTTAAATCGAAATTTCATAAAGTGAAATAAAATCAAATTTTTATGTTGCAAAGTAAAAATAAATATATATATATGGATATAATTATTAAAATAACTTCAAAACATGTACTTTACCAATATTAATGCCTTTATATCCTAAAAATGTATCTTTTGTTAAGGTATGTACATATATTTTCATATTTACAATTGTCGAGCTTTTCTTTAGACTGATGTTTCTTAAGCCATATTAAAACATATTTTGGGTTAATCATATTAAGTACTCCGTAAAATTATTCTTAAATAGTAAATGTTTCATTAGAAAATATTTTTAACTTTTAAAAATTAAAATTTATGTTCCAAAACAACAATTTGAACTTTAATTGGCGTTTTCTCAAAACACTGTTTTTCAAGTTTGCGCGCATGATATTTTAAAAACTATTTAAGATATCAACTTGAAATTTTTCTCAGGCATTTATTCTAATATAATGAACAAAATGAACTAAAATGAAATGGTTGTGTTTCATAGAAAAAAAGTTATGATTGTAAAACTATCAAAATTTTTATGGTAATTTAAATTTTCAGATTAAATGATTTTTTTAAATTTAAATTATGAAAATAATTAAACCATTTTAGTTCAGATTGTTAATTTGAATGTCTTGTTTAATTTAGAAAAAAATTATGAGGTTCAAAGGAATTCTAATTGAGATATCTTGCGCGCAGTGGGAAAGTACCCTTGAATTTTTTTTTCCAATATTGTGTGGTAAAATAATATTTTTAAAATTATCACCTTTATAATAAACTAAAATAATATTTTTAATCAATAGAGTAATGTCATAGTAGTTAACTGAAAAAAAGTTATGTTTCTGCATGCATTCATTATTTTTTTAAAAATTATGAAAGTTGATCTAAAATTTATACATTTTCCCATTCTTAAAAGTAGGCTGCCCCCTTAATAAATTGAATGTTATCACATGAAATGCGGCATATAGTGGGCAAACTCTTTCTGGAGCAAATTTGCGCTGTTAACTAAACAGGTCAAGAGAAAGTTATAGCTGGAGTGAAAAATCGTATTAAATTTCAATTATAATTACTTTAGTTATTTTTTGCCAGATTTCTGTCCATTCTGTGTTACTGCGAGCTGAATATTTTTCCGAAAATTATATTATGATTATGTCATTGAAAAGTCTAGCGAATTGAAACAACGTACCTTTTTCGTTAATGAATTATTCAGGTTTCACTAAAAATTCGAGATTTAAGAACCTTTGAGATTCCGGAGCAAAATTATTTATGGATAATTTTTTCAGAAGGGTAACAATAGTTATTTGTTGAATTATACGTAAAGGTTTAATCATACTGTTACGAATTTTAATCATGTTGTTGTGACTTTTAAATCTGATTCAATTATTACACATTTTAACGAGCAGTTTCGACAGTAATAACAAGAGAATACGATAAAATATTTCTTTTTAGGAAACTTTTGTTTTATTTTATTGTTAATTGGGCAGAAAATGAATTACTTTATTATGAATTTGAAAATGCATCTGTGGATATGCACCGATCCTTGAAAAATTATCGTTATTAATAAGCTTTCTTAACAAATGATAAAAGTATATTTAAGAAATTATTAGCTTTTATCTCTATAAATAAAACGATGTGTAGAATGCCAGTTAGTTGGTTAGTTAGATAGTTTGTCTGTGTCTCCTTAGCTCCTAGACGGATGATCGTAGACCTACCAAATTTTGTATGGAAGTTCTCCAGGACGGGTCACGACGGGTCACATGGTGTACTACCACTGTGCCAAAGATCATTGAAATCCGTTTTCCCGAGGCCGGGCCTCCTCCTTGTTAGATCAACATTTAAAGAATGAAACCATAGGTCAGTGTTTTTAGGATACCCTCGATAATAGGGATTGGACGTGATTATGATTTTTATTTAACATTAAAAATATTATACTTTTTACTTTCACTGTAAATTATCATAATTGTTTAGATTATCATATCAAATTATTTAGGTTTTGCGGTTAAGGCAGATCTACACAAGGGTTGTCTGCTTAATTAAGGCATGCCTTGGGCGGTGGACTTTTTGAAGGGTTCTAACCCGAATTCACGTTACAGCTGGAGAAAACGGCCGCGCGGTAGGCCAGAACCCTAGACTTATACACTTCAGCCGTTTACTAATTGTCATGAAATTAGTAAAAATTATTTATACTACTTTGTAAAAGGTACTTGATTAATTTTTATTTCATCAATTTATATCTTATAAAACTCTCTTCTTTATAAAACTTATAGCTTATTAAACTTTTAAGATAAACTGAAAAAAAAAAACTTGCTGAAATACGCAAGAATGATGAATTATAAATATTTAGAAGGATAACTTATCAAATATTGAACTTCATATATGAATAAAATACAGCCAGATAAAAAAGGATGCAAACAATCTATTGTAACAATTAATATAACTTGATGTAAAACTGTGAGAGTATTATTAAGAAAAGGGAAAATACTATTCACTTGCCCTCAACAAATAAAACATTTTTGCATAAAATACTTTGTATTGCATTTAAAAATATATATAAACAAATAAATATTTTAAAGAAACCCTAATGCTTAGAAAGCATTTAAAAACACAAGCTATTGGGAATGAGACAAATTGTTTAAACGAAGTGGTTATAAAATATTCTTGTTTAAATTAAGCTAATCTGGTAGTGAATAGTTTTTTTTTAAATAATATTTTCTCAAGACGCAGACAGTTTTTTTTTCTTTAAAGGGAACGGTTAAAATGACCCGTCAAATAAATGTTTAAAAGAAAAAGTTTTGGGGACAGAGAGGGGACACGCGCCCCCCAATTGCTACTCTTACAGTTCATATGTTTAATATACTTAAGAAAACTTTAGCTTTCTCAAGAAGAATTATCACCGCTTCCAGACCACTGAAAATTCGGAGGGACACATGAAAGATTTGAGGGGGTCACATATCGAAATAACAGCAGAAAAGGTTAATTTCTTTTAAATTTTAAAACAGATGTTTGTTTAAAAATAAGATAACGTGTTCTTCTAATAATTCCCAAACAAAGTCATCCGTATTCAAATTCCTGTATTCGTATTCTCGGATATGAGAAAAAAATTATCCGTTTCATATGCTTATCCACGGATATAAAAACAAACTATTCGTTTTCATATCCGAATCCGCCGATCTACCTTTAATGACGATACAGCACACCGCTAAGGTCAAAATGTGGTTAAAAATGGACACTCTTTCTTTCGTAACAAAATAGCTGGGTAACAGGTGTCAGGAAAAAAAAAAAAAACTTTCTTTCTAAAGCACATTTTTGAATATTGTTGTATTTATTTATGTTTAATTTTTTCAAAATACTTTTTAGTTTATCATTCTCAAGCCTATTGTTTACTTTTTGATATTTATTTACTTTTTTTAACTTTCAAAATTGTTAAAAAGAAAAAAAAAGAACGTGTTAAATATATGTATCTATGGTCAAATGTTACTAAGAACAATATTGTGAGCAATTGTAAACCATTGTAAACTAACTGCCTTTGTATAACACTGATGTATTTACCAATTGTAATCCAAAAATTGTGCTGTAAAAAATAAAATAAAAATGAGGGAAACGCTGCTTGCTGGACCTGAGCCTAGTGCTAGGGTTCAGCAGGACAGTAGGACACTTCAGGAATTAAAACAGGCTTTAAACCAAATAGGTAGGCCGTTCCTGAAGGTAGTATCCTATAGTATCCTACTCCCTGTGACCCTGACTCGCGGCGAATTTTTAACTGATCCCCCAGTTACCGCGAGGAAGAGCAGAGGAACTTCCTTCAAGATGGGGGGGGATGACAGTTTTTATACCAAATGGGGTATACACCGAGAGAGAATAGGGGCTCCGGCACCCGGCACCATGGTATCGTAGAATATCCGTGACGGATATTTCTCGCTGTCGAATAGTCAAATACTTCGGATAAAAAGCCGCAACTCACCTTTTTGGTGCTAGCACGATGAGTGCGGAATATAACAAGCGAGTATTTTTATGCATGCTAAGTTCTATCCGACACTCAGAGCGACCAACCCATCAAAACACACGGCTTTCCCCCCTTTTTCTTAAACGAAGGCATTTTTTTCACAATTTTCGAAGACTCCGGAGGTATCAAGAGCGGTTTTTGACTGACCCACCGTGCTAGGGAGAGGGGTCCTTTTGTGGAAATACTTGACACTCCATGATACACACGATAAAAACCCATCCATCTTGTACTCTCCGATACCGGAATGCAAGTTTTTGGCTTAATCCAACGTGTCGGTAAAAAACCGCGGTTGCCGCGAATACAGCGTGTAAAAGAATTGATAATTTTCATACCTGTTACCGACAGTGTCGGAACTGAGACCGATCGACCCTTCACACCACACTGGCTTCCTCCTCTTTTTGTGCAGTTTCTCAAATGAGGGCATTGTCTTCAGAATTTACGAGGAGTTGGGGGTATCGATCAAGGAAGGGGTGTGTTTTCCGACACACTGGAGGGAAACTGAGGCTTGCCAAGGAAATGGGGCCTTTTGTGGGAGTTCTTGATACTCCATGATACACGCAGTAAAATATGCATTCCATCTTCTAGTATTTGGCATCGTTAAAACTTAATAGTTACAGTGTCGGATAAAATCAGCGGCATTTCCGACAGTGAATACGACAGTCAAACAATTACGATAAGATCGTGCTAAGGCATATCGGATATTTCTCCGATTGTGACGTCATGAGAAGAGAAGGCTCGATATATTCGCTACCGAAAGCTTTCCGATACTATGGTGGTATCGGTAATGAGCCTGTGGAAATGAGATAGAAAAGAAAGTTCGAGAAGTATGGACATAAAAAATTCGCCTTCCGGATTGAGAGCTTCGAATTAGGACCAGGGGCTCTACCACCATAGTATCGAAAAGCTCTGGGTAGCGGATAAATCGAGCCTTCTCTTCTAATGACGTCACAATCCGAGTAATATCCGATATGCACAAGCACAATGCTATCGTAATTGTTTCATTGTCGTGCTTACTATCAGAAACAATGCTGTTTTTTCCGGACACGTTGGAGGAAGGTGAAAACTTGCATTCCGGTACCGGAGAGTAGAAGATGGGTTTTTTTTTTTTTTTTTGTGTATCATGGAGTGTTAAGTTCTCCCACAAAAGGACCCCCTCTCCCTGGCACGGTGGGTCAGTCAAAAAGCACATTCCTCCCTTGATGGATGCTACCCGAGTCTTCGAAAATTCTGAATGCAATGCCTTCGTTTAAGAAAAGGGGGGAGAAAGCCGTGTGTTTTGATGGGTTGATCGGTCTCAGTGTCGAGATAGACATAGCATGCACAAAAAATAATCACTTCTTTCATTCAGCACTCATCGTGCTAGCACCAAAAGGAGAGTCGCAGCTATTTATCGTAAGTATTTGACTATCGGAGAAAGAGAAATATCCGTCACTGATATTCTACGATACCATGGTGGTAGAACCCCTGACGAGGCGGAAGGTACTGAATCCAGACCGCTATGTGTGTACGGTGGAGCTTCGACTTAGGAACCGAAGGACGTATATTTGCTGAAGTCTGATCAGTCGTACCAAATGCATCGAATCTGGAGCTGAGGAGGACGAACGGCAGGAGCGTGCTGAACCCAAAATAGTTGTTGACATGCCAAAGAAAGACCTAGATGCCACTAAAATTCGCAAGATACCAAAGATATGAACATTGTATTGTCTATATATGAGCCGAATCATATCTCCCCTCTATCCATTATTTCTCCTAAAGTTATTAAGGGGATGGTGGACATTAAAAAGTTTATTTTTTATTTAATAAGATAGGATTATGAAATTTTGTATTTTAATATATTAAACTAAAAGCATTATAAACAACTGCAAAAAATTAAATTTTTTTTCTTTAAATATTAGTAATTAATTAAAAATTAATTTATTTTTTAGTTTCGAAAAAATGCTCCATGCGTTTTAATTTTAACTTATTTTCAGTAATTTTGTTTTATAATAGCATAAAAATATATTTTAAAAAAGTCTGTGTATCGGTTTTTGATTCGGCCGAGTAGTTAATTTTTTAGAAATATTTTCATGGATATATACCAAACTTTCCCGAAATTTTTCAGTTTTCGTAAATAAAAGTGAAATTTCATAATCGAAATTTTGACAATATTTAAAAAGGATACACAGATTTATTGTAATATAGGAAAAGAATGTTTGTAGTACATTTTGTACAATTCCGGCCAAATTTAAGTCGCATGGAGCATTTTGAAGGCAAGAAAATCACAAAAAACTTGATTTGGAGAAAATACAGTTTAAAGTGTCATTTTCCATTTACCTTTAATACCGCCTCTTCTGAATAATTTTATTAATGATTTTACCTTAACAAAACATATTTTAAAAATAATTTCATTCGAATATTAGCTTATTTTGTAAAACGATCAATAAAAATTATGACGTGTTTATTGACGCGTTTGTTTGCATTTTTGTGGACATTTAATTGTCCCTTTTAAATTTTTCAAATCCTAATATATTTTTAAAAAATTGCCGTAGACATACGCGTTTTTTTTTCTCCATGGTTCAGCTTTAACTGTAGAATATTAGTATGTAAAAAAGAAAAAACCCATTTTTCGGGCCAATTTTGATCATTTGGGAGTCCACCATCCCCTTAAATTGTTAACAAAAAAAGGAATAAGCCAAGAAGTAACTGTAAGTTAAACAGAATGCATACAGCGAGTCATTGAATTTAATTGTATTTGTAAATAAAAGGTTGTTGTTGTTGTGTGTGATTATGGCAAAGCAACACAAGGGTGATCTGCCAATGGGGGGTGCCTTGGTAGGAGGACTTTCTAACGGGTTCTAACGCGTATTCACGTTACATCTGGAGGAAACCTACCAAAACTACAGACCGTTAGATCGACAGCCGCGCGATGGGACCCGAACCCGGGACCTTCACACTTCGGCCGTCTACCATTTTCAGTGGCATAACCACTGTGCCATGGTGAGGCTTGTAAATAAAAGCAGTTAGGTTATTCAATTTTGTTTCTTTCCTTAAGAGTATGTGCATTTAATATTATTATTTTAGGTAAATTTTAGATTTTTTTTTTTTTTGGCTATGCTGATTATTGGAGGATTTCTAAAAGGTAGAATTTGGGGATATTTCGGGCTCTGTGTACTAAACACATAGCCATCTGGCTAAGAGAGGTTTAACCCCTTCCTTCTCGCTCACGTCAAAATCACGGGCTGAGCTTTTCCCCCCTATTTCTCGTGCCCGTGATATTTCCGGGGTAGAATGTTCAAAAGATATTCGCCAGAAAGATCAGAACATTTCAATTCTTTTGCACAGTAATTTTTTGTATCTCATTTTACACAACAGATCACAGTACTAGACTATTTTTAAGTTAATTGGAGTTAGATTATTTTAAAATAGATGGTAGCAGTTATTTCTGCCATGCATTTTACACATTTAGCTCACTCTCTCACCTATGTCCAAAGAACATGTTACAAATATTTATGTATATTATGAAGTAAGTTTAATAAAAATCTCTTTTAGTGTTTAAAAAATATGTTTTTAATTTCCACTGAAAAACACACATTCAGTCACAATAACCCTAAATGTTGGCTATTCCTAGAAATTTAATTTTTTATTTAATGCTAAAAAATGTCTCAAACCTTAAAACGAATACATATATTGTACGTACATTTATTTTTATAAATTTTCTTGAATAAAAAAAAAATAGGCACATTTATGACCATCTTCTTGAAAATAATACGACCTTTAAGGGGTTAAACCTCTAGGAGAAAACAGTTTCCCTTCACCGCGCGAAACGAAAAACAGTGCGGATTGCATTTCTTACTGTGATCTCTGCTAAACGTGATATAACAATATGACTTATATGAAAATATAAATTCAGATGACTCATTATGACTTTTTTTTTTAAATCTATACCAGGTATTTCAACAACCACCAAGACGGTCTATAGGAGCGTATCATCTTGAAATTTCAAACCTCCACCCAGGCCTTTACATCATCTCCTTGGACAGCATGATTACAGGAGGAAGAATCGGCGAGGTCGAAGCTATACTTTGCAATGGAAAGGTCAAAATCTTATGGAAAATCCCCCATTTTCGAAATCTCACAGGAGGAAGACAATACCGCAGTATGAGTTTCTACTGCGGCGAACAAAGATGGCACTTGGGACTCTACATCAGAAATCCAGAGTCCAGGAAGTATGCTACATCCCGCTATCGAGTACTTCTGTACAAGGATTCCGGACCCGCATGCGTTGCGAGAAATTGCGTTATGAATTGGCAGCTCCCGAACGGAGTGACCGACTCCAAAAATCCAAGGCTGAACTATAATTTTAAAAGCGGTAAAAGCAGGATGTCCTGCAATTTCCACAGTAAATCGCTAATCGAATGCCTGGACATATTCCCTCGTCGCAGCGCAGAAGATGACTTTGTGGTAATCAAGTGCTCCTTCGTGAAAATGGAAGCACAAGCTCCGCAGCCGCAGTTTGTGGGTAAGTAAACTCTAACTAGCATCTGGTCGCTAGATTCTGAAACTCGCTGTTCTCCCATCTTTCCTAAATGCATGGGTAGTTAACCCTTTAACGCGCGCTGTCCTCGCCGTGAGGACACCAAACTCTGACCTTTTGACTGTTGCCAGTCACGAAGAATAGATTGGATTTCTATAAAAATAGTTGCGGGTGACAGAGCTCCACGAGAATCCTTTACTTTTTAGCAGGTCATTTCCCGTAAACAAATTGTAACGATTATTTTTAACAGCACTGACATCTGCTGAAAAATGAAAGCATGCGACAACAGCTATATAGATTGCCCAATGCTGAAAAAAGGGCAGCCGTTGCCATCGCTCGACTTAACTACCAGCAAGATGGCGGACGATTGACGCAGACCCCTTTTTGACGCAGCTGGCTGTGCGCGGCCACAGGCAGCTGCGTCAAAAGGGTCTCTAGATCTGTGGCACGCGATGAACGTTTCGATCGTCCGCCATCTTGCTGGTAGTTAAGTCGAGCGATGGCAACGGCTGCCCTTTTTTCAGCATTGGGAAAGGGTTGCGCCTCAAAGGGTTAACCAGAACCTGGGATCCTATCACGATATTATCGTAAAGTTTTCCGTTCCGGATCAAATAAGCCTTCGCGACTCATGACGTCACAATCCGAGAAAACAGCTTCATGACCATGTGCTACCACGAACACGAAGCTGTCGAAATCGTTCCGATGCCGAATTCAATATCGGAAATAATGCTGTTTTTTTTTTTTTTTCCCGACACGTCAGATGAAGGCGAAAACTTGCATTCAGATAGCGGGGAGTAGAAGATGGGTGGGTTTTTTACTGTGCATATTATGGAATGTTAAACATTCCTCATTTCTCCTAAGCAGGTCTCCCTTTCCTATATAAGCTTCAGTTTCCCCTTCTGTCCAAAAAATACACACCTTTCTTGGCCGATGCCCTCCCAACCCCTCGGAAATTCTATGACGTTTGAAAAATTGTAGAAAAAGGGGTGGAAGCCGTGTATTGTGATTGTTTGATCGGTCCCTGTTACCGACAGGGTTGGAGCACAGAAAAATCTCACTTCTTTTACACGCTATATTCGTGGTATCGCAAAATTGAGGGTAACACAGCTATTTATCCGAAGAATTTGACTATTCCTGAACGAGAATTGTCCGCCACTGATACTCTCCGATAACGAAGTGTTAGAGCTCTGGGGCCTTACCACGATGTTATCGAAGAGTATCAGTGACGGACAATTCTTGTTTCACTCACAGGCAGTCAAATTCTTCACATATTCAGCCGCGACCTCAATTCGGTGCTACCACGAATACAGCGTGTCAAAGAAGTGATAATTTTCATACCTGTTACCAACAGTGTCGCAACTGAGACCGATCACCCACACTTGCACCACCCTTGCTTCCTCCGTTTTTTGCACAATTTCTCAAATGAGGGCATTTCCTTAAAATTTACGAGGGTTTGGAGCCATCGATCAAGGAAGGGGTGTGTTTCCCGACATGGCGGGAAACTGAGGCCTGCCAAGGAAATGGGGCCTTTTGTGGGAGTGCTTGATACTCCATGATGCACACAATTAAATACCCATCCATCTTCTAGTATTCGGCATCGTCATAAGCTTTTCCCCTCCATTTACCGTGTCGGGAAAAACAGTGGTATTTCCGATAGTGATTTCGACATCGAAAGGATTCCGACTCCTTCGTGGTAGTTCATAGAGACGTCTTTCTCGGATTGTGACGTCATAAGGGGAGAAAGCTTTATCAATCCGCTACGGAAAGCTTCCCGATAACATCGTGGTAGGACCTCTGGGGCGCAATCATAATGTTATCGGTATTTACTGTCAGAATGATGTGCGTAAGATCTTGCCGCAATTCAGCTGAAGGGACAAGTATCTGAAGTTTGGTTTGCCAAAGCCCTATCTGCCCTTTATATCTGCCCTATGACTTGTGCTAGGAGTTCAGTTTCTAACCAGAACTTGAATTGGTTCATTTAAAGAATTGAAAGGGTTTGTTCTAGCAGTTGGTTTACTCATCCTAACCTGCTTGCCGAAGTGTGTCGGTAAGTGTTTCACATAGAGTCAGAAACTACTCCTAGTTCTGTATACCTTGCACCCAAAGGAAAATAATCTTTGTAAGTGATGACTACTTGAAGTACCCGTTCTTCTCACGGAATGGATATTGTTCAGCCAACTAATACAAATGGAAAATAGATAAATTATATTAAACATATTCTGTTTAGAGATTTAATTGCCTACAAAAACTGTTTTACAAAATTCCTTAGGCATATTCTAACTGTACTTGATTTTTTAAAATAATGTTTGGACCCTGATATGCCAGTATGATGTATTTGTTTTCCTTGTTCCATAAAATACTTCTTCAAAAATTGAGTTTATATTAAAATCGTCACCTAAAACTTTCTGATATCCTTGCCAGGAATAGTCTTCCTATACTCCATTTTTATTTACACGAATATAGACACCAATAGTCAACTAAATGAACAGTAGAGTTTGCAATTTCTCGAAAAATATGCGCGATATCGCGAATCTGGGTCCAGTTTTGGGGACTTATTTTTTATGCTAAACTTGGCCATAAATCACCAAAAACGAAAAACCTTGGCTAGTTTTCACATTTAATCTGGCAACCCTTAAAAGTGATTCGCCCTTTCACCAGGTAGACAAAAATCTTGTCTGAGATTAACAGCACTCAAGCGCTAAAAAAATACGTGTAAAACAACTTTTTTTGTAAAGTACCCCCTATTGAGATCGATTTGTAAAATACCTTGAAAAAAGATTTTTATGAATTTATGTTCGATTGTTTTTAATGCAAGATTTTTATAGCTATCTTCGTTTCCCTTCCACATAACATGAGATGAAAATAACGTTTTGGCCTCGCACACCAGTTTGTACACGAATTCTAAAAAAACCCTGAAAATGATTTTAGGTATTTCTGTTAGTTACATTTTAAAGCAAGAATTTTTGAGCTATCTCTTTTTTCTTCTGCGATATGAAGGAAACTTTGAAACGGACGTTTTAGACCCTTACCCCCGTTTGGGTGCGAATTCTGAAAAACCCTGAAAATGGTTTTTAGGTATTTCTATTAGTTACATTTTAAAGCAACTATCTTATGACTGTCTATTTATATCCTCTGAGATATGAAAGAAACGTGAAAAGAACGTTTTCGACCCTAAACCCCATCTGGGTGCGAATTCTAAGATAAACTCTGAATGCGAATAATAGGTATTGCTGTTAGTTACATTTTAAAGCAAGAATTTTACGGCTGTCTCTTTTTTCTTTTGAGATGTGAAGAGAAATGTGAAAAGAACGTTAAAGAACGTTTTGGGCCCCTTAACCCCTGTTTGGGTGCGAATTATAAAAACCCTGAATTTTTTTTTTCCATATTTCTGTTAGTTACATTTTAAAGCAGAAACTTTATGACAGTCTATTTCTTTCCTCTGAGATATGAAAGAAACGTGAAAAGAACGTTTAGGCCCCTTACGTCCGTTTGGGTGCGAAATCTAAAAAATTCCGAAAATGATTTTTAGGTATTTCTGTTAGTTACATTTTAAAGCAAGAACGGCTATCTCTTTTCCTCCCTGAGGTATGGAGGGAAACATGAAAAGGGCGTTTTGGGCCGCCAACCCGGTCTGGGTTCAAATTTTCAAAAATCGCTTCTTAAATGATGCCTTGGGCACAAAAGCTAAGCTCCTAAAATTTCATGTCTGTATCTCCATCTCTGAGAGATTGGGCTGTGCTGTGATCATCAGTCAGTCAGTCAGGACATCTTCCTTTATATATAGAGATTTATATATCTATCTATATAAATAAAATTAGACTTTTGTCTGTACATTTCTTGGAATTCAAAAATTTTGCGATTTCTAACCGTTTCAAAAACCCGGGAATCCGATGCGACCCTCAAAAAAAAGTTTGTCTGTCTGTCATTCTGTCGTTCTGTCATTCTGTCCGTGACGCTTTTTTTGTTTAAGCATGACGTAAAAACGGCTTAAGCGAATGATATGAAATTGGGTGTCATGATAGGTGGTCACTCAACTTAAAACATAGGCGTCGAATTTAAAAAAAATCTTGATTAGATTTTGAGATTTTGCGAAAATCATTTCAAACTGAGTAAATTTGTGTTCGCATATCACGTAATAACTGCAAAGGTGGAAAAATGATATTTGGTGAAATGATAGGTGGTCACTCACCTTAAACTGTAAGCATCTAATTAAAAAAAATCGATCAGATTTTGAGATTTTGCGAAAATCGTTTAAAACTGAGTGAATCTTTGTTCACTTATTACGTAATAACGACTAAAGTGAATGATATGAAATTTGGTCACATGATAGATGGTTGCTCAACATAAACTATAGGTGTCCAATTTTTTAAACATTTTTATTAGATTGAGATTTTGTGAAAATTCTCTCAAAATACGTTTATATTTCTTCAAAAATCACGTAATAACGACTAATACGAATGATACGAAATTGAGTGATGATAGGTAGTTGCTAATCTTAATTTATAGGCGTTGAATTTTAAAAATATTTTGATTACATTTTGAGATTTTGTGAAAATCGTTTTAAAATGTTGAATTTTTGTTCCAGCATCCCGAAATAAAGACTACAGGGAATGAAACGAAATTGGGTGACATGATAGGTTGTCACTCAACTTAAATTCTAGGCTTCCAATTTTTCAAAAATATTGATTAGATTTTGAGATTTTGCGAAAATTATTTCAATATGCGTAAATATTCGTTCGCGCATCACATAATTACGACCAAAGCGAATGAAATGATATTACTTAGTGACTCTCTAACCTGTAATATTTTAACAATACATAAAAATTATAACTTCGCTTTCTTTACTTTGGCAACATACTACATCCATTCTGTGTACTCCTACAATGCTGACGAAAGTTCTTGCTTTTTGGAAATTTGCATTCACTAACCCATCGAGGACTCTTACCCCCGAAAAACATTTTGTAGTGCATATAATACGTACAAGGTGTTTATAATTAAAGTTACCCTATAAACAGCATCCTACAGCTAAAAAGGGGGAGCCGATTGCCACCCAATGACATGCGGACTGTGCACGAGATGTGCTCTAGGATGCTTTTTATAAAAAGATTAGTTAAAAAAATGTTCACCAGGTGGCACTTTGGACTATGAAATCAGCTTTAAAGTGACCCAAATAAGTTTTAAAAAGCTAAAAAAAAAAAAAAAAAACTATTGAATAAATGTTGAAATTGTCTGTACATATCGAATTAGTCATTTCCGTTATTAAATTTGCTGTTTTTCATACAAAGCGCCATCTAATGGACAGGTTTTGAATTTTTTTTTTTTTTCGAAATTCCTTGCGCGCATCTGCTGCATTGTATATTTACCAAATGGTTACAATCCGTGCATCCGTTTTAGCTTTAGAAACCTGTTTATAGGGGAAATTTAATTATAGCCGTCTTGTAGAATATACTCATAGTAGAAATAGTTACAGAATGCAGAGCCTACTTTAAAATGCCATTTATTACAAGTAATCACTAAGACATTATCAACCATTCTGAGGCTCTAGTCTCTAGCAAATGTGATTTAAAACTAAAACATTAATTTCAGAAACTGTTTTATAACTGTATATTTTTTAATGAGCGTTTTTTCCCCTCCATACCAGGTACGTCAACCAGCCAGGTCGACTATCGGAACATGCCGGACTTCGACGTCACCATTAGGAACGGGAAAGTTAAAGTTTTGTGGAAGATCAACGGTTTTAAAGACCTGTCTCTGGGAACACTCTGCAGTGCCAACTTCCAGTACGACAATTTGACTTGGCACTTGGGTCTTGAAAACAACGGTCTGAATTTCCCCAGCTTTCTGTCCCGATATTGCTTGATTTTGCACAAGGAATCGACGCCCACTTATGATGTGATGGATGCCAAAGTAGGCTGGATACTCCCGAACGGAATATCAAACAGAGGCTACCCACGTCGGATTTGTCGATTTAAAAACGGAATGAAAGAGAGGTACGGCGCTTTCCCCAGCAAGACGCTTGTTGCGTGTCTTGGATTGTACCCTCCGACCGATGAAGATGAAGACTTCGTGATCATCAGATGCACATTCCGAAAATGGGAACCAGAAGACCAGCAGCAAAGCATAAACCCAAGCAGCAGCGTAGGTAAGTAGCTGGTAGCTGGATTTTGAGATTTTATTCTATAAGCTCACGCTCACGCACGCATGGGTCCCTATAACTTGAGGCCCAGTGGCAGCTCGTGACCTGTTTCGGTGATGGGTCTCGAAAAAAAATAGTGCGAGTTCAAATAGAAAAATTATATATACATAGGGCACCCTATCCCCGTACACACAGTGTGAAGTGTTTAAAATTATTCAAATGGCAAATGATAATTCAAATTGCTATGCAACTTTTATTGTTTTTACCTAATTACGTTAGTAGTAAAAACCTAATTACGTTAAAATCAAAAAGTTTCCTCGATTGAAAAGCCATTTTCTCTAACACATTTATTTATTTTTTAATACTTGTGTTCTTTATAACTGCTTGTTCATATAATTTTTAAATTTATAGTTTTAATATTCAGAATGTCTTTATTTTAAAATCAATATTGACATATACGATACATTTACACATTGCATTTCGTAAATCAGGGAAAGGGAACAGTAAAAGAAGACAGCAAAGAATATTAGATTGCGCGAATAAAAAAATGATTTCCTACTGAGCAGAAATTTTTACCAATAGCTACCGATTTGGAGAAATTCCTTCTTTCAGTTGGTAGAACAGCATGCTAAGGCCAGGCAGATCTGTGCCCTGACAACAGCACCAAATAAGCCGTTTCAAAGCCAAGTTAATGCGGCCCAGTATAGCTTTTATGCTTAGTAGCCAAATATGCGAACCTGGTAAACGGGAAAGACGCCAAATTCAGGGCACGCAATAAAGTGGCCCGCCCGTGCATGCTTTAGATAGGAGAAAAAACATGCGTTTTTTAAGTGCATTTTTTAATGGATAGCATTAAAATAGAATAAAATGCGCACATTTTTTAATAAAGCCATTTATTAAAAGGTGACTGTGTTATATAATGGAAAGAGGCTTAGAATTAGATGGCTGGGCCAGGCCCATCTGGCTCCTAATGACGAGCCACCACTGCTGAACCCTAAGGCCTTATTACACGAACAAAAATTGGAGCAATTCGATTGCCGCAACCAGTTGGGGAAAATTCTTTCCTGGAAATTTCCCTTGGTTTTCTGGGGAATGGTCCACTTCGACTTTTTCGTTCAGAGGCGAAAACATTGCAGGTTTAGACAGCCAATCGCAGTGCTCCTATTTCTACGTCACAGGATGGCGGAAGAATCAGTGATGAAGATTCCGATCATTGTGATGAGCGAAGGAAAAATGTCTCTACAATGGAAGAGCGATATGGAAATAGACCTAAATCAAAGAATTAGTACAATCCCGCAAATGTAGCGAACCCTCGAGATCCCAAATATTTTAAAAAAGTTGCTGAAGCGAATTCCTACCTATAATTACATGCTCTAGCAATCGCCCATTCGGCGAATGTCTGGCACTTCTGAGCACAGCCAAGTTTGTTTATTATGGCAGTCCTGCATGCTCATCGTCTTGCCGGAACGAGTTTCGGACACTGGTTGAGGCAACCAAATTGCTTTAAATTTTGTTCGTGTAATAAGGTTTTAAGTCAACTGTGGTGTAGAAAAGTACATTTGTGTTGGGAGTTGGTGTTGAGTTTCTAATCTGAGCTTGAGTGGATAGCTTGAAAGAATAGATTTGTGCTAGTAATTGATTTGCTTACTTGAACCTACTTTATATCAGGGTTTAATTTGCATAGGAGCTCAGAAGCTCAGCTCCTGTATTTTTTTTATTTTTTTGGAGTGAATTTTTACATATTAGTCAAAACCCAATAGGAGCTGATAAATATTGCGTTTCGGAGCCCACCAGTACATTTAATTCCTTGTAAAAAGGTACTGGTGGATACCAATTCTTTCCCCTTTGCACTCACAAGCCGATTTTAGTGGACATCAGGAATCGTTTCACCTCGAACTGATCTACAGTCATGGGATTAGCAGATTTTAGGTATTCCAATGTTTACTGTTCAGATTTCATGCACATTTCAGGCTATTTCAATTCATTTCACTGTTTTGTGAAATAACGAAAATATGCCCAATACTATTACCCGAGAAAATTTTATAATTATTTTAATAGAATGTACACCCTCTCAGAAAAAGTGACCGAGTATCAGCAAAATTTCCTATTTTAAGCGAATAATTTGATGAGTTTTCGAAGAACATACAACTCGACATAAATACGAAAAGTTATAATTATACATAACCTATTGAATATTTTATAATAAATGAAACCAATGATTTTAACTCTTATTGGAATACTCTTTTGAAAAGCTGTACTCGATTTCCGTATTGGCAGGATAGGAGGGGGGGGGGTTACAATACGCCACTGAGTATGGACATGAACTCTTGAGAATATTAGGGCTCTGGCACTGTTTCTACTAGAAATTATAAGCCCTGCTTTATATCTTCCATCCGATGCCTTATTTTTAAACCATCAGCTCATAATTCTCTTATACACATTTCCTAAACTGGCTTTGTATTCTGATTACCGTTTTCAAAGCAGCTTAAAAGGCACACAGAGCTGCCTCCTTAGGGTCATATGTACAAAAGCCTACTTAGCCTAATGGATAAACTGGCCCTGATTACAGGTTGTGATGGACCTAACTTATAACATACCCAGATGACAAATCTCGATTAAAATCCTGTATACGTTTAAAAATTTTGAGCTAAATAAATTAGCTCTGAGGGATTTCAATTTTGTTACAATCCTCACAAAACAGAGCACACTTTAAATCGCTAGGAGTTGATTTTGCTCGATATTTTAAAATGTGTATGTAATACAGTGTGCTTGCTAATGCCTGATGTACAGTCATGAAAGTAGGGTTTAAGGGATAGTAAAGTTGACATGCGCTACGGAGGAAACCGCTTGCAGCGATACCTGGTGGATATATTTGCAGTTGGCGTTCAACCGTCTCGTACTGTTATCTTAAAACGGTACGAGATACAGGAAAAGTCAGTTGTTCAGCATCATCGATAAGAAAAAAATGCCTTGCGTGCATCAGTGGCCGAGTGGATGAGACGTTGAACACCAGTGGCTTAACCAAGGGGGGGATAAGGGGATCACCCCCCCCCTCAATGAGGAATTTTTTGCCATACAAAATGTATATTCTTCATTGCCTTATCACACACACGTATACATATCCCAGTAAACACACACAGGCTCTCTGAACGTCTATTAACGTTCAGAAGATGTTTTCTGAACGTTTATAGACGTTCAGAAAACCTGTGTGTGTTTGCTGGGATATGTGAGTAGCAGTAGTCGTAACCCCCCTGAATAATTTCTGGCTATGCCACTGCTGAACACTATAGATGGCTTAAATGTAAAGGTCTAGACTTTTGGCCTACTGTGCGGGTGTGGATTCAACGGTCCGAAGATTTGGGTCGAATTTCTCCTGATGTCATGCGAATACTCTTTAGAACCCCTTAAAATATGCTCCAACTAAGGCATCCCTCGTGTAGCTTTACCTTACCCATAAAATCATGTAGATGGAAATGACTCTTTCAAGCAGTGTATTTCAAATGCTAAAATAATCTGAAAAAAAAGAGAATTTAATTATTCCAACTGGCATCACTGGGACTGAATTAGGCTGCGTATTACGGTAAAATTACGCCCCATATGCAGCAGAGATAAGATGGGCTCAGCCCGAGTCCGAACCAGGGGCTCTACCATGGTAGTATCGGAAAGCTTTCGGTAGCGAATAAATCGACCCTTCTCTTCTCATGACGTCACAATCCGAGAAATATCCGATGTGGCTTAGCACGATCCTATCGTAATTGTTTCACTGTCGTGTTCACTATCGGAAATAATGCTGTTTTTCCCCGACACGTTGGATGGAGGCAGAAACTTGCATTCCGGTACCGGAGAGCACAAGATGGATGGGTTTTTATTGTGTGAATCACGGGGTGTCAAGTACTCCCACTAAAGGACCCCTCTCCCTGGCACGGTGTGTCTGTCAAAAACCGGCTTCCACTCTTGATGGATGTCTCCGGCGTCTTCGAAAATTCTGAAGACAATGTCTTCGTTTAAGGAAAAGGGGAGAAAGCCGTGTGTTTTGATTGGTGGATCGGTCTGAGTGTCGGATAGACACATGCATGCTCAAAAATACTCGCTTGTTTTATTCGACACTCATCGTGCTAGAACCAAAAGGTGAGTCCGAAGTATTTGACTGTCCGAGAGCGAGAAATATCCGTCACTGATATTCTACGATAGGATGGTGCTGGATCTCCAGGATCTATTACTCACGATTGTGTTCTAGCTCATTTGAAATTTCTCATTTACTGAATATACTCTTTTTTAACCCTTTGAGGCGCAACCCTTTCCCAATGCTGAAAAAAGAGCAGCCCTTGCCATCGCTCGACTTAACTACCAGCAAGATGGCGGACGATCGAAACGTTCATCGCGTGCCACAGATCGAGAGACCCTTTTTTGACGACAGCTGGCTGTGCGCTTGCACAAAGCATGTCAAAAAGGGTCTCTCGATCTGTGGCACGCGATGAAAGTTTCGATCGTCCGCCATCTTGCTGGTAGTTAAGTCGAGCGATGGCAACGGCGTTGTGATGACAGTGACAACGTTTTATCAACTTGAAAGTTTGATTTTCCAAAAAAAAATTTTCGTGATACACCCTAATATACACCATTAAATATAATATTTATGTTGCTGCATATGCAACATACATGTGTAATATTTGTGTTGCTGTATATGCCTAACTTGTTGAATTTCTATCCCTAGATCAGGTAATAGAGGCGATCGAAGACCTGAAAATATCGATTTTCAATATCTTCAAAAGGGATTTATACATACCGGAGTCCTCTGAAGGTAAAATATTTTAGTTTTCTAAGCCTAAGTTTGTTCCATAACTTAGTGTATATCGTGTATTTTTGGGGGGAAGTGGGGATGGAGAGAGAAGCTGAACGATTTTCAGTATACCTTTTAATCGACTGCTTGAATTGACAATAAAATCAAACTCAACTTGAAACATTCAAGAAATCATAAAACAGGCTAAGGTTTTTTTTCAAGACAGAGGCTGAAACCACCAGATGTCAACCAAAAATCTTTGCCTTTTAAAAATTATTTAAATGTAGGATAAATGTTAGGATTCAATAAATATGAATAGTGATTATAGGATTCGTGGACAGTGACCAACAAAACATGTTCCTAAATTTCCTTCCATCAACTTAAGCGGAAAAAAAAACTGTTCGGATGCTACTCTGGCCAGCACGTTCTCCATATCTCTCACCAACAGAAAACGTCTGGTCTATGGCTGCCTTGCGACTTGCTCGTCACCATACGCCAGTCACTACGGTTGATGAACTGTGGCATTGCGTTGAAGCTGCATGGTCATCTGTAGCTGTACATTAGAGATGAGACGGGCTCAGCCCGAGCCCGAAAGCCCGAGCCCGAGCCCGGGCCCGACTCGGGCTCGGGCTCTGTAATTCACGATTGCGTTCGGGCTCGGGCTCGTGAAAAATTTCTCCTTTGTTGAACATACTCCTTGAAACAGACTTTAAAAAGTGATTCATGGGATAAATAGACGTACTTATTTTAAAAAATAGCGGCACGGGGGACTAGAAGGTGTGTGAAGCTCCAAAATTTATTGTATCCTATTAATGAATTAGTTAAATTTATTTGTCTTTAGCTGAAATTTCGGGCTCGGGCTCCAACTTTAATAATATTGCTCGGGCTCGGGCGGGCTCGGATTAAAAGTCCTCGGGCTCGGGCTTCAAAAAATGAGCCCGAACTCATCTCTACTGTACATGCCATCCAATCTGTGTTTGACTCAATGTTCAGGCGCATTACTGCAAGAGGTGGTTCAACGACATCATTTCTCAGGATCTACGCACCCAAATTTCTTGAAAATTTAAGCACTTGTTATTTCCAGTATACTATATTTGTCCAATAACTATCATTTTGATACCTACATTTCTTCCTAGTTTAGCAATTTTAATGGTCAGTAGTGTATTTGGAAAAATAAACATAATATAGGGAAACTAATGAATACTGCTAAATTTTCTAAACCAAAACTTTCTCATACTTACTAATTTTTAAAATGAAATTTTAAATAGAATGTGGGCTTAAAACTATTTTCTTAGTATTTACAGTGTAATATGTTTGTATGTATAATGTATACAGAGTGCCCGCTAAAGTCCTTGTCACTCCAATATTTTCTGAACGACAAGAGTTGTTGTCATAAAAGTAGGGTCTAGGTACAGTAAAGTTGCCATGCGCTATGCAAGGAAACCGTTTACAGCGCCACCTAGCGGCTTAATTTGGACTTAGTGTTTTTACCTCAAAAACTGTACGAGATAAGGGAAAAAATTCGGTTTTAAAGTTGTTCAGCATCGTTGATTTAGGAAGATAAGATACTATAATTTGCAGATGATGCTCAATAATTTGCATAACAATGCTAGATTGAAAGGCATAAAACCAACGCCTCCTAGATATAGAAAGCCTTACAATTCCTACTTCACCAGGCTTTGACGTCATCACTTCGCTTACGAAAGTGACGTTATCACTTTTAATTTCATAAATAAAAAGTATTCGAAATTTCTGGTGAATACTACAAATTTAGAAAATATTTTAAATTAAACATTAAAATTAAAATACCTTTCTGATACAAAATCATTCATTATGATCAATTTCCTTATCATATTACCTAATTAGTCATGGTAAAAAACTGCCATTTGTCTTATAAAATTGTATATTTTTTTTTATCTCAAATTATTAAAATATTGATATTCATGTGTAAATTCCCAAGACATTTTTAATAGTTTTATTTTGTGAAAATAAAACTCTTAACTTTAGGTCTAATGATGACGTCAAAGTCCAAAAGTGTGCATCAATGACATTAAGCTCCTACTTGATCCTTCATGCTAAACGTGTTTTCCGTCTGCAGAAATACACATCTGTACGCTGGTCTGCCATACCCAGGGGCGTAGCCAGGGGGGGGATATCGGCATATATCCCCCCCCCCCAAAATTTTTGGATTAGTGATGAAATTCCGTCTATTTATACACAAATAAGTTCATATCCCCCCGCGAAAAATTTTCCAGGCACATATCCCCCCCCCCCGAAAAATTTTCCTGGCTACGCGCCTGGCCATACCCGCTGCAATTTGTAAAATATGGCAGGTGCCACGCTGCCAAAAGCATCAATAACGCGTTAATAGGCCCTGCGTTTTACGCTTTCATTTTTTATGTCTTTGCTTAATAAACCGGGGGTGCGTAACAATTATATAACATACTTTTTATCTCGTATCTCAGACCATTTTCGAGATAAGAATGCTAACTCCAAATTTAGCCTCCAGATGTCGCTGTAAGCAGTTTTCTCGAGAAGTGTATGGCAACTTTACTGTACCTGGATCCCTTTTTATGACTATAGCTCTTCCCGTTGAGAAATTATTGGGACAACAGACTTTAGCAGACACGCTGCATGTATGGTCTAATTACGTCTTTTTTTTTTTTTTTTTTTTTTTTTTTTTTAACAGCTTAAAGATTCCTCTGCATGTGTGGTTGCCGTGCATCGAACAAGAACGGAAGAATAATAATCTGAAAATGACGTCTGATGCATGAAATGCAGAAATTTCAGCAACCTTCTCTTGGATAGTAAAATAATTATTTTGTGATCTTCAATTATTTTTTTCGGGAGGTGTAATGTTATAGTATAAAAATTAAATATTTCTTTTCTTTGTGAACAACCCTTGATGTTCGATGGCTTTTTAGTGTGGTGTAATTGTTGTAATACCTTAAAAATTAAATGTTTCTTTCGTGAACACCTAGTCGTCATTCATTGTGGCCTCCTTCTATTGTTTTTGCATGATTCTGGAGCACCTAATTTATTCTTCGATGGGCTGCGAAATAACAGATCCTGGTATTGGTAACAGTATGGCCACGGCCAGCTTTAACATTAGGTGAATCTAGGCGATCTAAATCCAGCGGTCAAATACTTCTTTTTTGAAAATCTATTGAGATTTTCAACTTCCCTACTTCTCAGTTTTGAACTAGGGTCACTAGTGACTGATCTTTGAAAGGTAATATTCGTCAATCACGTCGAAATAATTTCTGTCCATAGTATTTTTTTTTCACTTTTTAAAATGTAATAGATAGAGTGTCATAATGAATGAACGTATTATACAGGATGTCCCAAGATGGGGACAAACTTCAAGGAAAGGTAGGGTTCACAGTAAGAAATCATTATCACAGAGCAATGCCGGATCCGTTTCCACTTTACCTGTTAATAATCACTCTGGAAAGAGTTTCAAAGTGTTCGTCTAATTTCTTAACCAAGATTCATGAACAATGGATGATCTTGCCTCCGAAAAATTTCATCTGCGAAATGAAACAGAATTTTTGAACAGTGAATTTTAGTCACATGTTTTCTGTGAAGGATGCGTTAGTTTTTGTCAAACAACGGTCGGTGAGTTCACTAATATTTTAGTTAGTGGTCAAAAGTTATTATTAGCAGCTATATGAAAAAGACGTTTCGGATCTCACATTTATGTGCGATTCTGAATCCTTTTTACATGCCCCAACTCCCATTAAAGCTTGTCCCAATCATTATGGGACTCCGTGCATATGTCTGCACAAATCTAGGTACGTACATGTACATTAGGGTGGAGCGAAAAACCTTTTTTCTCGAAATTCACATTGCCCGGGTCATTAAATGGAGCGAAACTGATACGAACAAATTGTCTCCAAATTTCAGCTCAAAATAGTGTCCTCTTCAGGTTCCAAACTCAAGCAAATATATTTCAATCTTATTTTTATTAAAATAATAATTTTTAATTCATTAATTGAATAATTAGTGGTGTTTTCATAATTAAATTGCTTTATGAATACGTTATTATCACATGTCAGTGCTGGAAATCGTAGATTTAGAAGCAAACGTCGGCTTAGGATCTGATTCAGAGATGGAATATACCTCAAAAAATGATGACGATTTCGTTAGTCAGTAAGCCAAATGTCGGTAAACGACTGACGATGAGGTTCCCTAAATCTCCAAGACAGACAAAATGCCCGAACTAGCCATTGTTCTTGATAGAGCAGGTGTATCGGAGTATTAATTATTCAATTAATTAATTAAAAGTCATTATTTCAATAGAAATTCATAAAAGACTAAAAAAGACACTGGGAATATATTCCCTTGGGGTGTGGAACCTGAAGATGGCAATATTTTGATCTGAAATTTGGAGACAATTTCTTCTCATCAGTTCCGCACCATTTAATGACTCAGGCAATGTGAATTTCGAGAAAAGGTGTTTTTTGCTCCACCCTAATGTATATATGGGGATTCCTATCTTCACTTCACCTGGGGTACCAAATATTTAAAGCCGAACCTGAGTACATCATACTGATAGTTTAATTTTTTTCGTCAAATAGAAAACAAATAAAATACACATATCTTACAGGTGAGTAAGCAGCTCTTTGTGAAAAGAAATAAAAAGCAAATTTATGCTGACAGGTCAGCTTAGATTTTTCTATGTGATATTCCTTTCGTGTTAAATTTCACGCCACTGGAAAAATTCTTTTTTTGCATCAGCAAAGACTAAATATCATTCTTTTTTGTATCAGCAAATGTTAAAAACACTTCTTTTTTGCTTCAGCAAAAATTTCAAAAAAGTTGTTCTTTCTTTGTGCTAGTGAATGTTAAAAAAGTGTACTTTTATTTTGCTCAGCAAAGTTTAACAAAACAGTCATGCCAGCAGATTAAATGTTATCTAACAAAAACTTTTAAATGCATTAAAACCGCCCTCTTCCGAACAAGCTTAAAGCAAACTGACCAAAAATGTATCTGATATCCTTCGAAGAGTCTGCCCCTCTCTGGATGATTTAATGGATATAAACTATGCAATTCATAAAGAATGTAGTGCTGCTACAGTTTATTTTCCAGTATTCCATAAGGAACAACAGCCATTATTTCCAAGTAAACGGCATAAAATTTTAACTGATATGTTAGAAAAAAGCACTTAGAAATTGAGAGGGCAAAGTGTCTGTTTCAATAGCTTAAAATCTCTTCCTCAATTATGCCTTACCTCACGCCTTCGACGTTGCATTGCAATTTGCGGAAATAATAAAGGATGTTTTACTTTTTGAGGGAACCGCGTTGGCGGCATTTGCAACATCAAAGGAGAGTTGAGTACAGAAGAGATAGCATTGCTCCGCCCGCCGCTGCCGCCGTTTACTTTAAGGTTTGTCTGGTTGGTTTTTCGGTTTTGTTAGGAGAGGGGTGGGCGGAGAGGGCTAAACTGTGGTAGATACATTGTCATTTCATACCATTGACACATTTATTATCATGTATTTTGTATGGAAGTATTTAAGTTAGTTTGCTGAATTTTAAAAATACACAATGGACATGGCAATGAAAAAGCTGAAAATGAATTATTATTATTATTACTGATTATTTAGAAACGAAGTTAATCTAATTTTTTTTTCAGATTTACAGCATGTATGATAGGTTCATATTTTTTTTTTTTTTTTAAGTTTATATTTTAATACCTAACTAAATGCAGGTCACTTTGGAGTTGTGGCTCACGCTAACATTGTGAAAGTTAAAATGTTACACCAGTCACTTGAAAAATTTGTAATAATTGTAACATAACCATCTTTCTTTATGTTTAAATACAGGACATTCATTTAAGTTTTGAAAGGGGGGGGGGGTGTTAAAATTTCTGATGTTAACAGTGTTTCAATATCTATTTCTAAAGCAAAATTGTTATCAGTAGATTTTTAACAATATGAAGGTGCCCACCATGACACAGCTACAGAAATAGTTTTTTTTTAGAAACCTCCAGGTCACAAAATAATACCCCAAGAAACTGAAATCTTAATAATAAAAAATTTAACAATTTTACTAAAATTTTAAATTATCTATTTCCTCAAAGAAGTAATATACAAGGTGCCTCCAAAAGGTGGTAACGGGCTTTAATTCTTTATGTGTTAGAGATAAGGGGGTAATGTAAACTGAAGAAATGTTCAAAATTGTGTCGAAAATAAGATTTCGTTAAGAAAAAATTCCTCTCGTTCATTTACAAAAAGTTATACTTTTTAAATTTGTGTACGATCCCCGTAAAAAAAAATCCCAGTTAATATAATTTTTTGTAAAGTATATCATCCTTTAGCAGATGTCTACCTTTAGCTCTGATATGCAGAAGTTCATTTAACATAACATTGTAAAATAGTCAGTCTTTAACATCTTTCCAGGTATTTTGAGTTAAACATAAAATAGAAAATACAGCGAACTCTCTTAAAACTGCATAAACCGAGAAATATGCATATTATGAAATTGTTCTTGTGACTTCTTCTTGTAATCATTACTTCTTGTAAATGTATTCAGTATATTGAAAAAAAATAGAATGCTCAAAATAAAAACTTATTAATAAATTTTTTTTAATTTGATCAGTAGCGTAGCAAGGGGTGGTCCACCTTGGGCAGCAATCTAAAAACAAAGATAAGATGTCGCAGAATGACAAAACTTTCGGAGAATGAGGCAACAAACTGATGGACAAAGATTGGGAAGAAAATGCCAAAAACTGAAAAGAATGGGGTGACAAACTGAAGGACTACATCAGCCACCAACAGCTCTCGCTGCAGCGCTGAATTTAGTGGAAAGAAAATACAGCAGCTTACAATCATGCAACTTTCACGAAGCATGCATCTTACCACTAATAAATGTTGATATGAATATTGTGCCACTATGTGTCATTCGGGAAGTTAGCTGCATTATGTCTTTGAATTTTGAGGTTTTGTGATTTTTGCAATTACGAAAGGACAGTGTTTAACAGAGGTGAGCTACTGTAGCTCTTGGTTCTTGTCAGATATTCTTTAAAATCTTCATCCACTCCTTAAGTTCATCATCTGTAAGCTCATGACCGGTCTCTAATATCATCATGTACCTAAGCTCTCCACAATGCCAAATTTAGGGGCCTTTTTTTATTAAGGGGCGGGCGATGAGTTGGTGGAGCGTTTACACAAACATCGTGACATGAACTCAAATATTTTTAGCAAAAAACAGAAATTGCATTTATACTCCAAGAAAAATAATCTTCATTTCACTCAAAATAGTTGCTTTTTAGCTGTTTTCACATGAAAATAATCATCATAGTTGGCTGTTTGGGATTATTGTAGCAAACAGTGGCCTTTTTTAGTCGCCAATAGGCACCCTGCATTACCAACCACGCGTATTAGGGCACGCATTACGTAGAAAATCTCTCCTTTTTACTTTTGAATTATTGGCATTTAGAATGCTTTTGATTTTGCTTTGCTCTTTGTAAACAAAGTTAAAAAAAAACTTTTTAATTGAAATTAGTTGCCACCCCCCTAAAAGTACGGGTAATTTTTTTGCAATGAACACAGGAATAAGAGTATGGGACAATGGTAGCACTTTTAAATACGGGACTGTCTCGAATAATGCAGAACGATTGGTCACTTTACCAATTAATCCCATTAGCAATGTGCAAAAGTTAGTCACACCAAAAGTGATTGTTTTATAAAAATTAAATTTTAATATTCTTATTAATGATCTTATGATACATATCTGTAAAGCTGATAAAGTTATCTTGGGTTTACTTTTAAATTAATAAATCATTTAACACTAGAAAGACGGAAGTTGCCTGCCTTATACGTTGTAAAACGCAAATGGTGAATTTGGCCCCTAGAAGTTTTTCGATCTCTTGACAAAATAAATGCAAAGTAATGAGAAAAAATAAATAAAGAGAATTATAGAAAATGCAAATAAATTTTATACTGACCTTTACCACTGTGACAATTAAATAATCGGACTAGTCTTAATTAAGTTTATTGAAAAAGATAAACAAATATCTTTTGGTCCCCTACGACATAGTCCCTTTCCCTATCAATACATCGCTGCATACAAATTTTCCATTACTCAAAAAGCAGTGCTGCGGGTCATTACGTGTCACCTTCTTCAATAAGTCGACAATTTTTGCCCTCTCCTTTTCTACAGACCAGTGGCGTAGCCAGAAAAAAAAATAGTGGTTAGAAAATGCCGTAACGAAAAATCTTGAGGTCCGGAAATAGTAAGTTTCAAAAAGTCCCTTTTTAAGGTACATTGGCCCCTTATACAGGCCACAATTGTCCCTAGGCACACAGGCCAGTGCACCTGGGCCTCGATTTTAGGAGATGGCATACCTGCGAGAAATGTGGACCATAATTCGATGAACAGTGGTTAAGCTTGGAAAAATCAGTTAATATGAGGCGGCATTATCATTTGTTGTCACAGAGTCCCCTAACCTAATCGTTAAGAATGGGTCTTTATCGTCGGATATTACCACTGCACAAAACAATAGTAAAAAGAAGTTATGCACAAAATATCTCTGCAATTTCTAACTAAAAATTAGATGAAAGATACAGAGCCCTTCCTAATTTCTGAACACGACTGCCAAGAATTAAGCCTTTTTTGAAAAATTTATTGTGATGCTGACCCCCCAAAACCACCTCCCTCGCCAATGCTACAGACTGGAAATATGTTACCTTCAATACACTTTTCAGGTCGACCCGAACGTTCAACATCTTCAAAAACCTCCCGACCTTCCGAAAAATTTATTGTTTGTGCCATTTAAATATTTGACTACGGGACATGCAATTATCTCCGAACACCTCCCTTAACAATTTTAAAACATGCTGTTGGAGATTTTTTTTAAATTTCACGAGGAATTTGAAATTTATGCGCTGCTCGATTTTTAAGCGCGTATCATGATCGCGCCAGTTCAATACAACTGCGCCTTACTCAAACTAAGATAAAAAAAAAGCAGACAAAGCCAAACGGCTAGGGCAAACGCAGTCCGTGTTTTCAATTGTCGCAATGGCACGTTTCTTCAAATCTTAGACTTCATATTTTCTTGAAGTAATCAGTGCATTGAACTTTTGCAGATCCGCAAAACTGGTTTCTTACATGTCGAGGCAAATGTTCCTTAGTATGGATTTCCTTTGCAACCTGTTTTGACTTTGCATTTAGAATATGCAGTGAATGAACCGAGAATGAAATTTCCAAGGTAAATCCACGAATGAAACAGTACGATGCGAATGCGAGAGGGAGGGAGGGCCGTCATTTCAGGTTAGATTGTTTGAAATCGATGATTTTATGGAAGTTGGGAAAAAGTTATTTTATAAGGATAGCCTAAATGAAAGTGGCACTACAGGCGATTCGAGAAATGGTTTAATGGTATTAATATAAATTAGTATACAAAAGAAAGAATACAGACGTAAGAGATACACTGGACAAAGTCACCTTGAAGGTTGAAACAAGTGTCCCAGCTAGTGTTGGGTAGGACAAACCAGAAAAATGAGGATTACGTGAGGCACCTCAATCATCTTTGAAGTGGTTCAAAGAGAAGATTCAAATGGTGGTGGGGGGGAGGGAAAAATGTGATCGTGCAAAAACATTTTTGTTGGAGAGATATGTGAGTTAGGAGGGAAGGGGGATTTGTCATGTCCGAATCGTTCCCTGGAAGAGAAGCGGATAGCAGAGGGAGGCATAAATCTTTTCGAGGTGTTTCTTTGTTGGGGAATTAAGAATTTTTGAATGTTTTTGGTGTTAACATTCTTCGGCAGATTAATAGCCAGTGGCGTACAAAGGATTTTTTTTCGGAGGGGGGAGGGCAAAGGTGGAGGAAGATATTCAAGCAAAGCCGGCGTAAAATAAATACTTTATATATTAGAACAATACCGTAGAAGAGGGGACCAGACCCCCACTGAAATTCAGAACTTTGTTAGCAAAATATTAAGTGAATTGCATGCACAACTGATGCCAGTGTCTGAACAACCCCGGTCTCACCTGCCAACGCAGCCGTTAGAAGTTATCCGTGGTTTTCTATGAAATCTCGCATAAAAACGGGATAGGATCCCTCAGAAAGTTCCCCACGGAGGGCATTCTCCTTATAGGCCTAGGACCCTAGTGCAGTCAATCGCCCTTAATTCACAAACAAACAGTTTCAGAATAAATATCGAGGGGTGAAGCAAGGATCGCGATCAGAGACTATTTGCGTAATATTATATTTATGACAGAGTTTGAAATAAGAGCTTCCTCACTCTATACATACTTATCACACTTCACAAAACCCAGACGATTCTAAGAGTGAAAGGGCGTAAGACTACAATGTGATTTTTAATTTGGCAATCTCTCTGCAATACAATGATTATTTTCACACTAACAAATGTTTAAACTTACAATGATCAAGGTGAGACCTCTCCTAATTTGATTTTGTGGTTAAGACAATGCTACGAGGTCGTTGCTATCCAGACCGACGGTGCCATTAGCCCGCATGCTGTTCGTACGCTTGTTTTATTTTTCTGTTTACTGTGTTTTGTGTGCAAAAGACAAAATATGCAAAGTAGTGATGCAACGGATATCAATTTGGCCGGATACCAGTAAAACTGGCCAAACTTTCAACCGGATACCCGGTTATCCGGCAACAGTATATTTTCTTCTTTTTTTTGTTTTATTTTCACTAGTTTTGTTACATCATTCAGCTATTACTTTTTTCTTTGAATTTTCTCATGAGTTTGAAATCATCTAATTGAAAAATCAGAAATCCTTTTGGGATTGTGTCCATGAATTTAGTACCAGTTTAACTGCAAATAAAGTCATACAAGTAACAATGTCCTGGATATTCTCCCTCAAGAGTTAGATAAATATCTTTAAAGATCAATTCTTGAAAGAAAGACATCTCTCTTCAACTGTTAACAAATCAATGTAACGAATTTCCTTACTTAATCAAAATTAGGGGGGGGGGGGAGTGACATTTTCTCACCTGCCAGCAGTACAATGTTCTCATAAACCGCCCCTCCACCATTTTCTATACATGATAAAAATACATTCTAAAAAGTACTGAAAACAAAATATTTTCACAAAACTTTGTTTTTTCGTGTTTTTTATTATTGCAGCTTTTAGAATTTATTCATTTGTTATGTTTATTTATGTGTGGATGAACTGCCAGATATTTGTAATATCCGCCGACCGAGTTGTATAGTGGGTAAAGCACCGTACTCCGGTTTCGGGTTCAACTCCCGGGGTTCGATCCCCGACTGGGCGTGGTTGTCCTTGTGTCCGTCCCTTCTTAGGGGGTAACGTGGCCGACCACTGGGTGCCCCATAATAAAATGGCCACACTTTCGGGCATTTGTAAGGGACAATGCCGTATCGGCATGCTCCCGTCCATTTATACAAAAAAAAAATATGTGTAATATTCGGCTACTGCCAATTATCCGGCATATTGGCCAGATGCAGTATGTTTGCTGGATATCCGTTGCATCCCTAATTAAAAGTATGATTCTGAGAAAAACTGTAAAACATATTTTTTAATCTTAAACAACACTGAAACGTTTCTAACAAAATAAACACTTTAAACAGATTTTAAAATTCAAAAAAATGTTTAAATAAAATTTTTAACATTTGATGTTGCTTTGGACGAAATGTGCTTTCAATTAACTCTAAATATGCACATAATTTTAAATGCATCATTAGTACATTATTAGTTAAAAAAATTAATTATACACTATAGAACGGGTGGCACCGTCGGTCCGAATAGCCACTCCGATGCTACACGAGGGCTGTCTACCTAAAGAGGGGATGGTTTGTGAAAAGACTTTTTGAAGAGTTTGTAACGTGTATTCACGTAACATGTTGAGAAAACCACCCAAAACTTCAAACCATTGGATCGACAGCCACGAGGCAGGTCAGAACCCTGGACTTTTACAGGAACTTACAACAAAAAAGCTTTTCAGAGTTTTAATTTTTAAAATAATTACGAACGGATTACAATTATTACAAGGTATATATTCAACCAAAAGTAAGCAATACAAAAATAAATTTCACATAGCTTTAACAGATCTAGCAATGCAACTGTTCAACAATTCTTACATACAATCTACTAATCAGGGGTGGCGCCAGCGCGGGATCGGGGGAGCCATGCACCCCCCGTCGGGGATCACTGGCCCCCCTGTCGGGGATTTTTTTAGAGAATTTGTTTGTTTAGAAAAACGAAGGAAATTTTGCAACCAGATAAAAAAATCCATTCAAAGTGTCTGACCCGACCGTAGAGGTTCCGTTCCCTTCCATTCTCATTCTGCTTGGAATTATATGATATTCATATACTGAATATATTGATTATCTGCAGCTCGGAGTATGTTTCTCGGGATTCGAAGGAACCAGCGAACAAGATCCACACATTTCTAGGGTAAACAGAGTTGCCCGATCTGCTGACAATTGCCTTCGTAACGACCGCTTTAACTACGACTTTGGTGAAAATCACTGGGCTTTCCTGTTAACCAAGAACAGATAATTAATGACCATCTCATCATAATAATTTTTAATATACGAAACCAAAGTAGGAAATTTATCTCTTACTCGAATGCTTTTTTGAGAGGCTGTGCAAGTACTGAAGCGTAAAATTTTGGTGTTTTATCGTTTGGCCCCCCCCTGTCGGCGAAGATGGCCCCCCTGTCGGTGAAGATGGCCCTCCCGTCGGGGAAAGTCTGGCGCCGTCACTGCTACTAATCTTACCTAACGTTGGCTACTAAAAAAAGAACAACGTAGAATCCCAGGTCTTTCTCAATGAATTAGGGGTTCAGATATTTCGCCAAAGGTGGGGACATGTATTTGAATGCATAGAATAGTCCAGCAATTTCAAGAAAGCAGCTTTTTCGACATCGAATGACCCTCTCTTTTTCCGGTGCTACTTCAGGAAAACAGGTTTTTAAAACATCTGGAACTAATTAGCATCCCAGGGAGAATCAGGGATTCATCCAGTGAAATTCGAGGCTATCCTTTTGTTCGAAAGAAGGGGAAAGCCTGAAAACAAGACCTGCACAATAGCGCATTTTTCAAGGAATGGAGCTTTTTTTTTTTTTAAAAAAAAACTTGTTTCTGGTAGGATCTTTGCTTGACTAAATTTTCAATCCCAGCTCGCCCAGATGTAAAAATTAAACAGAAGGAATTTGTTTTGTTCCAAGAACTGGCCTTAAAAAACTAGAAATGGGCTATTCGTTCAACAGACATGTAGATGAAATTAACTTTAAACTATGAATTAAAAGTTAAAATTATCCTTAAAATGTTTAGTTAAAATGATCTATATTTAGTTGAAATTACCTTTTTAAAATGAAATATTTGATGATCAAACAAAAGCTCACTTTTATTATTAAAAAAATAATCCTTTTCAATCTGAATTTTTTTTGGGGGGGGCTCCAGCCCCCTGCGTACGCCACTGTTAATAGCCATGGCATCAGGATGGCTTTTCGGGATGGGGATTGATGAGTGAAAGTAAGTATAATCAGATTTGTCTGCATTGCGCATTAAATGCTAAAATTTAATGAGCGTCGCATAAAATATATCTGTAAGTAATAGTTGAACGCGGAAATGTAGACACTTGGAAGGGGAAAATATGACGTTTGTGCAGGCCCATAGCTAAATCGTTTTTATTAAAAGAAAGGCTACAAATTCAAATATACCTATACACGTTGACAAAGGAAATAAAATACAAAATAGCAAGAATTTCATTAACAAGAACGAACCATTATGCCAAACGTATCGATCATTATTTTCAATATTTTCAATCTCATTCATCAATATCAATATTTTTGTATTTAAATCTGACGAAATTTTAGTTTAGTGGCTAAGGCGAAGTTACATGAAGACTATTGGCCATGGGGAATGCCTTGAGCTGTGAACTTTTTTTTAAGGATTTCTAACGAGTATTCATATTACATCTGAAGAAAATAGCCCAAAACTCTGTTTGATCGATAGCCACGAGGTTGGCCAGACAGTGGTGGCGCCTGTCCGAAGGAGCATTCACCACCATTGATGGTCTAAAGGGGGGTGAAGGTGAAGTACAGTCTTGTTTTTATTAGACTTAATGGCCTTTCAAAGAGCGGTAGTAGAGAGTCACTATTGAGAAATGCTTCTGACGAAAGAAATGGCCTTCGAGATAAGAGGAGCTCCGACTTTGACCTCAGCTCGCCACAGTAACTTGCTACAATGGGAATGTTTTGTATTTTTATTACCTCGACAACAAAAATGAGGCTGCTGACTCTTTGGCAAAGGAAGTGAGGAACACTAAAAAAGATTACAATATACTATTTTCGTAGATTACATTAGAACGTGCAGGTGAACGTAACGCCAACGCGTTGTGATGTAAAGACGATATCAGTTTTTTGTACAAGGTTCTTTGTGATTGGCATCAATGTCATTATGTCATTTCGTGAGTGGATTTACAGCACACCGTGCTGTACTCCACATCTGCAGCACTTGTACTGTATTACTTTACAGCAGCACGTGTGGTAAAATTACAAACATTTCTTACAATGAATCACAGTAAAGAATTACGTCCTCAAATCACAGTGATATTAAGACAGTTGCAAAACATACATTCACTGAAATAACCACAAAATTAAATACCACATCTGCAAATTAAACATAAACAGAACAATTTCAAAGACCTTAACCAGACTCAGAACTCAGAACGAAACATTATAAAGGAATGAAAATCTAGAGTAATGGCACCAGAACTTACCAGACCTGTAGGATCTGCCCTGACATTGAACTGAACCATGAAGATATATTTGCTTGTCCCGTCATTCTGGCAAGACTACAGTCAATAAACAACAATCCCCATGACGACCTTTATGGAGCTAACTGCCTCGATATGGCCAAGGCTGTGTGGGCCACCTTTGGTTCTATCGTGAACACGACAAATACGTCAAAAGGAAGCATTTGTACATTCCAAAATAATGCACCATCAGCAAAAATAATTCTCTGATCCCCAACTAAATATTCGTAAAGTTAATTATAAAGTTATCTTCCTCAGAAGTCCTCCGCCCAAGCACCCTTTATTTAAGCAGATAGCCTTCATGTAGATTTGCCTTGACCACAAAACACAAATAACCTCCATGACAATTTACGCTGAAAGTAAATAGTTAATATTTTAAATGTTAAATCATAACTATGATTATTCTCTAATCCGTATTATAGAGGGTGAACACAATGAGCCAAAAACACTTACCTAGGCTTATATTCCTTAAATATTGATCGTCAATAAATTACTACATTACGTAAAATGCAGTACAGAGTTTTATGCCAATGGATAAAAATTTCACTTGAGATTAAATAAAGCCAAAATTTAAATTTCTCATACAGTCCCCTTACAAAAAATTTCCAATTAGTAAAATACGTC
This sequence comes from Cheiracanthium punctorium, assembly GCA_038373885.1. Classification (NCBI taxonomy): domain Eukaryota; kingdom Metazoa; phylum Arthropoda; class Arachnida; order Araneae; family Cheiracanthiidae; genus Cheiracanthium; species Cheiracanthium punctorium. The sequence goes on from JAWZYV010013479.1 coordinate 80,392, forward strand.
CCCATACATTGATGACATGATACACAAAGTTTCATTCTTACATCATAAAATTAGTGACGGGCAATTTTCTATACAATACCAGTAATAGTAAAAATGTTACTATTAAAACTATTGTAACCATACTAATAAAATTTTAATTTCCATCACAGTAATGCATAACCAATATTTCATATTTTAGCCACCCAGATGTTATCGTGACTAAATAATCATTTTATTAAATATTACACCAGGACTCTATTCAACTGCTAGAGCTTAGGTGTCAACTTGTCAGACTCTTAATAAGGGGTTAATATGGCAGCTCACTGGGAGCCCCATAATAAAATTGACAATAATTCGGGGCTGAGTAGTGGTGAATGCTTAATGAGCAAGTACGTGCCCTTGGAGGTTGGGAAAAAGAACACTTTCAATCTTAAGGTGTTATCATATAACGTAAAATCTGACCAACTTTTTGCTGGAAGAACTTTTTCGTCAGACTTTAAAGGGGGAGTTATCGTTAAGGGTTGTAAAAATAAACAATATTTATCTGATGCCAGTCATCGCATGCTAAGGTATCACGGATATAAGGCATGTAGGTTGCTATTTCACTTATCGTGACTCAGTATCTAGCATAACTCTTTCCATTGGTATATTTACATCGGATTAGCGGCGATTTGTTATTGATTATAATATTTGAATTGATTGCATTTATCAAAATAATGACTTATTTGTCAGTAAAATAGACTTCTAATTCCACACTTCACTTGCATGCTACCATACTTTTATCACTTCGAGCCAAGCTCTGAACCGGAGTCAATGACGTAGCAGAAAGAAGTATTCTGAAAGGCCGAAACTTCCACTGACTTGGATTTTTTCGTTCAAAAGTAAGAATTTGGATATTGCCATCGTCAAGGTAACAACAGAGAAAATCGGTCTAAAAGTTGTTTGGCAAGACAGTCCTCGGATTTCAAGCTAGTGTGATAACCCTATTAAGTACACACGCTATCACTTTTCCACCCGCTACACTAAAGCCTGCCGGTATTCATTTTTTCCCACTCTACTGTGAACTTAAGAAAGTTAAGAAGTGCTGGAGTTGTATGGCACGTCTGAACTTCCCTATGAAAGAAAATTGCCGCATGATATTTCCCAAGTGTTACTTAAACTCTAAATTTCCCAGATACATGATCGACAAGTAGTACAAGTTTATTTTAGAATTTATGCAAACACTGAAAAACATACCAAGAAATAGGGTAAATAAACATTATTTAATAAAATTGCTTCGTCTACCAAATGGCTACAGAATATTCAAAAAATAACTCTTGACTCTAGTTCATTTTATATATTTAATTCTGTGTGGTTCTGCTATATATATATATATATAAAATAACTGAAAAGTTCATAGATAACATTTGAAAAGGCACAAAACGTATATAATGGGTACTTTTATAGATCAGAGAGTTGAAATGTGACCGCCAGAGACTCTCGGGCTCAGTTAGCGTCACTGAAAATGGCAAACCGAGTAGCACTGGGGCTTAGACCTTAAAGAGTTAAAATACTTTTCTATTTCTACCTTCATCTAAAACAAATCAATATTATTACGTATTAGTTTACACGTTCCATATAAATTTACATTTACATAGATACAAAAATGGTTGAAACACACAGCTTCAGCATCTTGCAGCCATCTAGTGGTGAGCGCAACCAGGCATTCAGTAAATCAAGATTCTTCGGTCATGCGCAGTAAGAGAAATCGCATGGGCGACATTTCGGATGAGTTGGAGTTCCTAAGAAAGTTGCGTCAGTATTTCTTTGGTCAAGGGTTGCATACTCTCATGCTTTTCTCAGTGTTTTACAAAGTTTCAAGTTAAATTGTGAAAAAGAATATTAATTTTTTTTCTCAACTTCTGAAATTTACGTCATTATTCCGTCTTATTTTTTCGAGCAGCTTTCAACAGTAGCTCATTGGCCTGTATGTAATGCTCTCTCATGAAATTCATCCACTTCACGGTTTGCAAGATATCTACCATTCTCTCTGCCAAATCTGCCGCTCTCTCTGCCGCTCCAAGAGTTCCTTCTTGTCATACGTGAGAGCCAGTTTGACCACGTCGCAGAAAGTGTCTGCGGATAAAGTTGTCTGTGCGAACTCGAAGCAGGCCGACTTGAGCTCTTCAACCTGGTACTTGTCCGCCAGTGAGAAGAGTCTGAAGACAGTGTCCGTGGACAGCTCGTCCAACTTCCCGCTGTACACGTACCGGACGAAAGCTCGGAATACTTCCGGTTCGCAATCGTCTATGGCCACCAGGCCCGTAGCCTTCTCTGCCATGTCGTGGCTGAGCATGGCGCTGAAGACGGGTATACGGGCTCCCATAATCGAGCGGTGCAGTCGAAACTCGACACCCTTCACTTTGATGGTCAAGTCGGAGTTTGCTCCGCTGAGCAGCACGTCAATCAAGTCACGAGACAGCTTATCCGTGCCTAGAAATAGACAATAATCAAAAGTGAAATATGCAGAGTGACAAACACAAAAAAGAAATACTGTTTTCTAGTAATGTTGGACTAGAATTTTTTATAGCAGATGGTCTTCCTAAGGCACTTAACCCGACACTATCTCATTGGTTCGGTGAGGTGATTTCCTTATTATACACAAAAAGGAGGGGGGAAAGTACCTTAAGTGCAGAATTCCATACATCCGCAGAATTTTCTCATCCCTTGTTTATTCGATCGGAGCAGGCTTTTTTAAAACTGTCAACTTGTTTCATTCCTTGGGTTTACATTTGCAACAGAATAGCTAGCCTTAGCTTAAAAAGGGTACATTTTACTTTGTTTTGTAGAAATTTATAGCAGTTTACTCCTTGAAATGCTTAGAGCTTCACAATATAAAAAAGAACACTATTTTTGATGCCAAAATCCACATGGGGAAATGCGTCCAACAAAAGGGAAATAAAACCATTGTGAAATTGTCGCCAAGTGTTTCCTATAGACGATATTTTGAATTGTGCAAAGAATAACTATTTTTAATTTTTTTCCCCTCATGAAAAATTACGGTTAGTTCAAAATAAGAATTCGAGAAATTTTTCTCCAGTGTTTTTTAAGTCTCGGCCTGGAATCTATAGTTGATTTTCTAATCGTAACCCTCTGACGTTCTGGCGAGCTTTCAATTAGAGCCTCCAGAAGTCCATACCCGGCCGAAATTCCAAGAACGTTGCCTTCCCCTTCCAGAAATTATCTGATGGGAATTCACTGTGGGTGGTGTGGTGGTGAAAAACCACACTTCCTTGAGAGCTGGCGTTTATGATGACCGCGCTGAAGAATAACTAGGGAAATTTTCGTGTGACAGAAAAAGAGAAAAAGAAAATACATCTGGGGGTCGTGGAAGGTATTTGCGCCTCCCGTATGGCCTACTATCCAGCAATCGTTAAAAGTTCCGCCTGCTGCAAGACAGAGAAAAGAAGTGTTACTTTCTCTCGGCTGGCCGGCTGGCTGTTTGTATGAAGAGCCGTTCGGCCGGCCTTTGACCACCAGAGGGTCCCGTGAGATCAAAATGCATCAATCCCAATTAGGGGAGACCGGGGAACGTCAGCCATGGATTTCAGGTTGGTCCATGTACTATATTTTACAAATCTATCCAGTAGATCAACTTCAAAAACTTCTGCCTCGTATATCGACGGCATGGTAAAAGAAACCGCCATTGCGAATCAGATTTGTAGTATTTGATACATTTATTTATTTATTTTTGCTGAAGAATAAATTTTTGACGTTTTAAATAGTCGTTTCTGATTTGTTTATAAAATAAAAGTTTGCCAAGTCAATAGATATCTAAGAGTATATTATGTAATTAGTTACCAATATCTCCTTTTGTTTGCGTAAAAGCTTCTGTGGTCTTAGTACTGTCTTTCAGAGCATTTCTATCCATTTGATCAGCTATAAGAAAAGAAATATGAATTAATAATATATATATGAAAAACAAAAACATTTTTACTGAAAAGACACTCAGCACAAAATATTTCTTTTGAGTGAAAAAATTTCTGCACACAAAATACCTCATTTCTGCTTATTTTTTTTTTTTTTTTTTGAAATCATGAATTACATTTAAATTTTTAGATGTTTTGATAAAAGATGAACATACTCTGATCTCTGAACTTTTGCAAACGCGTACACGAATATGATCATAAAATGTGTACACAAATAATCTACAGGGTGAATCTAAACCCTTGGACAAAACTTTAACAGCTGATAGCACACATCTAAGCAAACAATATTAAACTGGAAACTAAGGTTTCCAATCGTCTTCCAAATATAAGAGATAGGCGTCGTTAAAGTTTAGGGTCCAAAATTTCAAATGATTTTAAAAAACGGAAAAATTGGTTGATTCGTTTGCGATTTCCACTAAAATTATACTTTAAGTCAGAATTTTCTTGAAATTCTTTATGTCAGTATTTTCTTGAATTCCCGCATATATTATCTTGAAAATAAATTTTAAAGATAAAGTTCAAAAAATGCCGATAGAGGGCACTTTCAACTTTGGAGTTACGAAAAACTATTTTTTATTTATTATTAAATGCTTTCAAAAGCTTCGACTTAAACTTTGCTTTACATATTTGACTTTGAACTCAAAATCTGAATTGTTGGGAGTGGTTAAGTCGCACAAAGTGAACAGTGTTCAGGAGTTGAAATTTGAAACACACACCCCTGAACACTGTTCAGTTATTCTTGATCTTGGTGTCGTAGACCAGGCAGCACGCAAGTAAGTGTAGTAACTCGGTAAAGCAGCACGTAAGCAAGTAAGACCCATACACATAAAATAAATGCGAAAGAGATGACAAAATTAAAAATAAAATTTATTCATAACAGACGAAAAAAGAGAACAAGAAAAGACGGGGTCGATCAATTTCTAAGCTCAAAATACTATACATAGAAAGAAACAATTTGATGTGCGCAATATGACTGAAGGTTGACACTTATGTAAAATGGTAAACGCATGGTGTTTGTGCAGATTCACAAAAACTGCTCGAAAAAGCGCCCACCAGCAACAATGCAGGCTTCACACCGCCTGTGGAGGGAGTCGTGAACAATAGCGAATACCACAGGCATATCCTGGATATCGCCTGCTACAGCGACAATCCCCGCAACCAGGTCGGAGTCGACAAGGGCTTGCCTAAACAAGGCTCTTCATATGGCCCCAGAATAAGAAGTCTGGACAGAAGAGGTGAAGCGAGCGTGCCGGTCAATTGACGGATCGGACCACTCTGTCCAATCCGTCGCCCTCGATATGCTCTATACCAGTGGTTCCCAACCTTTTTTCAATCGCGACCCCTTTTAGATTTTTCAAAACTTACGCGGCCTAACCCCCCCCCCTCAATCTGCCATGTTTGACCAATAAAAAAAATTAATAATGAAAAAATACATCTTGAGATTTAAAATTGATATCTTTTTAATACGTACTGATTTTTAATAGGATGATTGAGGCTGAATTTGACTGACAAGTTTGGCTATTCTTGGCTGAATATAGGTCAAAGTCAACCGCATGTCATCTTGGCTTTTGTCTTCTTCTGCAAAAGAGTTGAAAATCCAACTTCACGCAGATAAGTGTGGATGCAAATGGCTTTAACATATGGCACGAAAAATTATGGATATGAACAATGCACAGCACACCAAAATTGAGTTAACGGTTTTTCTTGGTATAAATCACTTGCGGAGGAGTCATTTTGCTAATTCAAAAATTCACCCTGCACTTCATCAGGAGGATCGGCGACATCTAAAGATGTGTGAAAAGGATTTCGCACGATTCAGATTGAAGGGCTTCAAGGTGGCTACTAATACCCCCTTTAAATTAATTGCAATTCCTATTTCCGATTCTTCTGTCTTAATGCATGGGTTCTCAAGCATTAGTTAACACTCCTAGATTCACCGACGTCAGTTTTTGTAGCTTTGATACAAAAGCCCTGACGAGAATAAGGATTTTTACTTTCCAAAGGAAAAGGGAGAAATGGTGTATCATGGCAAAGAAACGTGAAAATAGTTTACTATTCATTTCCTACAAAAGCAGTCTGCGGTGACCCCCGAAAAAAGGCATGGTGACCCACTCGGGGGTCGCGACCCCCCTGTTGGGAACCACTGCTCTATACAGTGCATTTCGCACATCCGCAATGCAATGTGCAGGTGCTCAGTCATGTTGGAATCACATACCAGCCCTTATGTTGCTGGAATGCTTTGCAGTAGAACTGAAAGCACCTCCTACAGGAATACCAGATACGTACCGCCGTCCAGGCCCTTTGGCAGAAGATTTTGCTCGATCAAATGATCGTGGATAATGCCGGCCCACACATTAACTCTGAAACGTCGTTGATATGAATGACGGCAGGTGGCGTGTGGGTTACGTCCATTTGTGTGCATTGCGTGCGCTGAAAATGCCTTCCCGACTGAAACTGCATTCATCAGTGAATAGCACGTGTGCGGCGAAGTTTGGTTGTGCAGCCAACTGTTGGAGTAACCATCGTGAAAAATCGCCACGTGACTGATGGTCATTCGCTTTCGAGACGTGCACACGGTGTGCTCATGCACAGGGTCGAAGTCCTTCGGCTCCCAACTCTCGCCAAATCGTCATCTGGTTCACATTTGCGGCGGTGGATAGAGCCAGCGTGCTCATTTCCAGTTGCTCCTCAAATTCACGCAATGCATGCTCTTCAAGTTCCAGTGTCTTCGCACCCATCCTTGGGAGTCTGCCACCATCGTATCGTAGAATATCAGTGATGGATGTTTCTCGCTCTCGGATAGTCAAATACTCAGGGATGAGATTGGCTAAAGAGCAAAAAAGCTGAAATCATACGAGAGCAAAAAATTTATACATCTGATATTTATATCTAATTAATGTGAAAGAAGTTTTAAGATAAGAAAAACATTGGAACATGCTACAAGATAAAAATATCACACAGTTAACTTATAACTACAATCAGGAATTCACAGAAAAAACGGAATTTTCAGAGAAAAAAGACAAAAAAGTGATTTCCTCTTTATTCAGAAAAAGCTGAAGAATCTCATCCCTGAATTCTTTGGATAAACAGCCGCAACTGCCCTTTTGGTGCTAGCACGATGAGTGTGGAATAAAACAATTGAGTACTTTTGTGCATGCTAAGGTCTTCGACACTCAGACCGATCAACCCATCAAAACACACAGCTTTCTCCCCTTTTTCGTAAATGAAGGCATTGTCTTCAGAATTTTCGAAGACTCGAGACATCCATGGAGAGTGGAAGCTGGTTTTTGACTGACCCACCGTGCCTAGGGACAGGGGTTCTTTTGTGGAACTACTTGACACTCCATTATACACACAATAAAAACCCACCCATCTTGCATTATTTACAGGTTGGCTAGCGGACACATGAAGAGCCTCTCGTACTTTGAGGGCAGGAAAACTTTTGCAGTATGCTCCAAATGTAAAACTCTGCAGGCCTCATCCGATCATCTCCTGGACTGCCTGGGTCTTACTAAAGAGGACTTGTATGCTTCCCCCCCCCCTCCTGTTCTTGTTATCGAGTTTCTAAGGGTCAACAATTTATTGGATCTTGTCTGACTCCGTCAGGCAATTTGAGGATAAGAAACAACAACAACCATCTTGCATTTCTATATTATGGAGCTAAGTAGAATTATGTTTCCTCCTATTATATATGCATTAGTATTGACTTTAAACCAACTGATTAAAAATATTACAGTTAGTTTAAAATGCGTAATTTTGATTCATTAAAAAGCAGGTTCGTATCAAAATCTGAAATGCTCTTTATGCTCACTTCCGCACGTTGTTGAAAAAAAAAAACCATGAGAGAATAAAAAAATTAAGGTACCCTCTTAAAAAGAACATACACCAGAGATTTTTATGTATAGTGCATAGTCGTGGATGAACAGTTTAACGTAAGATTTACTGGGGAGGGCTCCTCTCATAAATCTCAACAAGTTTACACAAATATTTGAAATGAAACATTTTGCACGTGCCCTGGACATGTCTTTCTGGTGTTTGTGCAACTCTGACTGTCTTTATATGAGTAAGGATGCAGAAATGACGTGATTGCAATGATAACTCCCCATTTCTTACCTGGGGTAAAATATTTTATTGAATGATAAATTTGGAGGAGAAATGAATATATCTATTCTTTTAAACGATAAAAAAGTGTTTTACATTAATATTTTTCAATTAACTGCATGTGAAATAAATTTTAAAGGTTTCTAACGCATTAACCAATTTACATGCAACAAAATTGCAAACATTGATTGTCTATCCTGTGGAACATTAATTTTAGAGTGCTAACCCGTAAAAGAACACAACTCTTGCTTGCCGTGAACGTGCAATACCGTTATTTTGTATAACAGACATTCCTATTTAAATTTACATCTTTCCGACAAAATTGAGAGGTGCTTATAATTCCAATTTTTCTATCCCTTCTTCTATCCACTGGTCCGTGTTCTAACTGCCATAAATATACACCGGATAGTGCAAAAATTATGTATGTATTTTTTTATGTACAGTGCCATGTAGCCTATTGAAAATGATGTATGTAGTATTTATTGTTCTTTTACAGGAGTCAAAAGAAATAAAATCCAATAGATCACGCTCTATGGTCAGCCATTCTTGAAAGCGTATTTTAGAGGTATTTGTTTTTTTCAACGAAAGCAAATTTCACTCCTATGTCATTAAGGCTCATAAATTTATGTTATCCATTGAAGATAGTGTCTGTGTGGTTAATGCTCTTTTTAACGAGGCACTCAAAAGTATTCCAATACATTACGATCTACAGCAGTTGAGGGACAGTAATCTATTTCATGCGTAATACAATAGGTAAAAATATTTATAACAGTATCTCCAAAATCTTGCCAGATTTAAGGACAATAAATCGCCAAATTTGATGCAAAAATACTGTAATGTTTAAAAGTGTTTTATAATCCATGCGTTTCGCATGATTTATCTTTCTTGGATTTTTTTTTAGGATTATTTATAAAACATAAACATCCTGGGTTTTGGCCTATTCCAAAGCTGTCCATTTAACAGTTTGAAGGTTTGAGCTATTTTCCGAAGGTGTCGCTTGAATACGCGTCAAAACCTTAAAAATGTAAGCCTTAGGAACTAAACTGAAATTTAACTGGATTTAAGTACAGTACAATGCCAATTTTGCCACAAAAATAATGTTGTATTGGAAAGTGCTTTATAACTGATGGAGAGACAGCACAAAACTTCAGGATTATTATGATCCATTTTCAGCTTTTTATGGTAAGTTGTCAATAAATGCATTAAGGGAGGATTTCCATGACAAAAAGGAAATGCATTTGCATATCGAATGGCAGAAAACCTGGAACAACCCAACAGTCCGCCTCCCCCCTTATATATGCCCCTGTTTCATCGTGATCATAGCATGCACCCGAGATCAGTTTCGATTATTTGCAGAAAGCACAATTTATTTTTCTTGGGAAACAGATTTGTTCTCAAGGAGATATACATGCTTAAAGAAAAGAGAACCCGATTCGCTCCGAAATTCTAGCTCCATGTAAAATTGGGACAAACTTGTCTCAGTTGAAAATAGTTCATACTGAATTTAGTTTTTTTTAAAGCATTAGAGTGTTATTTCGTTCACTCAACTTATTTTCTGTCGACATCATTTGGACGTCGACACATTTTCGTAGCTTTTTCCAAAAGGATTGCCAGTTAGCGGAGGAGGGGACAATAAATTGTTAAGTGTTTCGGAGTTTGCTGTTTTTGTGTTTTATCGCCGAATTTGGCTTCAAAAAATAAATCCCTAAAACTGAACCTAGCTTGGCGATATCTTCTGCATTTAAAAGAAACTGGCAGACGTTAGATTTTATTACAATTTAATATAGTTAGAATATGCTTCGCGAATTTATTATAGATTTCGATTACGAATATATACTCCATGGAACAAGGAAGAAAAATTGAGAGACAATGCATGGATTATGGCACGCTTTTAATCTATAGCACTTTAGTGTGTATTTGAAATATGAACGTGTTTGAGTATTTTTCTTGAGTACTATTTTGAATGTCGTGTCACTTCGATCTCTGTGACTCGATGGATCCGTCACCTTTGCCTTTTCGTGCGGCACTTTGAAATAATGCGCTCTACGCGCACTTAGTGAAGCCAGCCACGCGGTAGTATTTATCAAACTCTGCAACTGATATCGAGACCCTGAATGGGAACACGCTGCCAGCGTGCAGTGGCGTACTCACCTTCAATCTCTCGTTCTGCATCGAACTTCAAGGTACAAACGAGTGTGAGGACTCCCGTAGGCACGAACTCCGATTTACGGCGGATCAGCTCAGACCTTGTCACAGAACAACACAGCACGTAGTCACCTTTTTTTGAAAATGTTTTCTTTACGTGACTCCCCGCTGCTTTCCTTCTGTCCGCCGTCTTCAGATACAGACCACAGGTCGCAGTCACGGGAGCACCCGAATCTCCTCTGACGATGAGCATATCGATAGATCCAGGGTCATATACTCCATTTGGAAACACTTCGATGTACCAGGACGTGTCGCCGAAGAAATACTGGGGGCTGTCGTACCGCTGACCCACCTCTGCCCGCAGCGACAGGAAGTCGGGGATCTCAAATTCGAATTCCAGCTGACCTCCCTTCACCCGGCCGACCACTCCTCCGGACTTGGCGATCTTCGACGCTTGGAGGAGAGCGAGACGATGCATGATATCCGCCCACTTCTGAAAAAGAAAGAGAAACAAAAATATACGTATTAACCCTTTCAGGCGCAACCCTTTTCCAATGCTGAAAAAAGGGCAGCCGTTGCCATCGCTCGACTTAACTACCAGCAAGATGGCGGACGATCGAAACGTTCATCGCGTGCCACAGATCTAGAGACCCTTTTTTGACGACAGCTGGCTGTGCGGCACAGCCAGCTGTCGTCAAAAAAGGGTCTCTAGATCTGTGGCACGCGATGAACGTTTCGATCGTCCGCCATCTTGCTGGTAGTTAAGTCGAGCGATGGCAACGGCTGCCCTTTTTTCAGCATTGGACAATCTATCCAGCTGTTCTCGCATTCTTCCATTTTTCAGCAGATATCAGTGCTGTTAAAAATAGTCGTGACAATTTTTTCACGGGAAATGACGTGCTAAAAAGTAAAGGATTCTCGGGGAGCTCTGTCACCCGCAACTATTTTTATAGAAATCCAATCTATTCTTCGTGACTGGCAACAGTCAAAACGTCAGAGTTTGGTGTGCCCAGAGCGGGATCACTGCGCGTGAAAGGGTTAACCGACCCACAGTACCACCCAAGGCACACTCAGAGCTCATTTTGCTCTCCTCATAACAGACACGCCTGTATTCAGCACCCAAACTAAGCCCCATCTCACATTTTGAAAATCGGACAGCAATGAGGTAGGGTAGTCATTGGTTAGTTTGGAGGGTAGTAATTGTTTGAAACAACCATCACCCTCACGGGAAGTTGACATTATAGTTTTTTTCTGGATGATTTGTAACTCTTGAAAAAAAAAAAAAAAAAAAAACTTTGAAACGTTGTACAGGGAATGATTACACTTCAGAATAGCCTAGGAATGTAGGGTCGGAAACATCGTCTTCATGCACCCGTTCATAATTATTTCAGAAGAAGCATTCTTCTAACTTCTTAATCGAGTTCAATCAGCAATCAGATTGGTTCGCTGACAATTTTATCGATGCAATGAAAGAGAATTGGTAAACTGTCAGTTTGAGTCAAGTGCTTTCTGTGAGGGATGCAAGAATGCTTTTCAAACTAGTGTCGCAAACTTCACTACAACTTCAACACATCTTTCAAAGTGATTATGAACAGGAACATGATACGACGTTTCTGACCCCAGTTGATGAGTGACTCTGAACCGTGTTGGTTCCCGATGCCATCCCTACACTTTCTCTAAAAAGGTACGAATGACTCTGTGTATATTTTTTAAATTTAAAAGTTTATATCATTACTAGCTAAAGTACCCCTTCTTTGTACGAAAATGCAGATTATTAAAACATGTAATACGAATTCCCTACTAGCAATTCTGCTCGGGCTACCACCGGCCACGCTGCCAGCCGATGACGGCCCGAGCAAAATTGTTAGTAGGGTTGTGCTAACTAAATTGCCATTACCGATAAGCTGGTATTAAACGAAATATCAATATACAACCTGTGTGACATCAAAATTACATCAATATCTCACCGTATTTAGTACACAATCAGACATCGACAAGCTGTTATCCTTCTACATAGTGACGCTGATCCCTGACTCTCTGATTCACAAACAATTCCGGAAGACCACTCCAAGATAAAACATTGACCACCCTTACTCCAAAAAGATAAAAAAGTTAATCACAAAAAGCGCAATAACACTTACACCGTTTGTACGATCCACTTGAAATTTTTCATAATTACGTGTAAAAATATAGAAAACCATTTGCGCTACTTTAAAAATTTAAAATCCATTCGTTCTCTCATTTTTAAGCAATTTTTCGCTATTTTATTTCCGAGAGTCAAAAAAATTTATCATTTGCGTGACAAAATTACGAGCTGTGAGTGACAATGATGTCTTACTGAAATCGCGTTTATCAGGCTTTGAAGGGAAAATGGCGATTCCGATTTTTTTAATATATTTCTTCCAGATTACACAGTTTAATTTTTGCCTCTGCATAAAACATTGCTGTTAGAAGGGCTGTTTATACCAAAAATATTTTTAAAAAATCGTTTGAATGCAAAAAGTTTCCGCACGTTTCCAGAAGAGCAAGAAATTCGATTTCAGTATACAAAAAAAAAAAAAAAAAATTGAATATGAACTTATTTAAAGTGGACGAGGATTAAACATATCGAGTGAAGACCTATTTTTGTCAAATGTTTTTCTAGTGCCTGTTGTAATTTCCTGCACGGTAGTCCTTATCTTCTAGCTGAGAAGAATATGCAAATCAAATTAAGATTTTCCCTCATGTTATTTCTGTGCATAAAGGGATAAAGGTTTAAAATTTCAAGCTCATTAGTTTAAAAATGACGGTGACCAGGCGATTTGGTCGGGTAATACCTAGACAGCACAGCAAATTTGCATCAAACTTGCTGTAAGCTTGATTTATCAAGTCAATAAAATTGAATTAAGTTCGAAAACTTCAAAGCTTAATTCAAGTGCATTTTTAATGCATGTGAATCAGGACTAATGAAATGCGTGCACCACATCCAGAGTTGACTGTATTTTAGTTGAATTTCGATTTTCATTTAATTAATATTTAGTTTTATGACTATTCAATTTTGTTGACAAAATTAAACTAACTTTTAGTTACCGCTGCGGTAAAGAAAAATGTGCAGTAATACCGCACATTAATTTTACTCACTCTCTCTCTATCTTTTTTTTGATATGATTCTTTTTTAAGTATGCTCCAAAAAATACTCTGTTCTAAAACCTAAATTTGATACTTCACAAATGAAAATGCATTAAACACTCAATTTATAGTAAATCTAGATTTATTTAACGTTAGATACGCAATAATATGATGCACTGAAGAAAGATTGTAGACCATTCGCTTGCCCATGTTGACAAACCGGTCAGCAAAATCATATAGTATGAGATTTTTAGCAATACTTTGGTTAAATGCAAGTAAGACAATATCTTCTTTTTGGTAACGTAATATCAATAATCATAGGGGTTTTAAAACTTGGTTTAAAGTTGAAACCTGTCGTTCATACTTCACTGGTTGTAAAGTAATTTAAGAACTGTTAAAATAATGCTTAAACTTTAGAAATTGATTTTAACTTTTAACTATTTTATTTTTTTTTAATCACTTTTCTGTCTACTTTGCAAATTTAGGAGTAGGGCAAAATTTTTCAAGAGGGAGGTTCCAAAGGGGTTTTGAGGGGCAAATTTTTTTTCGGGGGGGGGGGAAGCACTGGCCCCCAAATGCACCCCCTTGGGTATTGGCTAGCTACTGAGGGACTTATATTAAACTAACACTAATTAATAATAATGTAGTAATGCTAATTTACATACAAAGGGCATTCCATAAAAACTGAGAGTTATTTTTTTATGCAGTGGCAACACCGCGAAACTAAAAAGTAGAAGTGCAGGCAATTTTTTAAAACTGTTAACATTTATACAAAATTCTAAACGAAGCAGACGATTTTATTTTCCTAGTTCCGTGCTTGTTTAAAGAACTGTTTTATTTGTCCTACAGAAATGGAGATGAGTGATTCAGAGTTAAAAAACGAAATGCGTTGTGCCATAAAATTTTGCTATCGACATGTCGCTACTTCTGTTCAGCAATATCGTAGTAAATGCAATATTAAAATCATTTTACATCCCCCTTACAGTCCAGATCTCGCACCATGCGATTTCTGGCTGTTTTCGCTGTTGAAGGAGAAGCTTCCTGGCAGAAAATTTAACACTGATTCTGAAATTATTTCAGCAGTGGAGGGTTCTTTGAAGCAGCTTCCAGAAAAGGTCTTCTCCACTTGTTTTGAAAAGTGGGTTGAATGATGGGACCGATGCATATCATCTGACGGAAGGTATTTTGAAAAAGAAAGATGTATTTTTTGCTGTAAATATATTTCGTAATTTTTTATGATTTTACTCTTAGTTTTTATGGAATGCCCTTTGTATAATATACTACCGCAAAGATAAAGGGGACTGTAGCCCACCCTAGAAAATCAGGGCAGTTACGCCAATGAAGGAATGTTGTTTCTTTGTTGTCCGAGAGGGGAGTAAATTCCACTTTGGGATTAAATACTGCCGCGCGACGAGTAGTTTCATTAGCAATACTAGACTAGCAATATTCGTCTCAAATAGCAATGTTTCATTTCGATAACACAGTACGAGTAGAGATGACGTCCGCTTATGAACGAGAACAGTAGTAACTGATAGTAAAATTGATGATTCCGGGTATTCGGAAAATGGTCACATTTTAGAAAGTGAGCATGATACAAATTCTGAGCAGGAAAATGATTTAGAAATTACAGACGAAGCAATTGATAGCAATGCGGAATTTTTCCTTGGGAAAGATGGAACGAAATGGAAGAAGACCCCACCAGCGAAAACTGTTCGCACAAGATCCCGGAACATTCTTACCCAAAAGCTCGGGGTAAAACAACAGTACCCAAATTTAAAGAGTCCAAACAGATTGTTTGATGGCTATTTTTGACGATGAAATTATGGATATATTAATAAAATCAACTAATTGCTACATTGCATCTATAAAAGTAAAGTTCAAAAGAGATAGGGATGCAAATGACACAAATATAGCTGAAGTGAAAGCTCTATTTGGTTTATTATATTATTCAGGAATGTTGAGAGCAGCTCATCTCAATACTAAGTATTTGTGGTCATCTGATTATGGCATACACACATTTTTCAGCTACAATGTCAAGAAAGCGTTTCCACTTCCTTTTACGATGTCTGAGATTTGATTACCTTAGCACAAGAGTTCAGAGAAAACAATTTGACCGACTTGAGCCAATCGGAGACGTATTTGAAAGAATTGTTGAACATTTTCAAAAACTTTATAGTGTTTCAGAATGTTGCACAATTGATGAAAAATTCAAACCGTTTTGGGGAAGATGTTTATTTAGGCAATATATCAAAAATAAGCTTGCAAAGTACGGAATAAAGATATTTGCCTTATGTGATTCCTTGACGTTTTACACATATATTATGCAAATATACGCAAGTACACAGCCTAATGGACAGTTTGGCTCATAATGTAGTAAAACGATTGGTTGCATCCATTAGTGGAAACGAAATATCACGATGGATAATTGGTTTATGAGCTTCCCATTATCTTGCGAACTACTGCAGATACATAATCTTACAAGCGTTGGAACACTACGAAAAAATAAACGAGAAATACCAAATTAATTTTTACCAAACAAATCTAAACAAGTGAATTCTCTTTTTGGATTTAGCAAGCAGAAAATCACTTTGACATCATATGTTCCCAAAAAATGGGAAATCTTTACTGGTTATGTATTCTATGCATTAGAAAGCTAAAATTGATCCACTGTCAGAGAAACAGAAACCAGAAATCACCACCTTCTTTAATTCAACTAAGGGTGGAGTTGATACAGTGGATGAGCTATGTGGCACATACTCAGTTTCTCGGAAATGTTTACACATTACATACACATATAGTACATAGATGTATTCATACATGCATAATATGTTCACTCGTTAAGAAAAATTATTTATGCAATTTAGAAAATTTAATGATTGAAAGAAAATTTTTGCGAAGATTTTCATATCTTTGAAATTTTTACATAGTAGATAATCCTCTAATATTGTATAATAGAAGAGATTTATTATTTATTGCATAACTTATCATTTTACTCAAAAATTGAGTTCTGTTCTAGAAAAATTTTATTTGTGATTTAAAATCGTTCAAAAAAATATCAAACTTAACTCATGAAAATTACCTAAATTACATTTATACAGTAAACTTTTTTGCTTGTTTGTTCAATTTATCTTCATTAGGACCATTATAAATTACAATGGTTTAGCTTTAGTTTAATAAATCTAATACATGATATCTAAAAGTAAAAATGAATTATACATATCTAAAAATAGCTAGTTAACAGTTCATAACAAATTGGCAAAAATGCTTATTTGATTTCAGTGGTTCAATCAATAGAACCGTGGTTTTGCGAGGGAGACTTATTCTCAGAGATAATTTGAATTATTTACTTTTATAGTTACTGTGATGCAGATCCTCACATATCTTATTTTTAATTATCAATTACTTAATTGTTAATTATTTCTAAATTTGTGTTCAAAATTTTTTCTTTGCACTTTCTATTCGGATTTTTTCACTTCGCCTGTAAAGTCTTATTTTTTCACCTGCCTTACTTAAAAGTGATCTTCCGTTTTCATTTATTTTTATTTGTTTTTTCTCTTTGCATGGGAAAGGCCTACAGTTTCTTTTGTAGTATATTGCGCTTTTATGTTTTAGGTTAATAATTTTTCTCACATCATGCAACTTCTGCAGTTTTGTCAGGGTAGCTATTTATTTCTCTGCCGGTTGGCGCGTCGAGGATTCAAATATAATTATATAGGAATTAGAGATGAGACGGGCTCAGCCCGAGCCCGGGCCCGACTCGGGCTCGGGCTCTGTAATTCACGATTAGCAATGCTGACAAGCCTGTTTACTTATCATAGTACTATCTGGCTTGGTGACCTGCCCCCGCCTACAGTATTATTTCCATATTAAAGATAGTCCAACGAACCTTTCCTAAGCATAGTTGATCTTAAATATATTTTAATCAGCTTTAGTTTTGAAAATCTGCTTGCAGTAGATGCAACAGTCACTGGTATTGCCAATAAAATTCTCAGTTCACAGACAGTCAATTCCGGTTAATTGGATCACCAGTTAATCAGTCCCGGGGCTTATTCGGACCAAATCTTATAGAACCGAAACATATGCTGTCACATAAACATGATACCATTAGTTTATTTAAACAAAAAATCTGCTTAATTGAACCACAAAACAAGAGAGCGAATAAGAAAAAGTGATCATAAGTGATCATAGAGCAGATGTAAAGCCTTGAACTTTGAAATAGAACAAATGAACTGAATAGGCCGAAAATCACAAGTTCTTGATAGCATCGTTAACATTTTAAACAGGTGTTATTTTTTTTTAGTATCTGTTCTGTGTTGGAGATGCACCGACAAAAGAAAACCCGAGTAGAAAAATTGAGAAGGATGCAAATTATTTTGAGAAAGATATTTCTTTCAAGAATCAGTCATTAGCGGCCTTAGTCTAAAACTGAGAAATGGAAAAAATATGCATTTAAATTTTTAATGAAAATTATTTGATCGATGGCCCTAGGGGGTCGCCTAGGTTCACCTAATGGTAAAGCTGGCCCTGTTCCTTGCGTAACAAGGTCAAATAGTACCTATAACGATATGCTGTAAAAGCGCATGTTTTCGCAAGGCTTTTAATTTTCAGGAGCCCGCCATAGTAGCAAAATTTAAATCCTTGCGAAATAGTTTTTTTTTTCACCAAAAATAATACATTTTTCCCTCACCAAAATTTAATGATTATTGCACAGTTACAAACTCTTGGGAATAATACTGTAAGCCATGGGCGCCGGCAGCATAGGGCAAGGAGGAGCAATGGCCCCTCCTGGAGTTTTGTATGCAGTATTTTCCCTTGCTTTTTTGCTCTTTCCAACATGGTAACCATACATTAAAGTAGTCTTTGCTCCCCCCTGGGAAATATTCTGCCGGCGCCCATGCTGTAAGCAGGGGCAAGTCGCCAAGTATAAAATGTCCCTAAATTGTGAAGATGAGTAAACATGTTTGCGATGTTGTCACATAGTATAATTTCTTTAGAAACCCCTCTACGGAGTTCAGTTGTTGTTGGATGAAGATATGAGAAGAAAATGTGATTGGTTGGGAAAGTTAACTGCGAACCAATGATGTATGTACGAATTTTGTGATTGGTTGTAAGAATGTAACTGCAAACTGAGAATACAAAGTTATTTAAGTGGTAGCTTTTCATTCCGGAGCTCATTTTTTTATTTGCTGTAGGGTATGTATGGTACAGTCAACTCCCTCTAATCTGCAAAAGTTTTGCCCAAAGGCTGTGTGGATTATAGTATTTTGCATATTATAAGTCATTGTCCTTGTTTACATTTTTCTTTTGCAAGTTGATTAATTTAATCAGGCATAAGTAGACATTAAAATGAAAAGATGGTATCTGATAAATTTTAAGATCAAGTACTTTTTTCAATAGTAACTCAACTTATCAATTATTGAAGGTAAATATTTTAAGCATAAATATTCAATATCATATAAAGCTACAAAATTTAATAAATAGTTACTTTAATTATGGTTATAAATTAGCTGGTAGTATTACTGAGAAATTCTAGTTATTTCCCTTTCAACAGACTGAAAACTTTCACCAGTGTACATTCTATGAAGAAAAATTGCATTGTAAAATTATTTGTTTACATCAGAAATGTATGGTGGATTATAAGAATTTGCAGATTATAGGGTTTTGAATTAGAGGGAGTGTACTGTAGTTGCTTCACAGGGGGACTTTTTTGTAATTTGTTACTGCGTCTAAGGTTTTGGGGCATTTTGTAGCAGGGTTGGGCGGTATTTACTGTCTGATAGTATTTACCGGTTTTTACAGTCTTTGGAAAAACATGTTTTTACCAGGGTTTTTACAACCTTTGAGAAAAACTTATTAGTTTGACTATTTTTTGTCACTTTTTTGAAGATTTATCACTCCACCAATGGCTGAGAGGTTCTGCTCTCGAAAAGGGGGTGGGAGGTGCCAGGTTCCTGCCTGTTGATCTAGCTGTTTGGAGTTTTTAGGGTTTTTTTTTTTTTTCAGAAACCACACATAAATACTGGCTAGGATCCTTTGGAAATAGGAAGGTATTCCCCTATAGAACTGGGACCCTAGTGCAGTCAATCGGCCTTAATCCACAAGCAAACAATGAAGATTATCTGCTATTTTTTCATTTTATCAGGGATAAAAGTTCAGGACATTTAATATCACTATTTCCATTTCCATATAACAATATTCACCTAATTCAGTGTCTGATTTGGTAAGTAAAAGAATGCTATATGAAAATAGTTCATTTTGAGGAATATAATAAACACAGAAAACTGTTATCCATGTTTTCATCTTACAAGAATTCAAATTTATTGATAATGCACATTTATTATTATGAAACTTATTAAAACTATTATTATGAGAAGGCACATTACAATATTTATTACAATTATGTAATGCAGGCTAGTTTAATAATTTTTACTTAAAGGAAAACTGTAAATATATTTTTATTACACTGAACTTATCTTAATCATTTTAATGAAAACCAAATGCTTACAAATATTACTTATTACATAATGTAGTTTGCACAATCACATAATGTAGTTTGCATCATCAAGATGTCCTGATGATGATATATCTACATCAATTACATGAAAATACAGTTTTATAAATAGCATTAATATACAGTTTTATAAATAGCATTAATATACAGTTTATGACTCAGGGAGTTTTTTGTACCATTAGGTTTTTACCCCTTTTTCCCATGTTTTTACCGGTAAAAACATAGTTTTTACCATGCCCTCGTAAAAACCAGTTTTTACCGGAAAAAAGGCAACCCTGTTTTGTAGGGTTTATTCTATATTTATTTTACATAAGTTCACAGTTTCTGTAGCTTTGCATCCTCTCCTTGTAATTTTTAGTATTTCTACTATGTTTTTAATTTTGGAAAAGAAGTAAAAGTAATAGAAGATTACTTTTAATTAAGAAAAATTAATAGAATTTTTAACAGAACTTCGACTTGTTACCGAAGGTAGTAGTGTTTATTTGTGTGACGTATGCGGATCTGAGATGGTCCACTGGTCAGACAAGACGCGTGAAGTTATCTTCAGATATGCTTGTAAAAATAAATGGAAAACGAAATGCCCCAGGACCTTGTATGCTTTAGCAAATACCTTTTTTGAGATAAGTCGCATTTCTTTTTGTGACATTTTAGCACTAATTTTTGGTTTCGTATTAAAACTGCCCATCTTATTTACATTAAATGAATTGAATGCATGGCGAGCGCATAAGCGTAAGTTTTCAAAATTATTGAGGGGGCCGGGCCCCACAACCACATATATTCACGTCAGTGGCGTAACCAAGGGGGTGTTAGGGGGGTTAACCCCCCCCATGAGGAATTTTTTTCCATACAAAATGTATATTCTTCACTCCCTTATCATACACTCGTATACATATATGTGAGTTGCAGAAGTCGTAACTCCCCCATGAAAAATTTCTGGCTACGCCACTGATTCACGCACATATAACTTAGTAATAGCTGCCAACTACCATGGAATATATATAACCACTTTTTCTACAT
The DNA here is from genome assembly GCA_038373885.1 of Cheiracanthium punctorium. NCBI lineage: Eukaryota > Metazoa > Arthropoda > Arachnida > Araneae > Cheiracanthiidae > Cheiracanthium > Cheiracanthium punctorium. The sequence continues at coordinate 101,221 of JAWZYV010013479.1, forward strand.
GATTTTTCGGCTTAAAATATAGCAAAATTTTTGTGCTGCGCGCGCGAGCTGGTTGCTATTTAAAAAAAAATAATTAAAAAATATACTGTTTACAAAAAATGGTTAATTATATTCCGTAGTAGTTGGCAGCTATGATTTACTATATATAAGTGTAAATTATTGGAGGCGCTCGAGCTCTATGGGTCTATAAAATTCTACACCTATGTAAGGTAAGTATCCATGTTGGTATCTTCCTACCATGTTATAAGTTAAAAATAGAAGCAGTGTAAAAAATCCAAAGGAGGAAAAAAAAAAAACCATTTTCGATGAGATAGTGCATTTTAGACACATCTGAACTTTTCTTTATTTCATACTTTACATTGCATAATCTGATTTTAATGAACCAGAGCCTGGTGAGGGCAGCTTATAGTAACATTGTGTGTTACGTGGCGTCACAATGAATACTAAATCATGATTGAAACCAAAAGAAGAAAATGTTTAAAAGTCCAAGTAAAGGTTTTTTTAAACGTTTGTAAATGGCGTGAAATACTTTTTTTATGTTAGTATATATTAATTTTCTGTATTTAGTGGTAAATTATTGGGTGGGCTCAGCCCCTATTCACAATTTATTGGGGGGGCTCGAGCCCCACGGGCCCATATAACTCTATGCCCATGGGCGAGCGTCTCGCAATGAGAATACATCATCGAAGACAGTAACAGATTATTTTTCTTTTTGTTGTTAAGTATGCGAGGTTATAGTATCCTACGAAACAAAACAGTAGGGTGGACGCAAGTATCGCAAAGGTAGAATGTATGAGTCATCCACAGTAATAGTTTTTGGTATATATTGTCGAGAGGATAAGGAGGGGTTTTCTTTTCGACGTTGAATCTAAAAGTAAACGCGAACCATGGCCTTATATAAAATGTTTCGTACATCCAGATACCAGTATAATATGTTCCGATAGCTAAACTAAAACAGGTAAACCAGTATAAATCCGCAGCCACATAGGCGTGTCAACTTGAAAAACTGTTTTCACGAAAACACAAAACAAAATCTAAGATACATTACTATATAATAAGTCAAAACTTACCAACTGATATTCTGATTTCAAATCGTTTACCGTACAACACGGTGGTCAAAAATTGTCGTTGAATAAGTATATTTAATACTAGCTGATTTGTTAACGTGAAAAAATCACAAATGAAATGAAACAAATATAATAACGACGCAGCTGACAAACACGTGATTATGATGAATTTTCCGGAAATTTTGAATTGGTGCTGCCATCTACTATCGAAATTTAAAAATGTTAAATTGAAAGTTTCATTTCGTGCTGCTCTCCTTTGACGAAATTCTGTAAGTGGCACATAACATTTTTTGGCAATACTGTACTGATCAACAAATTCGACTGTTTTTCAAAAGAACTTTTGACCCTAATTTGCAGGATTTTCCATCAAGTTTAACAGAAATTTCAGAGATAATGGCCATATTGAGGAAGAATATTAAATAAATAAATAAACCCTTACAATAAGTATTTAAATGAGGGAAAATAAATCATTTCAAAATATAAATTAAGAGCGTAACCTTGAAAAAGCAAAGATCAATTTCACCGTAACTTGAGGTCTGAAGTAAAAAAAAAAAAATCTGATGTCGACACCACATGACTTCCTTGCACGGCAATTAAATCAAAAATATTTTCGGCGCACTTCATTTCCACTTATTTTGTTACAAACAGATAAAATACTACAATAATAATAAGGTCTAGCGATTACTAGCCATATATTTCCGATATCGACAAGCTTGGTTCAATTTGAAAGATTTGTTTTTGACACTTAATTGAGCAATATTTCGCCAAAAGCCGACAAACTTTTGCGATATTTTGTGGATAGCCAAAGTAGTCATTGACCACAGACTTTCAATGAATTAAATGTATCCATAGGCCTTTATTAGGGTGTCTCGGAAAATACGAATGTCTGAAAATGTTTGCTCCCCGGGGTTTTTCTGGTTCGTTTTGGTGTGAAATTACAATGTGTGAAATTTGAAATCTCTAGGTCAACGTTAGAGTTTGCCTGTAAGGCCTTAAAGTTAAAAAAAAAAAAAGCGAAAAACGTAAATTTTGTTATAATTTAAAAAGTTTTATAAACATGTTCCTTCAGCTTAAAGAAAATAGTGTTTTACTCGTTATAATTTTTAAAAATTATAGTGCTTATCAAGTGCAATCACAACAAGAAATAATTAATTTGTGCGGAAGAAAAGAAAAGACAAAAAGAAAAACAAGCGATACTACTATTTTTTTTGTGAAAACGTGTCATTTCCGGGTTTATTGATTTCTTTTTCAACATTTTTATTGCATTAAGTTTTTATTAGTTCTTAAGTCTTAAAAAGGCATGAATTCGCATATAATTAAGATTCATATAAATTGTAACCAGAGAAGAAATTACTTATTCAAGAATGAAAATGGAAAAATCAACTCCCTTCATATTATTGAACTTTATTCTCGTACTGATTATAAATGTATATAGATATAAGAATATAACACTGGAAGTATTAAAACATTAAAGTAATTAAAAAACTTTGTAAAAAACACACATAAGAAGTAAAAGGAAAGAGGATACGCGTTTCGTTCAAAAATTGTTTTGAACTTCTCCAGTCCAAGCCCTTCGACGTAAAGAACACAGGGAACTGAAAAGAGAAAAATACCAGTTTAATTATACCAGTATAATACCAGTATTTTTCTCTTTTCAGTTCCCTGTGTTCTTTACGTCGAAGGGCTTGGACTGGAGAAGTTCAAAACAATTTTTGAACGAAACGCGTATCCTCTTTCCTTTTACTTCTTATGTGTGTTTTTTACAAAGTTTTTTAATTACTTTATCGTTTAACACCGGTATTTTGAGTGTTTTTTCAGTATTAAAACATTGTTATATATTTTGGTACATTAAAAAAATACTAGCTGAAAAAACCAACAAAAAATATACATTTTAGGAATACGGCCAAATTTTAAACTGAGTAAAATTTCAAGTAATCTATTGTAAAGTAAAATGAAATTCCTATGTAAGTGCACTTAGCTTGATTTCCTATTATTTCTTGTATATGTAATTAATAACATTATATTACATCAGAAATATAGAAGATTGTTTAAAATCTTACAAATATTTTAAACAGGATTAAGTGAAGATTGGTGCTGACTTCCCAGATTGTTCAACCGACTGTACAAACACTGCCTCTGTTCATCCTTCGTAATTTTCTTAGAAAAATCCTGCACCAGCTTGACTTCACGTTCAGCAATATCGTTGACGACTTTTAAGTTTTTACAAATAATTTTATTGCATTATTTAGTCAGCATCCTCTTCCCATGTCAACGGGCATTTTTTCAGCCACGATCCATTCTGCTTAAATATTTCAAAAAGTAGTCATTAGCTGGGCCCTTCTAGTTGAAATAATTTTGTTTGTAAATTTAAAATGGGAATACAGGAACGCATTTTGGTAACGTTATCAATTCATTCTTGAATTTTATCAATGAAGCGGCGATTTTTTTTTTTTTTCACTGTTACAGATATCTTTTTTTGAAAAGAGAGAAAATGGTATTGTCTCCTCTGCCAAATACCACAAGTGTGGATTTAAGGCTGTCAGAGCTGCCTGAGTAACCTCAGTATCGATAGCTTTGTAGCTGTTCAAACTATGCGAAAGCATAATGTCATTCACAGGAGCATCTGTAGCTTTTGGGAGCATTCAACCAACATTTAATATAAATAAGAGAATGAAAAAGGCAGATTCTTCGCAGTTTTTCAACTTTTTCTGAATCACAACCCAATCGCTCATTAAATGTGTACATTTTCCCCCATAAATTGCTGTTACCATCCATCTGGCTGTGTGGAAAGCTCCAGGCTTCTGTCAGTGAATTCCTCGAATTCCACCTAATATTGTAAGTAAGACTTCCGCACATTTCTCATAGTGTCCACGAAGAAAGAGCTCCTTCTTTATGCCGAAATTTTTTTTTTTAAGAATGTGATGGCTTCCTCTTTCAAAGATTTTAGCTTTCTGTCACAAACTTCACTCTTTTTGAAATTATCTAAATTGTTTAAAGTAGTTTCCCATTGCGAATGAAAGTCTTTAAAATCTATATCATCTAAACTCATAGATTGTCCGAAAATAACTTCCACACTGCAGACTCAATTAACCCAAGCACATGGTGTCGACAAGAGAGGTAAAAATAATGTTTTTCCCGAAAGAGTTTCTAGCCTTACACATGTTCCATTTATACATCCACTATTTGATGCAGTTGAGTCAAAGGAAAGGCCAATTATATTTTTCTGATACACCCCATTCTTGAGTCAATTGAAAAACTCTTTCTGGTTGTACTTTAGCAGTTCCATCAGGTATATTTGCCACCCCTAACTACTTTCCCCCCATATACTCCGGTCATCGACCTTGAACTAAACTTCAGTTCAAGGTCGATGACTCCGGTATTCCCGAGATTGAGATACCTAGTCTCTCGTCAAACTCTACATTTTGAGTTTTTAATACTTTGCTGTCGCAATGGAGCACATAGTATTTAGGAGTTTTGAAGTGTTCTCGAAAGTTACCGTGACTCTTGGATCGGAGAATATTGCTAGCTTTTCAGGCTTGCTCCACCTTCTACTGCAATACCATAGCAGTTCTTTGTTTTAGTGAAAGTCCTACACAATCAGCCATTGGAGATATTTTTGGACTCCTCTTGAAAAGGTTTTTCGGAAGTTTAATAGTAACTTCAGTAGGATTATGAAATGATGTTGAAGGTGCAGAAAAGTCTGGGTCTCGAACAGTTTCATAATTTGTTGAACCTTCACATACATCCTGTTCATTAATGTCACTGTCACTCTCACCTTCGTTGTCATGACATGAACACAACACAAAACACACATATACAATATATATATATATATATATATATATATATATATAAATAGGGGGTACATTTTATGATTATTTTCATAAAATAATCATAAAAAGTACGTGGTCAAAAACGTTTGGAGACTGATTTAAATGCACAGTAGTATCGCTTGCTTGTCTTCAATTTCCGCATAAATTATAATTTCTTGTTGTAATTGCACTTGATATGCACTATATTTTTATAGATGGATAATTTTTTAAAATTATAACGAGTAAAAAACTATTTCCTTAAGTTGAAGGAAAATGTTTATAAAACTTTTTAAATTATTACAAAATTTACTTTTTTCGCACTTTTTTTTTTAAACTTTAAGGCCTTACAGGCAAACTCTAACGTTGACCTAGAGACCTCAAATTTCACACATTGTAATTTCACACCAAAACGAACCAGAAAAACCCCGTGGAGCAAACATTTTCAGACATTTGTATTTTCCGAGACACCCTAGCCTTTATGTATTTAATGTCATTTGGGTGACCCTGTAAATAAATTATCCAGTCGATTGCCATCAAGAAAGAGATGCACAGTTAGATGTTACAATTGTTCTAAATAGAAAATTTTAATATTCTACGGTTAAAATTTTTAGAGCTAGGTGAAATATGAAATAATTTTTAACTCCAAATTTAGCGATATTTCAGCAAAACTCGTCAAGGTCCATGACAAATGGCGCGATTTTGGGAATGGACCCAGAGCCGTACCCAGGAAAAAATTTCGGGGGGGGGGAACAAATGGTGAAAAATGCTAAATTTTTCACAAAAAGCTTCATCATTGTTTTGTTAACAAAATTTTAATTTTTTTTTGGGGGGGGGGGAACGGGGAACCGGACTCCCTGGGCACGGCCTTGAATGGACCAAACAATGACTGACTGCAGTTGTCATATACTGAAGATATCCACAGGCATTAATGTATTAATTTTCTTTTGGTGGTCCTGTAAATAACCTTTCCAGTAGATTGGAATAAAAAATCGAGATGTGCATTTAGATGTAAGATTGTAAGACACCCACCGGGAGAGCCGACCCAAGGGTTTACGGCAATATTCCCCCGGGGGAAAGAGTCCAGTTTATTTAACTTTGAACACCAATACAAACTATGCCACTGGGGTTCGCAGAATCCCAGTAGCAGAAGGAACAAGGATATTAGTAATACAGAACAAAATCTCTTAATTAACAAACAAGTGCTGATGATGCTACATCATACATTTCACGTATTTTCATAGTTGGTATATCTTTCACAGTTTACAGTTCATAATACAGTCTGAGCTGTAGAACACTGTCCACTTAGTTCTTTTTTTTCTTTTTTGCAACTGGGGAAGAATTCCTGTTCCCGTGTTCCACCAATTATATATATCTATATTTATTTATATTTATATTTTATTTTTATTTTTACCAATCCATTTCGTTCAGTGTGGCCTGTTTACAATAACATATAGTACTAACTATTAAAAACACATTAAATACATTAGGAACAAGAAAACTATATACATGGGACAAAAAACACATTATATACAACAACATACATTATACATCATATAATATGATAGAATTGAGATCAATTGTCTTAATACCACTTCCTTAAGGGACTGAGCAAGCTCCCTGGTCCTGAGCCAAATCCAACAGCATATCCTCTAATTTAACGAATATAACATTTATCTTGGCAATGTGAGTAATTAACCCCTTTCCTATTATTTTTTTATAATAATTTATTTTATTTTTATTATTTATTTTCACCATATGTGGTAAACAGAATGACGCTTACTTACGTGGCCTCATACAATATGAGATTTTTTAAAAAATAAGCCTCAAACCTTTCCAAAACTTTTACCATTTACTGCATCCTGATTGCAGGTTTACTCTGTTACCCTTACATATCAATACGTATATTTATGCCATACATGTTACATTGATCCATTACTGTTATACATCTATCATATTAGAATTTTCTACATTAATTTTTCTATTTACATCTCACATGACTTTACATATTTACATGTTACATTGATTCTTTACATTTTACCACTATCCATATTAGTTTTTCTGCACTACCTTACAGTTTTACAAATCTCGTTACCTTATACACTTGCTCCTTGTGTTGTGCTTTACTTATAACTATTTATATATTCTTGAACATGCATAGCGGTACACAAAATCCCAGAGAACCCAGCAAGCGCACACACGTACAAATTACGTAGTCCCGACGTCGAAAATAGGTCGAGGAAAAATTACAGCAAAAAATAGCGTTTAAAAGAGATCACACATACATTGTGTTGTCGACGTTATAAAGAGCCGTTCTATGTTGGTCAGGGAGGCGGCTGATCTTCGTCTGTTGTGTTGGGCAAGCGGATGGCGATAGAAACATTTCTTGTACTATCGGACTTGGTCGAATTTTCAGACTGATGTAAATAGGGAAATTCCTTCTCGTTTCCCTACTTGTTTCTTTGCAGTAGAGATAGTTTTGGAAAGTGCTCGCTCTTCTGGCCTTCTGGCAGCTTGTTTTTTGTTTTTTAATTATTTCCTCCCTATTATTTATTATTGCTAACACAGCTTAGTTCCCTTCTTAGTTTTATCTGGAGTAGATATTGTTATTTTTACACAGTGGATTTCCGTTGTATAGCATCTATTTATGGATGGTGCTTGCTTTAAAAATTATTTTAGAACATATTTTTTTTTTTGCGTTTAAGGTAAGCAGGAAATGGTAATTTAAGTTTATAACTTTGAAAATTTCGACATAAGTTTTCATCCCATTCTGACTAATTAATTTTAAGAGATTGTATATGCTTTTACGATTTCTTTTGCCTTCCTACCAGGGAATAAAAATTATTTAAGCATAATTTGCATGTTTTCATGAGTAATTTTAGTATAAAATAAGGTATATCATATTATATATATATATATAACTATTAAGTAAAACACAATATATACTGCAAGTATGACATACCTCGCATTAAAAATATAATAGCAGAAGCAAGAATTATGAGCCACAAGTGGACAAAATAATAATAAAAAGAAGATGAGCCAAATAAAGTACAATAAACAATTTGAAAATAGAATAGAGCGGAAATTATAACCACTGGCACCATCTAGAGGTCTGCGCCGCCGCTGCCGACGTCTAGGCCGGCGCGCCGACAAAGAACGTCGATTATATGCCGCAGCGTACAATGGGCTTCAAAACTTTTTAAAGAATTGTACCTTAACTTTCAACTGCTTACTTTTTTCTGGATTCTTTACAGGTGAATGTTTCCAATTGAGAAAACCAATATTTTTTTTTTTTTTGAAAAATTAAATTTTATCAATATTGACTTAAAAAAGCAGATAAAGATGACTTGATTGTTTGAAACGCATGTTGCATTCCTATCATTAGTGGGAAACTTGAAAAAAAATCATAAAAATAGCCATAAAAATCATAAAAATAGCCATTTTCATAAATTTTACAGAGTTATCTTGATACTCCCCCTCTCCTTCAAACTTAATTCATATCTTTATTTAAATTTAAAAATAAATGTTTCATTAATTCTTAATATTTCACTTATTATTTAAGCCATTGGTCCACAACCCCCCGGTCCTCCTATCAAATAGTACTGGGCCGCCAAGGAACATTAAATTCTTTAATATTGACTTGATTATTTTATTTACTTTGATGTATTTCTCTCGGGTTTCTGTTGATTTATACCTTTGTAACAGAAGAAATATTCTAATTCTTTTAACATTTCTTTTCTTTTTGTTGTTTATTAAAAAGTTCAAGATCATGAATTAAAATTGCAGTCATAAAATAGAGAACAACTGTTCTTTCTTTAAATCTATTCCAGGCAACAACTCTGCCGGTTGAAATGCTGCATCACTTTATATTCATTTATTTATAACTGTATAACTGTTCCTCCAAAATAAAATACTATGTAACAGTATTTTATTTTGGAGGCATGTTTAAATACAATTAAATTAAAGTTATTAAATCAAACCAATCTAAATGAGAAATATTCAACGCCCTCGCCATCCCACCCTCAGCGGGCCACGGTAAAATTATCAAACGTTGGCCGGTTCGTCTTCGTGGCGATAAAAAGGTTGTAGAGCACAGATTTAAGCTATCCATCACTATATCATAGGTGCCAACCGTTCCGATACTATCGGAATATTTTCCACCACTATTTTTGAACAAATTTATTTTAAAATAAAATTATGGACATATTATAAGTTTAAATTGCCAAGGAAAAATTAGTGGTGAGCAGGGGTCGAAATTTGCAGCTAATCAGATTTTTAAATGGGCGAGTAAAATTACTTTTCCCTAGAAATACTGCTTGTCAACTTTGGAAGAATGCAATGGTTTTACTGGTTCAACTGGTTTTAATGGTAAGTGGCTGTGCCCCCGCACAGCCAGCTGTCGTCAAAAAAAGGGTCTCTAGATCTGTGGCACGCGATGAACGTTTCGATCGTCCGCCATCTTGCTGGTAGTTAAGTCGAGCGATGGCAACGGCTGCCCTTTTTTCAGCATTGGGAAAGGGTTGCGCCTCAAAGGGTTAAGAGAGAAAACGGTCTGTATGATTTTGGATCCTTCGGGTCCTTTGTGGAATCTTGTGACTTTCCTCCTGGAAGAGAAAATTTTTGCGCGATTGCAGCGCCACTGTAAGTATGTTTTATTTTAGTATGTTTCACGAGAGTTAAGAACCAGATGTATTGGCAGACAGGCATGTTCGCCTGAATAACATGGCTAAACTTTTAAAACCTCTGTCTTAAATGTACATATGTAAATTAAGCATAATAAATTAATCCAGAATGAATGCTTATGAACATTTATAGACAAATCGCAGTCACTAAGGAAGTTTAGAAGGAATTACTCCAATATCCTTATTATTCTTTATGAAGAAGATAACAGACGATATTTTCCATATGTTGGGGAAAGTACCGGCTTGCAGACATTTATTGTGAATGTTTAATAATTCGCTTCGGAAGCTCCTCGTTAGGTTTATTATTATGTTGGCGTCTATTTTGTCGATACCTGTTGCTTTCCTTACTTTCTGCGCTAGCACAGCTTATATTAGTTCAATTTCAGTTAACGTGTTAAAATCTTTATCCATTATTTGGGTATTAGTTTTATTACTGTCCACTGTCCTAGGGTGTTTGTTTTTAGGCAATTGGTTGTCTATATCTATTTCATCAGAGGAGCTCCCGGCGTCACCAGCTCTGCTTGTTTGAAAATGTGCACTTATTAAGGTATGCATAATTTCCTCATAGCTCTGTTCTATTGTATTGCTATCAAATGTGGTCTCTAGGAAGTGATTGTTATGAAGTCCCCTGGCTATTTTAAAGCTATTTCCATACGTTTTCTGCTGCCTAGTACAAAAGGCCTTCCAGGACTGTTCCTTGGCTATTGTTTTGGATTTGCGATAATTGGCTCTGACCATATTGTAATTGGTTTTGTACTCAATATTGTGGGGTTGTTTGATCATCTTTCTCTGCATTGCTCTTAGTTTATTACGTTGCATTGAAAGTTCCTTTGTCCACCAAGTTATCTTAATTTTTTTTTTTTTTTGCTTGTCTTTTTGAATGATTTTTCATTGATATCTTTCCATGTGTTGTTTAATTTTTCGAAAATATTTTGTAATTCGGTTGTATTATATGCTTCAATTAAATCTGTAATTATTGGGGATATATAATAAGAGGGCCAAAGTCTATTGAATTTTTTAAAATTACTGTATTTAGTTTTATATTTATAATTGGTAATATTATCTATTGTCATTTTTATTCGTGTTAGTATATATCTATGGTCAGAGCCGTCTTCACGTAAAAGAACCTGCCAAGTATTTATCATGTCTTTCATACTGTCTGAAGCTATTGTTAGATCTGGGTTTCCATGGGTTCCTATGCGTGTGAAAGTGGCTGGGGTCATGGGGTCATTGACTACTATTAAGTACAATTCATTAGTAAGTTCCTGAAGGTATCTTCCCCGCTCGTTTCTATCCCTATAACCCCAAAGGGTATTGTGAGCATTGAAATCGCCAAAAATTATAATTCTGTCCTGTTTGCCTGTTATGTTTGTCCAGTTGGAACAGTCTTGCGCCATGTCACTTCTGGGTGGTGAATATTGAGATCCTAATATGATATTCTCATTAGTTTTTTATTGCATATCTTGATAAATATGTTATTTGCACTTTTGTTTACCCCCAGGGCCTTTATATTTTGATCCAGTAATAACAAACCACAGGTATTTGCATCGGAATGAAAGTCTCTTATGTAGGAGGGGAAGCCATAAAATCTATTATTTACTGTCAACGGATCTTGATAAGCTATTACTTGAATGCTATCTATTGATTTATAAAGTTTGTGTACATCAGAAATAAATGAAAACAATTGTAGATTAGCATTTTTATAATGATTGAGATTTATTTGAATAACATTAATGGTATCGCGCATTATTACAAGGGTTTGTGAAGCCATTGTTGCAAATAGAGGACAGTAAGATCAGATATGTTAGTTAAGGAGTGACCCTAAGACGTCACTCCGCGGCTTTCCTTTTTAAGACTTTCTTTATATATCCTGTACGTTGGGCACACAGGGGAGTCAGCGCGATGGTGGTACTCCGAGTCTCCCAGTTCATAACAATTTCTGCATACAAAATCTTCCGCCGTACAGGTTCTTGTATCGTGTTCTAAAGCTCATCGAGCGCAGAATTGCTTTTACGATTTACACGTGTATATCCTATGACCCAAATCTTGACATTTGAGGCATCGGGGAGCATCAACAAATGGTGCTATCCTGACTCTGCGCATTGAGATGCAAGTTTTAACTTTAGATAACAGAAATTTTTTTGTTCTCTCGTCAACATTTAGCAACCATGCCAACATCTCCCTCTTCCCCATTGGCCTTACCGCCTCTATTTCCAGATTGTCTGCAAGTGAGCCTAGCTCCTCCTCTATCTCCCCGAGGCACCCCCAAGACTATACTTTGTGTGGCTATCTTAGTCTGTTTAATATTATATCTCTCTATTAGGGGAACGTTACTTATTACAATTTTAAACTAGTTTAAATCCGATAGAACAGCGGGTTTGCCCCAAAAATTCGTAACGACTGCCAGTGAAATGGAATGCTTACCCGTCTCGGCAAAGTGCATCGAAGAACTTAAATCTTGGTATAAGAAAAAGTAATGTCAGTGACTTGCGAGCAATCAGATGAATCTTTCTTTTTTAACGAATAATTCAAATTTATTTGTAGCATTTATTTATACATGAACGCGAACATCTACATCACGATAAAAACAATACGAATTGAACACACGAAAAAAAAAAAATAATAGAACAGGAGAGAATTCTGGGAAAAGATATCGGGTTTTCGGAGAGAGAGTTGAGAAGTTTAGTTATGCACGATTACATGCTACAGATTGAAGGTCGAAGATGTAGATTAGACACCATAAAAATGATTTCAAACTGTGCCTATTCCAGACAAATAAAATTAACCGATTTGTATTTTAAAAAAACTTCTTAAAATTTCTACGCACGTTTCCCAGAATACAAAGTGTCTTCTCTTCAGCACGAAAACATACTTTGATCTGCATTTTGAAACGTATGTACAGTTTTTACTGACTGCGAAAAATGAGGAGGTACTGTGTTCAAAGCACATACACAGGGTGTTTCTGAATTCATGGGCCATACTTTAATGGTAGATAAAATAAAGAAGAATTTCTTGCGTAGCTTTGTGAGGTCGGAAATGTGAAGTACATTGTAGCTTCAGCACGATCGCGCTCCATCCATTTTCGCAGTAATGTGCATAATTACCTTAGCCTTTTTGTTTTTCTACCTACACTTTCAAAGAGGAGACATCCTTTTTTTTAATCATACCTGTTAATGCTGTTCTGTGTGTTTTAAACAGCGATAGTTATTTTCATGTAAAATGCATGCAGAATAGTTAGGGCTGTTTCTGAAAAATGCAACATTTGGATAGTTTAACTAAAAGAATTCAAGATTCGAAAAAGAGATCCGAATGCCTCTTCAGAAGCTGCACTATGCACTCTTACAAACGGTAAAAGGTACTGACGTATTATCCAGGCGGTCATTCCCGCCAAACTATTTTTTTCCTCAAATGTGATGGCAAAGTATTGCCAATCATATTCCAAATCATCACTAATTTCATGTGCCGGGTATTTATCTTGGCGAAAAATCGCTCGATGGCCGGACCACGGGGATAATACGCAAGTACCCGGCAAAATTATATAAAAGCTACAAAATATTCCAGAAATAATATTAAGCAGTGCATTAATTTGAATTACACAACGTGATACAATAAATGGATGAGAACTTCAGCCAATTTTATGATGAGATTTCTTCGTTATGAAACTTTCTCTAAAAATTATAAGAGAAATGGAGGTCTAATATTTAAGGAAATATTTAAAAGGGAAAGAAATGTGAAAGTAGAATCATACTTTCGCAGCATGTTATCCACCTAGAAAAATATTTAAAATACAGTTTTTAAGGTTTTCTTTCTAAGCGTTTTATTATTTTTACAGGCTTGTTCCTAGCTTCTTTAGTTCGCAGTACAGGTTGTGAAGTGGTTGTTAATATTTTCTAGCTACAGGTTTTAAGATGGATTCTTAAAATATTTAAAAGATTGAAGACTTTCTTTTACAAAAATTGCATCACTGCCGCTGTTGAATCAGCCGTGCTGATGTAACAGCAAAGTTATTATCCGAACTTTCACAGTTTCATTTGAATTGCCAATTATTTTTTTCTGCCTTTTATCCCCCGACTTCTTTTTGATAAATTGTCTACAAAATGCATAATAAAACTTACTAAGAGACATTCTGAAAGTTTTTCCCTTCTGTAAACGCATTACTTTTTAAAAAAAGAACTGTTCAAAAGTTGCGCCATTTCTTAACAAAACAGTAGAGTAACTATCTGAGCGTCTTGGGGGGGGAGGAGTGGGGGAGGCACAAAATATAAAGCTTTTTTTTTATTTCTGGACATTCAAGTTAGCCAGAGGCTTTCTGCCTGAGATAGAAGCAAGGTGTTCATACCCTATTCTTCCAATGAGATCAGAAGGGTAATTTTCGACGTCACAGCTTAGAAACGGGGGGAACGAGCGATTTCCGCTTAGTATCACTCCTAAAGAATAAAGCAAGATATCTACAGTGGACTCTCTCTGTCCGAACACTTTCTAATAAGAACACGCAGCACCTTACGACGGCTAGACCAAAATTTCATAGACTTAACATAGATGAACTCTCTGTTCTCTGAACACCCTCTCACATGAACACCCCAGTCTTATGAACACTACTTTAGATGTCCATTCTGCCTGAACCTCTCTGTAAACTGAGCCGATTATGTTTTAAGGTAATGCAGTATAGTTATGTTCTTTACTCATTTTTTCATGTGACGTACCGATTACGCTATTCACCTTTCCTCTTGCCCTGCTGTGCTTCCTTCTTTTTTGGGAACGCTTTTGGATTGCCTGTCATGAGTTGATGGATTAACTGATGTCACTTTCATACTTTGTTTACTTCTTTTTTTTTTTTTTTTTTGGGTAGAGGTGGGGGGGGGGGTGAGGACGTGTTGTCCTGTTATTTACCATTAGAAATTAATGTGTTTGTAAGGAATGAACTTCAATTATGCAATTTTATTGTATGTGTTGTGAAACTTTTTAGCAAATATTAGTTTGACGTTGCACTAGCCACCAAATCTAAATTCAGCAACTCCGTGAGGGCAACTGTCGTGGCTCAACAAGCTAGGTACTCTATACAGTTTATAAACTCACTACGTTTTGCCATTTTCCTGCAATGAACATCCCCATAATCTGAACACTTTTGCCCAGTCCCATGAGTGTTGAGAATAGAGAGTCCATTGCATATCCTTAAACTTTAATCAGTGAGTTTGACACATTATTTTTATTTAAAAAAACTGATCAAAAGCCATCAGACACTGCATTAAAAATTCCAAGATTTTATTAAAGTTGAGAATAAACCAAAGATACACATCGACATGTCCGTAACATTCCTCCTGATATATTAAGAGGTGCTATTGAGAATGCCGTAATACGATTTAAATTGCTTTCGGACTATTGGTGACGCAAAACGTTCATGAACATTTTAAACCGATATGTCTTCATGTCTTATTTCGTTTACCAATATTACATAAAGTGCCATTTTCCCCTGGTGGTGAATTTTGCATTTTTTTTTTTTAACCGCTGGTAATAAATTCCCACGACCATGTTTACACGATTACCGAGTTCGATAACATTGGGTCCAGTAGTTTTCCTTTTCTGACCGTTTTAAAGTGGAACTATAACTATAACCACCCTGCAGTGGCGGCTCCCCCATTTGAGTGCATAAGTACGTGAACTTCCAGAGAAAAAACTAAAAAATAAACACATTAACAAATTATATTATATATATATATTAAGTACACCTCTAGAGGTTTGTGAATTTTACTTTAATTTTTTATTAAATACCCATATTATAGCTAACGCACTGTATCGTAGGTTACTGCAGCATAGTGATTCGTCGCTCTCACGTGCGATCGGCCAAATGACCTTTTGAACCGCTCTCTGAGAAAAGACGCGGAGAGAGTTGCGGGAGAAGTAAGGTGCTGCTAATATCACTCCGTTCGCACATTCGTAGTGTGCTCACGGACGATTTCTTTGCCGTTTTCTCTTCCGGATTCTCCCTTGGTTTGTTATGTTCGGTTAGATAATTCATTTTTTTTTCATTTTCTTATTATTTTCGTAATTTTTATCATTTTTCACTACAGTATTTTTACGAACTAATGTAAATAATTAAGATAGGAATAAAATAAGTGTTTCGCAGCTAAAGCAATGGCATTTTCAATAGTATCCTTTGAAAAAAAAATTGAAATAAAAAATCAAGACAACATTTTTGTTAAGACTTATCTTGGTGACGAAATGTAAGACCAAAGATTGCTCGTTTTCTTTCTGTTGCATGCGTTGTTTTCCTTTAACTGCTGGAAATGGAAATATATTTTAACTTGTAAGGTGAGTCGTATCTGCATATTTAATTTTCGAAATTTATTTTGTGAACCTCCATTTAAATAACCGACGAGCCGCCACTGCCACCCTGTAGGACGCTTCTAAGTACGCCAGCTTTTATCAGATTCAATTAATTAGTTCAAAAAATCACAACCAGGTAGCGTTTTTTAATATTAGAATTACTGATATACAAATTCTCTCACAGCGCAGCGATATAAAACGCCTGCTTCGCAAATTCTTCATTATTTCTTCCACGTGAAAGTATTTATTTGTCTGTTTTATTTGCACGAAAAGGTTGCTAATTTCTTAAACTATGATTTTTCCAAGTAAGTCTTTGCCATGATCACAGTAAAGTCTGAATAGGGAAATTATAACTTTGAACATGTATACCATATGTTTGTATGTCGCATTCAAATTACAATCACATAAATTTGAAGTCTGACTTGCAACACAGTAAGCACACTTTAATGTAAAACATTTCAAAGAAATTTAGCTTTGATCAGCTTTCAGAGCTTTGACAAGTAGATCGTTACCCTCTGTAGTATTCTCATGCAGGAATACTTGCCATTTCGCAGTCACGATGATCTTTTTCATGTTCATGGCGAAGAAATCAGTGGCCCTCTTGACGAGCCCAGCTTCTCTGTGTTGCAAAGCGAGAGTGATGATCTCGCAGAAATTGTCAACATCCAGGTGACTACCTATGAACGCCAAACACTCGGATTTCAAGTCTTGGACGTCATATTTGTCCGCTGCTCTGTAGAGGCCGAACATGTTCTCAGAGGAGAGATTTTCGACGCTCCCGCAGTACAAGAAGTGTAGAAAGTCCCCGAAAACCGTCTTATCGCAGTCTTCTATGTCAATCTGTCCTGTGTTCTTTTCCTTCATGTTGTGCTTGAGCATGGACGCGAAGACTGGGGAGCGGGCTGCGAGGATGGCTCTGTGAGCTTCGAACGTCTGTCCACTGACCTCGAGGGTCACGTCACAATTCTCCTCACTTCTGAGCAACTCCTTTAAGTCCCGAAGAACTTTCATATCTTGTACAGATGCTTCGCTTCGAAAATCTGAAAAGGAGAAAAATAAACTCTATAGTTTTTATGAGCATCACATGGAGCAAATATGTCCTTAAGAAAATCGGTTATCTATAGTTTCACAAGATTGTACGATAAACCTCCTTCCACCTCCTGTTTAACAAAAGGACAATAGTCTTTCATCCTAATGTGTTTTAGCCAACCAGAAAAGCGTTGTAAAAATAAATGTAGACCGATAGGTGCGTTGAGACCAGACAGTGCAGAGTGCATTTTACAAGTAATAACAGTCTACAATAATGATAAACGCCTACAAGTGCTAGACCTTAGAGTCTGGATTGCCTTCAAACTTAACTGAATGAAGGTATCTTGAGGACACGAGAGTGATCAAGTACATTCTTCAAGAGTGAACCAGGCAGAACAAGTAGCATGGTTGCTCATCCTCAACCTATCCATCCTGCACGATGACGTCACTTTTCTTAATTTGAAATGAAAATAAGGCGACATTACTCTTCTCTAACTCACTAAAATTATGAGGATTGGAAAATTAATAGTAGTAGGATACCTGTTAGCATGAGTCTCACCATAGCACAGTGGTTATGTCACTGAAAATGGTAGACGGTCGAAGTGTGAAGGAGCAAAATAAAAAGGGGCATAATACCGATTACAATTAATAACTTTTTAAATCGATTTTATTTAATTAATTTGCATTCAGTTCAATGCTAACCGTAAGTATTTAATCATTAATTAATATAATTAAAAACTTGCCTCATCATGGCTCTGAAAGTCACTGAAAAAAATGGTAGACGGTCGAAGTGTGAATGCCCCCGTTTCGTGTCCCACCGCGCGGCTGTCGATCTAACGGTCTCGAGTTTGGTAGGTTTTCTCCAGAAGAAACGTGAATAGAACCCCTTAGAAAGTCCTCCTACCAAGGCACCCCCAATCCTTGGCAGATCGCCCTCGTGCAGCATTGCCATAATCACACAAAGAAACAAACGAACATAATGCGACATTACTCTTCTCTAACTCATAGTAAAATTATGAGGACTGGAAAATTAATAGTAGTAGGATACCTGTTAGCATGAATAAAACAAATGTGGCGAATCTAGTCCTAATTGAGCGTTTAGTCTCTGTTCTATCAACACTTCTTCTAAATGGACCGCCTTTTCAAGTGTAGATGCACATTTTCTGTGATGATCGGCTTCCTTAAATTGTGTGGCAAACTTTGCCGATTTGTTCCCTGGAATGAGCAATCATACTCCATTTTTTGCTGGATCGAAGCTTACCTAGTCAATGTATCATTTTACAGGTAAAATAAACACTTTTTTTGTATCATTCGCTATTGCACAGTCAGATTTTTAAAGCATCCAAAACAAAGAACTGTCATCGTGAGAATTTTGAAGAAACATAATACATTAAGAATGGTGAAATGTCTTAAGATTTTGAAAGAATTGTCTTGAGATTTTTGATGGTTTTCATATAAATGTTAATTCTTTCTGAATGTATATCAGGGGCAGGTGTCTTATTGTGTTATTAAAATGAGCTAGGTAATCATTTTCAGAGAATTACATAAAACAAGGACAAAATAAAATTAGGATAGAAAAAAATACACATATATTACATACACACCAAAAAATAAATAAATAAAATAAAAATAAAAAATCACATGTACTCTCCGCCCAGGTGGTGTAGTGACTAAAGAACCATTCTACCACACCTTGGGCCTGGGATCGATCCCCAACTTGACTTGGGTGTTAACTTGTCCGTCCCTTCATAGAGGGTAACGCTGGCCACCCACTGGCTACTACAGCAATAACATTTCTAGTAATTGGGGCCTTAGCAGTGGCGAATGTAAAATATGTAAAATTGTTACTGCATACTACATAATATACGTTTTTGGAAAACGATACTTTATTTGAAGCGGGCACAGGAAATTTGACTTTACACTTGAATGCTTTTCTGAAAGAGGGTACATCTACTATTATTGTCTAAAAATTTTAAAATTAATTGGCATGGAGTAACATTTAAAAAATATCATTATGTATTCCAAATTAAGCATTCACAGGCCAATGTTCCCAATTGGGAACATCAAATTAAAAATTTATTGAAAAATTCAATTTTATCAATATTGACTTTAAAAAATTAGTAGATGACTTGATTTTTTGAAACAGAATTTGCATTTCTATTATGAGAGGAAACTGGATAAAAAATCCTAAAAATAGCCGTTTTCTTAAACATGATACGGAGCTATCTTGATTCACCCCCCCCCTACCTCTTCAAACTTAATTCATATCTTTACTTAAATTTAAATATATATATCTTTCATTTATTCTTAACTAGCTTCTACCCGTGACTTCGTCTGAGTCGGCCTTAGAATTAGGTCCAGAGAGAAATGGAGCATGTGTGAATAACAGGAAAGAAATAGTTTGATGACACTTGCGCTATAAACAAAAAGGACTCTAAATACTATTTATTTTTTATTTATTTTAAACGAAGTATCATACTTGATATATGTAGAGTTACTAAATTTAGATTATTTTACGAATTTGGCGAATGAAGACAGATGCTACAATATTTTTGAACTATTTTGAGTGTTCCTATAAAAGGATTATCTATACTATATGTATGAATTTTAGCATGTGTTACTCAGGAATAGTGTAGCTTTCTGTCAGCGAAAAATCTTTAAAATCGGTTCAGTAGTTACACAGATGTTTATATAGCGTAATGTATTAGAATTCCTTTGAGTGTCCCTGTAAAAAAACTACTTATGGAATATGCTTTAAAGGCAGCCCATAATACTCAGGAATAGTGTAGCATCCTATCAATGAAAAAAGTTTTAGAATCGATCTATAGTAGTTACAGAGATACCCATAGACCGTAATGTAATTCTTATGAGTGCCCCGTAAAAGAAATATTTGTAATATGTACATGAAAGGTAGCCTATAATACTCATAATAGTACATAGTGTAGCTTTCTATCAGTGAAAAACGTTTTAGAATCGGTCCAGTAGTTACAGAGATATCTATTACAGGATTTTTCATCGGATGTACTAAAAGTGCACCGCCTTACGGACTACCGAGACTAAATATCACAAAAATGAGTGAGTGAGAGTTTATACTGATAGATCACAGTTCATTAGAATAATGGAGCCGGTGTTTTTTTTTTTTTTTTTTTTTTTAAATCTGTTTCCTTTCTATGCATGCTTTGGAAAGTGCTGTACTGTCTTTGACGGTGAAAAACATCGCGCTTAAACAGCTAACTTGACATCCTTGTAAATTTAGAAACGTAATATGGCTGTCGGATTCACAGGCTGTCATTCAGGATATTAGTTCCATACAGTCTCCATTATCATAAGAAATCGCTCAAAGCCCTCAACTGCTGCTAATTTTGTTGACGCCTAATCAAAAGCGCGCCGTTTTGCAGCGGATCTCAGGCCATTGCAGTTTATATGGTAACGAGCAGGCAGATTTCCTTGCCAAAAGAAGGTGCTGCGGTGGTCTGCCTATTCAGAACGAGAGACCTCTTACCTCACCTCTGAGCAGTTTCTTAAGTAGATTGTGCAGTCGACGCACCAGGATGAACTTTTATCAAAAATAGAAGAAATAATTGTCTTTTATATACACCTGTCAAACCAAGACGGAAGGATGAGGCAACTCTTCGTTTACCTACAAGGCATGATTGCCTTGCAGCCTATGTATCTCATTGGCGTTCTTACCGATGCTTTCAGCTCCCTGTGTGACGAGAGAAATGAACCTATGGACAAAAACCTCCTACATACTTGTGAAGCTCTCCATGGAAACACGGAATCAACGAGGTATTGGAAAGAGAGAGCAGTTATTGGCTGATAATCTTCAGATAACTTGAGCGTTTCTATGATTTCGTCGTTGTTCTTTTCTTTCTACCATTCTTGTTCATGGACCCACCATTGAAAAGAAAATGTTTAATTAGTACAAAAATTACAGCTTTTTATTAATTTGGAATGCGCATAGGACATTTTGAAAAAAGAAATTGGAATACGTATTTCTATAGCAAATATATATCAATATTCTGTAAAAAGGAAACCACTTAACTGAATATTTTGTGTCTATAGTACACGGTGGTAATAATTAAAGTTCCACTTTGAAACGGTCAGAAAAGGAAAACTAATATCAGAGGTTATCAAACTTGGTAATAGTGTAAAAGAATTTCCGTCATGGAAATTTATTATTAGCGAGAAAAAAAAGTGTGTGCGTGTAATCTTTACGCTCGATTGAAGTAAAACTTCTTTGACGTTGGATTCAGTTACAGCCAGATTCATTTTCTTAGTGGTGTTCATCCCCATGTTCTTAAACCGTTGTTCCGTCTGGAGGTTGGGTTAGAATCCAGGGAGTGTCCATGTATTATCCTTTAACTGTGTTCTTAAATCGTTTGCAGCCGGGGTTTGTTTCTTTGTGGTGTTCCATACCTGTGTTCTTAAACCGTTGTTCCGCCTGGAAATTGGATTAGAATCCAGGAAATGTCCATGTTGTAGTATTATTCTTTAACTGTTTTCTTATGCCATTGTTCCGTCTGGAGGTTGGGTTTGAATGGGGGGAATGTCCATAGTCTAGTATTATACTTTAACTGTGTTCTATAACTGTTGTTTTCCTCTGTTTGTTGGGTTCGAATGCAGGTAGTGTACATTTTTTTTGTGTGTGTTTTTCTATCACAGTGTTCTTAAGCGTTGATTTCGTCTGTTGGTAGGTTTCAAATTATTATTCTGCATTCGTGTTTTTAAACTGCAGGTTCTGTTTATTGTTTAGGATTGATGGCAGCCAGGGTCCGTTTCTTTGTGGTGTTCCATCCGCGTGTTAAACCGCCTCCGTCTTGAGGTTGGGTAGAATCCACGGAGTGTCCATTTGTTATTCTTTTATTCTGTTCTTGAACCGTTTGCAGCCAGTGTTTGTTTCTTTGTGGTGTTACATACCCGTGTTCTTAAACCGTTGTTCCGTCTGGATGTCGGGGTAGCATAAAGGAGACCATACGTCTTCGAAATTCGAGGACAGTCCCCAGATATAGATTTTTTTTTTACTTTGTACCTAAAAATACCTTGACTTCTTGGGGACGCGAAAAGTCCCCAAATTTAAAGATTTGTACTTTTTTCCCCTGAAAGTTTCCGTTCAGTTTATTTCTTTCAGAAAAAATTGAGGAAATAAGAAAAATAAAACAACTAAAAGCGCCTTCTACTGAGAGAAACAATGAAATTCGATCTCTGAAAACGTTTGTTGTCATTGTATGTGCAGCCTGTACAGACCTTCAATAAAGTATTCGACTATGAGTCAAATTTCCCAATTCAGTTTTGTTACTGATTAATCACTTTTCAGGAACAACCATGCTTTAAATAAGAAATTGAAGTACGAAATTTTTCTTGCACTCGAATACTTTTTTTAGAGGGTGTACAAGGTTTCATGAAAAATGATCACAAAACGAGCCAATGTGAAAAGCAATGTCTTCTGAAAAATACAAATACTATGCCAATTATTAAATTATGAATAAATTGCAATATTTCAACATGGTTTTCCTTTCATATTTCTGATTTAAATAAATATTTATAAATACTTCCAATAATTTATTAGAAATAAGAATACACAATTGATATAAAGAGCTATTAGCATGGTAATATGTTGTGTCCTCAAATAAGTCCCCAAAGATATTTTCTAGTGTCCCCAAGTTTTCCTTGGATTCCAGGACAATGCTTGATTTGTCCCGAAAATACTGTTTAGAAAGATGGTCACCTTAGGTTAGCATCCAGGAAGTGTCCGTGTTGAACTATTATTCTTTCACTGTTTTCTTAAAACGTTTTTCCGTAGGATTTGAATCGAGAGAATGTCTATGTTGTGGTATTTTTCTTTAACTGTGTTCCTAAACTGGTGTTTTCTTCTGTTGGTTGGTATCGAATGCACATAGGGTCTATTATTGCCTTTTTCTATGGAAGTGTTCTTAAACCTTTGCTTTCCTCTGCTGGTTTTGTTCGAAGTATTATTCTGTTTCCGTGCTCTTGAAATGTAGTTTTCGCCTGCTAGTTTGGCTCGATTGCAGGTTCCATTTCTTCATGTTTTTCTATCACCGTGTTCTTAAACCGTAGTTTTCGCCTGCTGGTTGGGTTCGATCGCAGGCAGCTTCCGCTTTTCCAACACCACATGAGCGTTACTTCCGTCAGAAAAAAAATCTGAGTTACTCTCTAGTTGCGCCTAAGAAGTTTTACTTCAAAAAAAAGTTAAAAATCTCACCGCAAGAGGGAATATGTCTTTGTATGCAATATTGGTAAACGAAATAAGACATGAAGATATTAACGGAAAAAACACTCTAAATACTGGTGTTAAACGATAAAATGAATAAAAAACGTTGTGAAAAAACAGACATTATATGTTACTTACAAGTAACATCTTATGTGTGTTTTTTCCCAGAGTTTTTTATTTATTTTATGAAGATATTAGTTTAAAATGTTTGTAATCGTTTCTAAAACAAAACAGGGCATGAGGTTTATGCAAAACGGCAATGGCTTGTAGTTGGCTTTGGCAAGATGGTGATAATCAATACAATTTGGCATAATTGAAACATGTGATACACCGCCATGTCCGTACACTCTAAAAAATAACGGAACAAATACTGGAATCTTTCCGTAAAATTTTACTGAAATTCTCCGTTTACATCTGAATACAAGACAATTTCCGTACACCAAGGGTCAGCTCCACTCTGGAACAAAATCAATGGCGGATTAACGCAAATTTGTCGGGGAGGGGGGGGGACGGGTTAGTTAGAAGATTGACATGCACATACATTTTATGGAAGTAAATGGCATCTTTTAGATTACTTTCTTTTTTTCTCGGGAGCGGGGGACGGTCGCCACCCCCTGCTCCCACCTTTAATCCGCCCTTGAACAGAATTTCTACTGGAATTTACAGGAATAAAATTGCATAAATATACGGAAATAGTACAGGCTTCTCAGCTGTCAGTACTTTTTCCGTATTTTCACAGAAATTATTTTTACAGTGTAACATTCTATTCGATATGTTAAGAGCTGCTGTTGAGAATGCTTAAGTACGATTCAACTTGCTTTTGGACAATGGTGAACACCACATTGAAATGTTTTGCAATTCATTTCAGAAACGATTAAACGCATTTTAAACCTGTGTCTTCATGTCTCAAATTTTAACGGCTATTGCACACAGCGCCATCCCACACACCCCATGGTGACGCGTTTTTAATTTTTTTTAGGATAATAAATTCCACGGACACCCCCCCCCCTTCCTTCTCTCTCTCTCTCTCTCTCTCCTTTACAGTATTACCAAGTTTGATAACATTTGGCCCAGTAGTTTTCTTTTACTGACTGCTTTAAATTGGAACTTTAATTACAATCACCCTGTTTTAAGTAAATGCAAACTTTTATGTTTAACAACTTTACAAATCTATATAAATAAAATTAGACTTTTGTCTGTACATTTCTTGGAATTCAAAATTTTTGCGATTTCTATCCGTTTCAAGCACCCGGGAATCCGATGCGACCCTCAAAAAAAAGTTTGTCTGTCTGTCATCCTGTCGTTCTGTCATTCTGTCGTTCTGTCGTTCTGTCATTCTGTCCGTCACGCTTTTTCTGTTTAAGCATCACGTAAAAACGGCTGAAGCGAATGATATGAAATTGGGTGTCATGATAGGTGGTCACTCAACTTAAAACATAGGCGTCGAATTAAAAAAAAATCTTGATTAGATTTTCAGATTTTGCGAAAATCGTTTCAAACTGCGTAAATTTGTGTTCAAGCATCACGTAAAAACGACTGAAGCAAATGATATGAAATTGGGTGTCATGATAGGTGGTCACTCAACTTAAAACATAGGCGTCCAATTTTTAAAAAATCTTGATTGGATTTTGAGATTTTGCGAAAATCCTGTCAAACTGCGTAAATTTGTGTTCGAGCATCACGTAAAAACGACTGAAGCGAATGATATGAAATTGGGTGTCATGATAGGTGGTCACTCAACTTAAAACATAGGCGTCGAATTTTTAAAAATTTTCATTAGATTTTCAGATTTTGCGAAAATCGTTTCAAACTGCGTAAATTTGTGTTCGCACATCACGTAATAACTGCAAAGGTGAAAAAATGATATTTGGTGAAATGATAGGTGGTCACTCACCTTAAACTATAAGCATCTAATTTTAAAAAATCGATCCGATTTCGAGATTTTGCGAAAATCGTTTAAAACTGAGTGAATCTTTGTTCCCGCATTACGTAATAACGACTAAAGCGAATGATATGAAATTTGGTCACATGATAGATGGTTGCTCAACATAAACTATAGGTATCCAATTTTTTAAACATTTTCATTAGATTTTGAGATTTTGTAAAAATTCTCTCAAAATACGTTTATATTTCTTCAAACATCACGTAATAACAACTAATACGAATGATACGAAATTTAGTGATATGATAGGTAGTTGCTAATCTTAATTTATAGGCGTTGAATTTTTAAAATATTTTGATTACATTTGGAGATTTTGCGAAAATCGTTTTAAAATGCTGAAATTTTGTTCCAGCATCACGAAATAAAGACTGCAGGGAATGAAACGAAATTGGGTGACATGATAGGTTGTCACTCAACTTAAATTCTAGGCTTCCAATTTTTCAAAGATGTTGATTAGATTTTGAGATTTTGCGAAAATTATTTCTATATTCGTAAATATTCGTTCGCGCATCACATAATTACGACTAAAGCGAATGAAATGATATTACTTAGTGACTCTCTTAACCTGTAATATTTTAACAATACATAAAAATTATAACTTCGCTTTCTTTACTTTGGCAACATACTCCATCCATTCTGTGTACTCCTACAATGCTGACGAAAGTTCTTGCTTTTTGGAAATTTGCATTCACTAACACGTCAAGGACGGGTACTTCAGCTAGTAATTTATAAGAGTAAAAATTTGAGATCCAGCATTTAAATTTCAACGTCCTTTATCGCTTTAAAGAATGTAAACGAGTCCCGGCGTTTTCGTTGCGAAGGAACGGAAAGACATTGGTTCGACTGAAACTTGAAGCAGGAGGGTGCTTCTTCTCGCTCGAAACCGCAGTAAGACGTTAATTTACATTTAAAATTTGCAATTGGATACCTACTAGATCATCCCGATAATCCTTCCCGAATCGTGAAGTGGGATGATTAGAAAATTCAAAAAATGTCCTTTTAATTTTTCTTTCAAAATCGAACTCTCATGCCAGACGGTAACGCATTTGCGTATCGGATACGGCAAAATCCCCGAAACAAATGAATAGTGCATGCAAGACGGAGCAACTGCCCTAACTGTCCCAGTTACAGCATGCAACTGAAAATCACGCAATCTGCATTACCTAGACCACAAATGTGTCCAATTATTTTAGAAGAGGGGCTCTAAATATAAATGCTTTAAAAAATAATAAAGAACCAAACTCACTTAGAAAGAACTAAATGAACTCTAAAAGGTTTAAAATCGGAACAAACTTCTGCCGATTAAAAATGGTTCGGAGCGTAGTTTTTTTACTTCCTTGTACACCTTCCAAAAAAAGTATTCGAGCAAGAGAGAAATTTCCTATTTTAGATCTGAGAATAATAATTAAGTTTTTGAAAAACGTACAACTTGATAGAAATATGGAAAGTCATATTTATACATAGTCTAATTCATATTCCATGATAAATAATTTTTAATATACGAAACGAACGTAGGAAATTTCTCTTTTGCTCGAATACGTTTTTCGGAGGGTGTACGGAGTAAAAGGAAGTAATGTGATCCAAAAAAATTTCGGGGGCCAGATTTCGAGCATAAAAGTGATTTTGGCTACCTCTAAATTTACTTTTAAGAATTTTTGCGATGCATCTCACCGTACGCTAGCATGCACGTTCATATAAATGCGTGTGCAACCCATTTTCACCGACCAGGAGTCTATTTTTGACCAGTTTTCTATGCCGTCTGTACGTACATATGTATGTAACTTGCATATCTCAAAAACTACTAGACATAGAATGTTGAACCTTTATATTTAGGATTGCTGTAACATCTAGTTTCGGTCCCAATCGACTGGATAGTTTATGTACAGCGCTTCCCCAAAGGTTTTAAATACATTACGCGCTATGTGCAGAAATTCATTCAACCTAATTTAATGGTATTAGGCTATTTCAAACGACTCAGAAGTGATATATGCTGTTAAGGGTTACAAAATGAATTTCTCCATCGAAAAAAGTCTTTATCATTTATAGTTCTGCTACAAGAGCACTTAAAAGATTTCCGACACATTACTGTCAATGGCAATTTTAGGGACATTCATCCATTTCAAGCACAATACCGTCCTACCCTGTAGTTCGGTAATGGTCCAACCACGTACACGTGCCTTCCTCAAAAAGTACGCCAAAAGTCGCCAAACTTGGCGACTTTTGGTGTACATGTGTATATATTTAACTCGTAAATCTCAAAAACTGTTTGTGGTAGAATGTTGAAATTTCATATATAAGATTGTTATAACACCTAGTTGTGCATCTCGAATTTTGGTTCCAATCTACTGGAGAGTTTATTTACAGGACCACCCAAAAGAATTTCAATAGATCAATGTCTAAGGACATCTTCAATATATTACATCTGTAGTCAGTCCATGCCCAAAATCTCAAAATTTGTCGTCGAACTTGGTGAGTTTTTCCGAAATATCGCCAAATTTGCCGATAGTCATTCATTTGGTCCATGCCCAAAATCTCGATATTCGTCGTCTACATTGGCGAGTTTTGCCGAGATATCGCAAAATTTGGCGCCAAAAATTATTTCGCATAACTCTAAAACTTTTACCCGTAGAATTTTGAGATTTTGTATTTAGAAGTGCTGAAACATCTAACTGTGAATCATAATAAAATAAGTGTCACCCAAATAAGTGTCAGAAGGAAATCTTTGAAATTGAATCCAGCTTGGCGATATCGGCAATATTTGGCCCGAAATCGTTAAACCTTAGTATTACTGCAGTATTTTATCTCTTTCAAACAAAATAAGTTTAGATGAAGTGCGTTGAAAATATCAGGTTGTAACGAAAGTTTTCCGCCATATCTGCCTGAAAAACTAACTTCTAACTCCTTAGATAACTGATTTTGAACTTTCGGTATTAAACCTGCACAGTGTCACATGATACAACAATAGTACTTAAAGCTGTACTCATAATTTGTTGATATTCTGTAGCTGACTCTTTGGAACACAAATGGAAGTAAATGATGGTTCTAATCCTCTAGAGTGATAGTTCCATTTGGGACACCTTATACTTAATGATAACTATATTTTTTACAGATTTCACAACACAGTGTTATAAAGTAAGCCTCTTTCCTTCAAATGCCAAAAATCGTGTGACAAAATATGAGCAAATACGCCAATGCGAACTGTGTGCTGACGATGTTTGCGGTGGCGGGAAACTTTCGTTACAACCTAATATTTTTGATTTAATAGACGTGCAAGGAAGTCGTGTTGTCCGCATCAGATTTTTTTTTTGGTAAGCAATAGAATACTATTTTGTTGAATCCAGTAATTTCTCTCGACACAATCTGAGGACATACGTTGAGAGGTTTTCTTTGTATTTTCTAAAAGAGTTAGTTGCCAGACAGCGTGGAAAGGGGAACTGAATTGTTAAAAGTTTCCAAGGTTTTCAATTTTTGATTATTGATCACCGAGTTTGGTGCCAAAAATGCGTCCCCGAAACTGAACCTAGCCTTGCGAGATCTCCCACATTCGAAAAAAAAGTGGTAAATCGCACAGTTTATTACAAAGGAGAAATATAATTAGAATACGCTTAGCGAATATAGATAACAGTTTTAGCGGACGAATTTATTATCGATTTCGATCCGAAGAAGTGTTTCATGGAAGAAGGAAGAAAAATACTGCACATTCATGAATAGTGATATACTTTCCTACTCATAGTAATAAGGAAGAAAAATAGAGAAACGACACATGGACTAGGGTACGCTTTTAATCTGTAGCACTTTAGTGCGTATTTAAAATAGGAACGTGTTTCGGTATTTTACTTGAGTACTATTTTGAATGTCGTGTGAATTCGAACTCGGAGACTCGATGGATCGTTCGCCTTTGCCTTTTCGGGCGTCACTTTGAACTAATGTGTTCCACGCGCACTGATTGAAGCCAGTCACGCGGTAGTATTTTGCAAAGTGTGCAACTAATATCGAGATGCAGAATGGGAACACGCTGCCGGTGTGCCGTGGCGTACTCACCTTCGATTTCTCGTTCTACGTCGAACTTCAAGGTGCACGTGACTGTGAGGACTCCCGAAGGCATAAACTCCGATTTTCGGCGGACCAGCTCAGACCTTGACAGAGGAACAAAGGGACCCATGTAGTCATCTTTTCCTGATAATGTTTCCTTTCCGCTATTCCACACTGTTTTCCTTCCGTCCGTCGTCTTCAGAAACAGACCACAGGTCGCAGTCACGGGAGGACCTGAATCTCCTCTGACGATGAGCATAGAGATCCATCCCCGTGACAAACATCCATTTGGAAACACTTGGATGGACCAGGATGTGTCGCCGAAGAAATACTCGGGACTGTCGTACCTCTGACCCCTCTCTGTCGTCAGCGACAGGAAGTCGGGGATCTCCCATTCGAATTCCAGCTGACCTCCCTTCACCCGACCGACCACTTCTCCGGACATGGCGATCTTCGACGTTCCGAGGAGAGCGAGACGTTGGATGATATCGCCCCACTCTGAAAAGGAAAGAAGAAAAACAAAATATATACATATTAATAACACTCGACTGTATGACATGGTTCAAGCTCCGTTCAAAAGTTCTTAAGCAAAAATGCTAAAATCAGAAAAAAAAGGCTTTAGCAAAAGGCTGAAATACCAATAGGTCTGTCAATACGAGTTCACGTGTAGCATTTTCGATGTCTTAACGTGTTTCATTGACATGTGTGAATTAAATTTTAAAATTTAGGCGTAACATCCTTAAACAATTCATACATGGCAGTGAATAAACATTTTTTTTAAGAATTGGAATAAAAATTAACAGTTGTAGAGAAAACAAGTAAATTAAGAGAAAACGAGTTTAATTCTAAGGCAGTACAAGCCCAACCTAACATAAACTGCATGAATACTGAATACTGTTGAGATTTGTAGTAAATTGAATATCTTAATTGTGATTTATATTCTTTTTCCAGAAATATTATTTACTATATAAAACTGCAGTTTATACTCTACTTTATCTGAAATACAATAGAAAAATTTCAAGAATAAAGAAAATAACAAGAGTAAAAAATGTTTTTATTAATATTCAATGCAAACGCTTTTGCAAAATAGCCAAAATGTCTCGTTTCATTTTCGTATTTTTGCATAATCTTTTCGCATTTTGCTAAAAATGCGACCTTAGCGAAAATCCCGCAAGCGTCAACTGGAGTCATTCCTAAACCCATTCCTGGAAATCAACAGTGGTTAACCGGACGGGAGTGACTCGATAGACCAGGCAGGGCCCGATTAACCTCTGAAGTGAGGGGAAGCTCAGTCTCATTTCGGCCCCCCCCATCACCTTTTTGTTTGGGAAAAGTAAAGTTTTAATGATTTTCTTTCATAAAAATATTTTATTCATAAAAAAGAAATTTCATTGATTTAATTAGTTCTAATGATTTCCTTTGAAAAAAGCATTTTATTCATTAATTTGAAAATTTCCTTTGATAAAAATATTTTATTTATTAATCTTCATAATACACTTTATAACAAATAAATCGACGCACCAAGAAGGAGGTGCCCGATGCCCGATTGAGACGAAAATTGGTGGATAGGAAGACAATGTACAGAATAGTAAATGATTAAAATTCAGAACAATTGAATAATTTATTTCAGAGTTACAGTAACAAGTTCAATAAGGTGTTGACCCGCCGCTAGCCTGGATACAAGCTGCCACACGGCGTGGCATAGACCGATAAAGCTCCCGGATGGTCTCCTGCGGTATTTCCTGCCAAATTCGCTCCAACTGTCGAACGAGGTCATCAACAGTCCGTGCCAGATGCAATCGCCTTCCCATCATATCCCAGACATGCTCGATGGGAGAGAGATCTGGCGAGGTCAAGGAAGAGTTTGACAAGCTTGCAGACAGTTTAGAGCAACACGAGCCGCATGTGGTCTGGCATTGTCCTGCTGAAAAACCAGCCTAGGGCACTGAAAAAGGAACGGTAGCAAAACAGGTCTTAGGATGTCGTCCACGTACCGCTGTGCAGTAAGTGTACCTCTAATGACGACCAAAGGGGTCCGGCTGTCAAAGGAAATGGCACCCCAGACCATAATGCCTTGTTGAGGGCCGGTGTGGCGTGCAATAGTGAAAGCAGGATCCCCCCTCTGCCCTGTGCGTCTCCAAACACGTCTTCGATGATCGTCAGGACACAGTTGGAAGCGGGATTCGTCGCTAAAGACTATACGTCCCCAGTCGGCATCATTTCAAGCTGATCGAGCCCTGCACCACTGTAATCTGGCTCGGCAGTGTGCAGGCGTGAGTGACAGGTGGCGTAACGGTCGGCGCGAGCGTAGATTTCGCTCTCTCAACCGTCTGTGAATGGTCATGATGAACACTGGTGTTTGGGTTGAACGTCTGATGGTTGATAGAGATGAAGAAGGCGCTGTGACAGCTGATCGGACCATCACTCTGTCCTCACGATCTGTTGTAGCCCTAGGTCGACCGCTACCATCCTGACGCTGCACGCTGCCATTTTCCACCCATCCTTGCCAGCATCTTCGAATCGTCGCATCGCTTCGACTCAAATGACGAGCGATTCTCCGATTAGTCCAACCGGTCCTCTTTCAATCCAATGATACGACCTCTGTCAAACTCTGCCAGTTGCTCGTATTGAGCACGAATCCTGCAGCGAGGCATTTTTTAAGTTGAAAGGTCATCTGAATCCCAATCAAGCCGAAAGTTTTAACAACCGTTGTAGAACTGCTCCTTATATATGTCTGCAGTTCCGATGCGCTGGAGATCAAACTATTCATTCATTGGACACCAAATTTGAATCATTTGCATATCTGTTCAAAACATTCATGCATACGAAATTTCAAAGCAATCGGATGATTGTTTCTTGGTGCGTCGATTTTTTTGTTATAGAGTGTAGTTTAGTTCATTGTAACGAGATTTTACAGTATTTTTGAAATTACTATAAACATCAACAAATAAATAAAAACATTTCATTAACTTACTAGAACATTAAACTTTATTAATTTAGCCCTATTTTTCATTAGGCATGGCTTTTTTCAGGAATTCTTTGTTTTGATGACATCATAAAAATCACAACAGAGAAGTGGAGAATTAATTTTGACATTTAGAAGATGTTTAACATTACATAGTCTACCCCTTTCTGCCGGCCAAATATTCCCCATAACAGAAAAAAAACTCTCAACCGCTGTAGATGTCCCAGGCAAAGACATCGCAAACAACCCATTTAGAAATGTTGCGACATGAAGTATCAAGACTTCTGAAAAGCACCACTTCTCTTCATTAAAAATATTTACAGTAACTTAAAAGATCATTTAAAAACGAAATTTTGAATTTTTATCGCAGTTTTTCAGTCATTTTCAGGCCCCCCTTCAAATTCTGAGGGGAAGTTCAAGCTTCACGAGCCTTTTCAGTAATCAGACCCTGAGACCAGGTGTTCCATTTTACCGCAAGGTGTCACGTCACACTTGCACGAATGGCGCACCGGAATGTCTTTCAATCGACCAACGGTACCACCCACAGCGTGCTCGGAGCTCATTTTACTCTCCTCATAACACGCACATGCCTGTATTCAACACCCAGAATAAGCGGCGGCTCACATTTTGAAAATCGGGCAGTAATGAGTTTGGGTAGTCACTGGTTAGTTTGGAGGGTAATAAGTAATTGTTTGGAACAATCACCACCTTCACGGGAAGAGGCTTGACAGTTTTTTTTTTTTTTTTTTTTTTGGATGATTCGTAACTCTTGAAAAAAAAAAAAAACTCAGAAGCGTTGTAGAGGGAACCATTACTTTTCATAATATCCTAGGAATGTAGGGTCGGAAACGTCGTCTTCGTGTACTCGTTCATAATCACTTCGGAAGATGTGTTGTTCTAATTTCAGAATCGAGTTCAATAAGCAATGAGATTGGTTCGCTGACAATTTTATCGACAATTTTATTGACAATGAAACAGAATCGGTAAACTATCACTTTGAGTCGAGTGCTTTCCGTGAGGGTTGCAATAATGCTTTTCGAACTATTGACGCAAAGGTCACTACAACTTCAACTTACCTTTTAAAGTGATTAGTATGAACAGGATTATGAAGACAGAGTTTCCGACCCCAGTGGAGGAGGGATTCTGAACCGTCTTCGTTCCCGATACATTTTTTCTGAAGAGTTACGAATGACCCTGTGTATATATTTTAAATTTAAAAGTTAATATAATTACTAGCTAAAGTACCTCTTCCTCGCACGGGAATGCAGATTATTAAAACATGTAATACGAATTGTGCTAACTAAACTGCCATTACCGATAAGCTGATATTAAACGAAATATCAATATTCAACACGTGTGACATGAAAATGACGTCGAACGCATTTGCAAGATCTCACCGTATTTACTACACAATCAGACATCGACTAGCTGTTATACTTCTATATAGTGACGCTAATCCCTGACTCTCTAACAATTCCGGGGGACCACTCCAAGATAAAACTTTTACCAACATTACTCCAAAAAGAGTTTTAGAAAAAATAAGCACAGAAAGCGCAATAACATTTACACCGTTTGTACTACTTGAAATTTTTCATAATTATGTGTGAAAATATCAAAAACAATATGCGCCATTTTAAAAATTTAAAACCCACCAGCTCTCTCCTTTTTAAGCGATTTTTCTCTATTTTCAGCTCTGTCTTATTTCCGAGAGTCAAAAAGTGTATCATTTGAGTGACAAAATTACGAGCCGTAAATGTCTTACTGAACTCGCGTTTATCAGGCTTTGAAGGGAAAATTGCGATTACGATTCGTTTAAAATAATTTTTCCAATAGTTTAATTTTGCCCCCTCTGCATAAATCATTGATGTAAGAAGGGCTGTTTCCAGAAAAAATGTAAAAATAAAAATTTGCGATTCCAATTCGGTTAAAATAGTTTTTCTGACAACATAATTTAATTTTTTTATTACAATAATCGTCTGCATGAAGCATGGATATAAGAAGGTATGTTTGCACAAAGCGAAATCGCTCGAATGCGAAAAATTTCCGCACGTTACCAGAAAATCAAGAAATTCGATTTCGGTATACAATAAAAATTGAATATGAAGTTATTTAAAGTGGAAGAAGATTAAATAAATCGAGTGAAGACCTATTTTAGTCAAATGTTTTTCTAGCGCCCGTTGTAATTGCCTCCACAACGGGATTTACCTTCTAGTTTAGAAGAATGGGCAAATCAAATTAAGATTTGCCCTCATAATGTATTTGAGCATAAAGGTTTAAAATTTCAAGCTCATGAGTTTAAAAATGACGGTGACCTGACGATTTGTTTTGGTAATGACCTCCCAAAATATTTACCAAGTAAGTCTTTGTACCCGCCATTGCCTGGGTGCAATATGTATTAGAGCATAATTTGCCGAAAAACAATGTCAGCTGATCATGATCATCGGGAATGGCTCTTGTATCGCTGCTTTCCAGCAAAGCTTGGCATTATCTGATCGAATTAGTAAAGGAAATCTGGGGATCTCTCCGGTAATGCAAATTTTCGAGTGCTTTTAAGAAAGACGATGTTAAAGTATAAAGGAGAAAGCAGATCGGCACAGCAGGGATGGTTGTTGTTCAGTGGTCAGTCGAGCGAGAGCCAATCCATTATTCCACAGCATATATTGCTTTTTTAAAATATGCCTGTCCGCATAGTGTAATGTATTAAAATTCTTCTGAGTGTCTCTCTAAAAGGCCTATTAATGATACATCCATGAAAGGTAACTCATAATGCTCAGGAATAGGGCACCTTTCTATCAGTGACAAAGGTTTTAGAATCGGTTGAGTAGTTTCAGAGATACGCGTAGAACCTAATGTACAAGAATATTTTTGAATGTCGCTGTAAAAGAAATATTTATGATTTATCCATGAAGGGTAGTCTATAATACTCAATGATATTTTAGCTTTCTATCAGCGAAAAAAGTTTTAGCATCGGTTCAGTACTTACATAACTTTAAAGGTAAACTTTAAGAATTGCTTTGAATGTCTCGGTAAATGAACTGTTTATGATATATGCATGAAAGGTAGCCTGTAATACTCAGGAATCGTGTAGCTTGCAATCAGTGAAAATAGTTTTAGAATAGGTTTAGTTGTTACAGCGACGCTCGTAGAGCGAAATGTATTACAGTTATTTTGGGTGCCTCTTTAAAAAAAACTATTTATGCTATTTTTATAAAAGGTAGCCTATATGCTAATCTAGTGTATAAACTATCTTCTTTTCACATTTTATCCAAATCCATTCTACCGTTTTTGCGTGATTGAGTCACGAACATTAAAACACACAAACCTTCAAATTTTAACAATTATAATATTAGTTGGATGAAATCAGTTATGTGATTTCATAAGAATTATGTCACTTGCAACGCTGTGTGAGTCCGGATTTGAGTATAACATTTTTGCAACCAGGGCCCTTCAAGAGATTTTGGCCCCCTATATATAGCTGACTCAAGTTTTGGGTCCTTATATATAGCCTTAACCCTTCAATGCATGGCGATGCATATATGAATCATACCAACTTTTACCGAATTTTGCTTTAAAAAATTCACTAAACAGGCGGTTTTCTGGGCTGATTTTTATCTTCATACATCCATATTGATATGTAACTCTCATTTTCCCCAGTAGATGGCAGTATTTAGCAGCACTTGTTATTGAATTAGCGCCAAATGTTTAAATCTTATTTCTGTATGTTCAATGATCTTGTCAAGTGGTTGCTGTTCTTCAATTCGACTTTAGAGACCTGTAAAATTTACTATATATAACTCAAGGTATTTATTTTTCATTTCTATTTAGATTTAACCAAAGAATTATTTTATGTGAAGAATTTCAATTGTTTTGTTTGATTCAAATATGCATCAACATGCATTTATGAATAGGCTTCACTGCAGAGAGCAGTTTGATGCATTTATGAATCAGTTTGAAATTTGGGCAGAATTTATAATTATATGATCTCATAATACCTTTTATTTCAAGCTAATTTTTAAATCACACATACCCATTCATTATTTACATGCATTGTTGTTTATTAGAGACATAAAATATTATGTAATGTATACTGTTTGTATGAAAAATTTCTAAATTATTTTTTTTTATAATCATGTGAATTCAGCAGGTAATTAATTGCTTTTTCGAGTAAAGAATTGTCTAATAAATACTATTTTGCTGTTTTTTAATTTTATTATAATCATCAGTATCTAATAATAAATCAAATGTATAGAGAAACATATCATTTCAAAAATATTTAATCCCATATAGCATTTTTTTTATTATTATTGCGCTATTGCTAACAAAGTAATATATATATATATATTTTTTTTTTCTTTTACTTTTCAAAATTCCTTTATTTACAATTTGTAATATTTATAACTATACTAAGTACTATTTTCCTGTTTCTTTAATTCTATTATAATCATCATTATCTAATAATAAATAAAATGTATGGAGAAAGATAGCATTTCAAAAATATTAAATCCTATATAGCATTTTTTTAAATTATTATTGTGCTATTGCTAACAAAGTAAAATATTTTTTTTTATGTGAAGTTCTTGTCGACCCAAAACATTTTTATCTACCAAAACCCAATTATCGATCCAAAAACATGGAACTTTAAACAGCAGTGATAAGTGTCATAAGATCGATTTCAGCAGGCCAACATAAGAAAGTTGTCACTAGTTTTGAGCAGAGGTATACCATGTGGTGGGAATGTAGGAAAAAAACGCGAACGGAAAAAACGCGAACGGTAAAAAACGCGAACGGAAAAAAACGCCAAACGGAAAAAAACGCGAACGGTAAAAAACGCGAACGGAAAAAACGCCAAACGGAAAAAACGCGAACCGGAAAAAAAACGCGAACCAGAAAAAAAAAAAAGAATATCCCCCCCCCCCTCAGAATAATAATTTTTATTTAAATATTGACATGAACTTATTTTGTTTTGTAGTAAATACGATAATGGTATTTAATCAAATATTGGACTGCCTCAAAATTCTTTTGTTTTTGAAGTAAAGGAGCCACTTTTTATATTTTGAGAGCATATATCTTCATATTAATCAGGGAAATTTACAACATTAAATAAAAAGGAATTAATTGCTTTTAGCTAGTCAAGCTACTTGTCAAGGTCATGAAAGCCGTGTCCCTTCCAAGGAAGAAATACGGGAGATTCCCCGGACAATGGGGACCGGAGACTATGGGAGATAACGTACCGGAAAACGCCTAAGGCAAGGTGAACAAACAGGTTTTTTTTTAGGTTGAGGTTCGTACTGCACAGATTTTACATTCAAGAATATTATATCCAGAAAAACATTTAAAAGCTCTGCGGTCATGGGCGCACCCACGGAGGGGGCTATGGGGGCTAAAGCCCCCCCCCCCTAAACCTGGAGTGTTAGATGTGAAAAACTTTGAAAATTGTCCCTAACGAATTATAATATTTTACCTTAAAAAATTGTCTTCAAATTATTTCTAATTTTTTGTGGGGGGGGGGGATTAATTAAAAGTGGGGGAATGTTGGTTTTTAAATAAATACTTACAGTTAGTGCATAAATTACCAACTTTTAAAGTTAGAACTGGAAAAATTAGATATTGGTTGAAAAAAAGACTATGAAAAGATTGGGCTTGTGTTCTATGGGCAAGTGGTAACGAATATTTTGAAGTTATAATGGAGTTATAGCTATAATCGAGGTCACTTATAACCGAGTTTGGCAGTATTTGTAACCCCAGTCCCCACCCTAAACCAAAATCCTGAGTGCGCCACTGTGTGCGGTAATAAATATATTTTATCACAGTTTAAAAAATTAATTTTTATATCAATTATTCTGTTGAGAAAGATACAATCATTGTATTGAGATTTTTTTTAAAAACAAAATATTCAAAATTATTTAAAAGGGTATTTTTAGCGTTAAATAGAAACTCAATTGATTTCAAACGATTTATTTAAATTTGAATGAAATTTAAACTCGTAATCATTTTATTTTTCTCCGCTAGAGTATTTAAATCATTTTTATTTCCTAGTTTTATGTGATCTAAACAGTAATAAATTATGTAAATGACATTAAAACATATACAAATTAAAATCAAAATATTTAGTAGATTAGAGCCATGTGCCTTTAATTAACTGAAATTGATCACAATTTTTTTTTAAAGAATGAGGGGGGGGGGGAGTGTTTGCCTTTACACCTTCTCACCTTTAAAAGGGGAGACTTTAAAAATGCACGAGATTTAAAAATTCTCCTGAACATAATAAAATAGAGAAATAGTTTAATTAATGAATTATTAATTTACCAAGTTTAATTAATTAATTACTAATTTAACAAACTGAATGTTCAATTTGTTTGTATTCTTAGGACAAGGACCAGAACTAGTCATTCCGCAACAAATTGTAGCAGTTGCGAAAATTTTAAGTACCATCTCTCCTACCAAGATCACCCTAAAAAAGAATATCCTATCACACCGCTTTTAACATGCACGTTCTCTGTAATAAATTCTGACCTTCAGTTTATTCCTTACCAACCATGGCTAATGTTACTGGCTTTCTTTTTATAAGTGCAAGATTTTATTTTGATTCATCATAATTCATTCTGATTCATCTTGTTAGCTTTTCGGTTTTAAATTATTAGAATAATGAATGATTTATCAGTATATATTTATGTATACATATTTTTGTTTTTTAAAATATTCATTTTAAGCATGAATACTCTTATTTTAAAAATGCTTTTTTTTAATTAAGTCATGGTATTAATAAGTCAACAACTAATAAAAACAACTTAAAATAAACTCTTCAAATTAAATGTTAGTGTAATTGTAATTTTTCAAACAAATTTTCATTTCTAAATGCTAAAAACCCCTTTTTACAGGAAACTTTTTAAAAATGATTTAAAACTTATTTCTTAAAATATAAAATATTGGCTATTTATAACACTGATTAAAATTAATGGTTAATTTGTTTTGTTAGAATAGTTTTAATAATTATATTTTTGCTATTATTGATATAGCAAAGCTTATTGCCCCCTCACCAAATTTGATTAAACATATCTGTAAGCCTTCTTAGAAGAAAGAGGGCTGTATAAAAAATACATGTTTCTATTTATTTACATTTAATATTCAGAAAATTTTATTTGATACCATAAAATAACTATGTAATTTATTTTATATGTCTATGATCAACATTTAAAGAAGGAAACTCTATAGGTCAGGGTTTTTAGGACAACCTCGATAACAGTGTTTGGAAGTGATTATAATTTTTATTTAATATGAAATATATTAAACTTTTTACTTTCACTGTAAATTATCATGGAAGTTATTTATGTTTTGTGGCAGATCTACACAAGGATTGTTTGCCAGGAGAGGTCAGCTCGCGTCACTGAATGTGTTGCTTAGAGCTACATATACGATCTTCCCGTAATTTCCCGCCAGAATTTGGAACCTCATCAGAAGGTGGGGGACTTCTGAATATTGGCACCCCTCGGAAACTGCTAGCGACCGCCGAGAGGACTTTCGGAATCACGGATTTAACGTGCACGTACGCCGCTTGTACACGTTGGTCTTTAGTGGTACGGCGGTATCGAACCCACAACCTTCCGGTTACGAGTTCAACGCCTTAACCACTGGGCTACCACGGCCCCTTCTATACAAGCATTGACTGCTTAATTTAGACATGCCTTGGGTGGAGGACTTTTTGAAGTGTCCTAACCCGAATTCACATTACAGATGGAGAAAGTGTCCGCGCGGTAAGCCAGAACCCTATACCTATACATTAGTCTTTTACTAATTGTGATGAAATTAGTAAAAATTATTTATTCTACAATGTGAAAGGTACTTGATTAAATTTTTTAAAAATTTTTATTAGATAAATTTATATCTTATAAAGCTCTCTTCTTTATAAAACTTACAGCTTATTAAACTTTTTAGATAAACTGAAAAAAAAACTTGCTGAAATACGCAAGACTGATAAAGTATAAATATTTAGAAGGATAACTTATCAAATACTGAACTATTCATATATGAATAAAATACAGCAAGAAAAAAAAAGATGCAATAAATCTATTATTACAATTAATATAACTTGATGTAAAACTGTGAGAGTATTATTAAGAAAAGGGAAAATACTATTCACTTTCGCTCAACGAATAAAACATTTTTGCATAAAATACTTTGCATTGCATTAAAAATAAAAATAAATAAATAAATATTTTAAAGAAAACCTAGTATTTAGAAAGAATTTAAAACCACAACCTATTGGGAATGAGAAAAATTGTTTTAAACGAATCGCTTATAAAATAACCATGTTCAAATTAAGCTAGTCTGAAAGTGAAAAGTTTTTTTTTTTTTTTTTTTTTTTTTTTTTTTTTTTTTTTTTTTTTTTAAGAAAAACAAATATTCTCTCAAGTCACAGACTGGAGTTTCTTTTTGCATTTTTAAGTGGAACGGTTAAAACGACCCTTCAAACAAATGTTTAAAATAAAAAGATTTGGGGACAGAGGGGGACACCCCCCCTGTAACCCCCAGTGGCGCAGAGAGGGAGGGGGAGCAGGGGAAAAATCCCCAGGGCCTCAGCTTGTGAAGGGGCCTCACTTTTGCTGTTTATATAATACTTAATTGTGTGTTGACAATTTTGTAAAAAAAAAATCAGACTATGTCCCCGGATGTTTCACATTAATTTTTGAATGAAATTACATAAAGTCAGCTAGAGCATAAACCACCAACTTGATTGAGTCTTCTTTTGCCAGACAATAGATATTGATGGTGTTATTCAGCGGTTTGCCATAACTAAAAGTAGAAAAGATTTATTTAACAAGAAATCTTTTTTTTTTTTTTCGAGACACATTGTTAAATAGTGGAAGAAAGGGTATAGACAGAATAGAGACTGGGACCACCCAACCTCCAAAATGTTAAAAATCAAGACTTTCTATGAGAAATTTTGAAATTTCCACTTTTTTGACCTTCTGAAATTTTTTTGGCTGTCTGCTTGCATAAAAATATTAATTTTTTTCAATACTGAGGAAACATGTCATGCAAAAATGTTAACGTTTCAAATACAGTTTTTCTAAGGAGGTGACGAAACCTTCAAAACAAAATGTTGGTATTTTTTAGAGCATGGATGTTTATTAAAGTATAATACTCTTTTAAATTAATAATTTTAATTCTATTAATTATTTTCCAATTACTATTAATTTAAAGTTTTTTAAATGATTAATAATTTTAATAGGGAATAAATAATTGATCTAATACGACATCAAAAGAATTTCTGGATAGCAAAGGGACCCCAAAGATTTTATCCCCGGGGCCCCGACTTGGCTCTCTGCGCCTCTGGTAACCCCCTCTCTCGATTGCGATAGTTCATATGTACAATATGCTTAGATAACTTGATAACAATAGCTCTTTTAGACAAGGATTATCCCCGCTCCCAGACCAACTGAAAATTTGGAGGGTCACATGAAGATTTGAGGGGGTCACATGTCGAATTTAAGAGCAGAAAAGGAAATTTCTTTTAAATTTTAAAACAAATGTCCGTTTAAAAATTTTCAGACGAAGTGGGAGGAAAGGGGGATACAGCCCCCCCTCTTGTGCCCCCCTCTTCGACCCTACGCCTATGGTTCGAATGTATTGTACTCTTAGGAAAACCTATTAACAATAGCTTCCTAAGGAAGGCTCATCACTGCTCCAGACCTACTGAAATTTCGGGGGTGCACAGGAAACATATGAGGGGGTCATATGGAAATTTTAGAGCAAAAAAGAAAAGTTTCTTTAAAATTTCAAACATGTTTATTTTTTAAGAAATTGACGAAATTGTTCGGGGGGCAAGCCCCCCCCCGTGCCCCCCTCTTCGACCCTACGCCTATGGTTCATATGTATTGCACTCTTAGGAAAACCTATTAACAATAGCTTCCTAAGGAAGGCTCATCACTGCTCCAGACCTACTGAAATTTTGGGGGTGCACAGGAAACATTTGAGGGGGTCATATCGAAATTTTAGAGCAGAAAAGAAAAGTCTCTTTAAAATTTCAAACATGTTTATTTTTTTTAAAAATTGACGAAATTGTTCGGGGGGGGGGGCACAGGGGGACACGTGACCCCCTGTGCCGCCCCAACCGACGCTACGCCTATAGTTCATATGTTAAATGAATCATGTTGGCGTTTTTTACAGTTCGCGTTTTTTTCCGGTTGGCGTTTTTTTTCCGTGGGCGTTTTTACCGTTCGCGTTTTTTTCCGGTTGGCGTTTTTTCCGTGGGCGTTTTTTACCGTTCGCGTTTTTTTCCGTTCGCGTTTTTTCCGCACACCATGTGGTGGATGTCATGTTTATCACATATGGGTTTAAACATATCGGGGGCGTAGATTTGCTTGATAGTCATATTGGGAGATATAAAATAACTCTGAGATCAAGAAAGTGGTACATGAGACTGTTTTATCACTTCTTAGACCTTGCAGTCATAAATTCGTGGCTGCTATATAAAAGAGTTTCAGAACAAAATGGAGCAAACCACGATGATTTGTTAAAACTAGCCGCCTTTCGATGTGAGCTTGCAGTCGGACTATGTCGAATGGGTGAAAGTTCTGTTGTGAAGCGGGGAAGACCCAGTAGCCTTTTATAGAAGAATGAATACAATGTGAAAAGACAAAGAGGTCCTGCAGCGTATATTTCTCCAACATGTCTTCCACAGGACAAAACCGAACATATGCCAGTATGGAATGAAAACCGCACTCGCTGTAAAGTGCCAACTTGCAAGTTCCAAACATTTATTGGATGCGAAAAATGTGCTGTAGCATTATGTCTAAACAAGGACAGAAATTGTTTTAAAATTTTTCATTCAACATAAATTTGATAGTAATGAATGTATATCAAGTACAAAGTATTTGGCAAGTCATTTTTTCTGCTTTTATTTATTCTGTTATTGTCATTTTTTCTGTTAACAATTTTACTAATTAAATTTAATTAAAAATTTCAATTAAAATCAATATCTTTAGAAAACAATAATTAATTAAGTGTTTTATGCCAAATTTTATCAATTATGTGATAGTAAATAATTTTTTATTGTGACTCGCATTTTAGCGCTAAATGCATGAAGATTCATATATGCATCAAACCTAAAATTTCAAAAAAATAATCAATAAAAATAGCTAAATATTTTTTAAAATATTTTTTCACATGTATTTAAGCCATGATATTGAAGAAAAAAAAATGTTTGGTAAAAATATAAAAAATCATGCATTGAAGGGTTAAACTCATATTTTTCATCTACTTCATGTGTGACTAAGGCACTGCTTCAAGTGCCCAAACGATAATCAGGGCCTGGTAGAACTCAATAAAAAAGGAAATGTACTAGATAAATTTTATGGTGCTAAATTCCTTATGAAGAACCGGTATTTTTGGAAGCAGATTTATTGGATGTTCTTGTTTAGACTATGAGAGAAAAACCTGTGTCATCTGCTGAGTTTGAAAGCTGCTTGAAAAAATTCTTGAAGAGAAGAAAAATGAAATAATTAAATAGTATTGTATCTAAAAGAATTTTCTATTCTGTTCAGCTGTTTACTAACCATGATACATATGAAAACGCATGGTCAGTTAAAATTAGTTAAAAATAGAATATATATGTATATATATATATATATATATATATATAAATTTGAGGACCAGAAAGTAATGCATTTTATGTGTAATCTCAATAGTTCACCCAAACGAAATTACTCAAGGTGACAATATGAAATTTGGCGTGCATGTGAGGTAATGTAACATAGGCGCTCTGTCAGTGGGAATTTTCCAACATTCGTAACGCATGGAGGAAGGGGTAGAGGCTAAACTATAGATCCCTTCTATAAATCCCTCTTATCTAAAAGAAAAAAAGATATATTCATAAAATTCTTGCTCTGAACTTAAATGTACCACTATCTTATTTCTAAAATTAGTCTCAGAACATTTTGAAGTTCGCCCTTTTGCCATATTTTTCTTGGTGAAAAATCTATACATAAGACTTCTGCTTGAAATTCTAATTTTAAGACAATTTTGCAATTTTAATATATACATATATATATTTCATTTTTGTCTAAAAATAACTCAATATCTCATTAATGAAAACATGTCATTTATACGAGTATTTACAAACAAAAAGTTAACCTGCTTTGTTTATTAATTCAATATCATTTAGACAAATATTATTTAAGCAACTACAAATAATAATAATAATAATTTAAAAGTGCTGTCAATTTAATGGAAGATGCCTTTTTTATATTTTTGTGCTTTTTTCCCCCCCAATAAATAAATAAATAAATAAAATGATTATATGCGTAGTATTTTTAACTGTCAATTACCGCGTTTACTCGTGCAATAGTCGCACTCCTGCACCCCCAATTTTTCATGGTACAAGTCTGAGTGCGACTATTATGCACGG
The DNA here is from genome assembly GCA_038373885.1 of Cheiracanthium punctorium. Classification (NCBI taxonomy): domain Eukaryota; kingdom Metazoa; phylum Arthropoda; class Arachnida; order Araneae; family Cheiracanthiidae; genus Cheiracanthium; species Cheiracanthium punctorium. Next base: position 145,709 of record JAWZYV010013479.1, read on the forward strand.
AAATCTACAATATAATATTGTACACTACTGCTAAAACATTACTGGTATTATAATAAAATTATTAACTTTTCAAATGTTTACTAATTAACTGCCGTATATTAAATAATCTTTTCGTTAGTTGCTAAAAGAGAAAGAGGCATTTTTCTTTATACATTTGACATAAATGAAGGTCGAATACGTGACTGCGACTTTATGCTGGGGAAATAGTTTTACTGAATGAACTGCCAAGAATCAATAAAAGAGGAAATACAGATAAATCTTTGTAAAATTTCCTTGTAAAGAAGGGGCGTTTTGGGTAACAGATTTATTGTTTGTGCTTATACTGATTATTAGAGTTGAAAAAAAAAGTTCGGTAGCGATTTTTGCTGATTTTGAAATTTGCTTTAGAAAATTGTTAAGGATTCTCTAGAATATGATGGATACCACCTAAAAATGAAATAATATATAATTTAGAAAAAGACTATTATTAAAGATTAAGTAGTATTGTATCTAAAAGAATTTTCTACTCTGTTCAGAAGTTTAATAATCATGATGCGACTGAAAATACGCGGTTATTGTTGCTCTTTCATTTAAAAAATATATTTTTTTTTAAATGGCGGATTAGAAAGCTTGTGTTTAATGTAAATAGTTCGTTTAGCCAAAAGTGCTTCACCTATTTTTATGAAATAATTTACGTATGGGGGATTTGTAATCTACATGCTCCATAACAGTGAATTTTCCAGGATTCGAGACAAATGGAGTGAGAGGGGGGTGGGGGGGGGGAGAGACGAAGACGTCCATTTTGCATAATCTTTCTCTCAAAGAAAAAAAGCGATATTCATAAAATTCTTGCTTTAACTGTAACACGAATACCTAAAACTCAGTTTCAAAACATTTCGTAACTCGCCCTTTCACGAATTTTTCTTAGTATATTAGTGGATTTTTTTTTTTGTCTGAAAGTAACTCGTCTTTGATCTGTATAAGAAAATTTGCCTTATTTATACAATTATTATAAATATACAAATGGCTAACTTGTTTTGCAAGATTAATTTTATACCATTTCCCCAAATATTATGTAAAGAAATAGAAATGCAGCACAAACAATGATTTTTAAAGTTAGCAGAGCTTTAAATCTAATGGAAATTGTTGTGTTTCTATATTTCTAAGTTTGTGCGTTACTTTGTGCTTCTTCTTAAAATAAATAAGTAAAATGTTTATAAGTGTAATTAACTACACAAAATGTTTTAAATTGACAATCGTTCAAGCTTTGTAGGCACAAGTTTTATAAAAATATCTCAATTGAACCAACGAAACGAAGATTTCTAAGGTCCCCGGTGTATCCTTTTATAACATGGAGAGAAAAATTGCATCAAATCGAAAAAAATATCGTAACTCTTGAAAAACATTCATTTTTTTTGAAACAACAAATTTTCTTGCATAATGGACAATTCAAATTAAGGGGACAGTCTACTTTTAAAATGCCCCAAAAATTGATTTTGAGATTTTTATCTCATTAAATAGTTTACTTTATTCTAAAAAGATTGATACCAACCATTTTTCTCTATGACAATTATTTATTGAGATAAAAAGGAAAATGTAAACGCAAGTTGGGCAGCATGCTGTAGAAGCTGCAACTAATGCTGACACTAAAAGCATAAAAGAGGCAGAAAAGAAATGTACAGAATTTAATTTAGAAACTCGAAGAGCCAGAAAAATGCTCAACAGTTCTCAGTTTGAGGCAATAAAAGAAAACGAAGGTAATGTGCATGAAAGCGGAAAATTTTAAATCGAAAAGTTCATAAAGTGAAATAAAATCAAATTTTTATGTTGCATAGTAAAAAAATATATACATGGATATAATTATTAAAATAACTTCAAATAATGTACTTTACCAATATTCGTGCATTTATATCCTAAAAATGTATCTTTTGTTAAGGTATGTACATATTTTTTCATATTTACAATTGTCGAGCTTTTCTTTAGATTGATGTTTCTTAAGCCGTATTAAAACATATTTTGGGTTAATCATTTTAAATACTCAGTAAAATTATTTTTAAATAGTAAATGTTTCAATAGAAAATGTTTTTAATTTTTAAAAATTAAATTTATGTTCCAAAACTACAATTTGAACTTTAATTGGCGTTTTCTCAAAACACTGTTTTTCAAGTTTGCGCGCATGATATTTTAAAAACTATTTAAGATATCAACTTGAAATTTTTCTCAGGCATTTATTTTAAAATAATGAACAAAATGAACTAAAATGAAATGGTTGTGTTTCATAGAAAAAAAGTTATGATTGTAAAACTATCAAAATTTTTATGATAATTTAAACTTTTAGATTAAATATTTTTTTAAAATTTAAATTATGAAAATAATTAAACCATTTTAGTTTAGATTGTTAATTATAATGTTTTGTTTAATTTAGAAAAAAAATTATGAGGATCAAAGGAATTCTAATTGAGATATCTTGCGCGCAGTGGGAAAGTACCCTTGAATTGTTTTTACAATATTGTGTGGTAAAATAATATTTTTTAAATTATCACCTTTATAATAAACTACAATAATATTTTTAATCAATAGAGTAATGTCATAGTATTTAACTGAAAAAAAATTGTGTTTCTGCATGCATTCATTATTTTTTTTTCAAATTATGAAAGTTGAACTAAAATTTCTACATTTTCCCATTCTTAAAAGTAGGCTGTCCCCTTAAAAGTACTTAATTTGTATTTATTGTTAACTTTTATAAACTTCTGTTTCATACGCTTTTACTACTTATGAATTGTTTCAAGATTTGCCTTTTATCAAGGAGAAAAAGTCTGATACATACAAGAAAGGTGTAAGGGAGCAAAATTTCCGTAATCATTTGCTTATTTTTTTTTTTTACTTATTACACTCAAAATCATTTACAACGAGCCCTCATTTAACAAGACACCGAACTAACGAGGAAATGAGAAATACTTGGTTGGCGCCATGTTAAATGCATGGGAACATCATACATGGTGGTCAGAAAATGCGCTTTCAACGGTTGGCACAAGCTAAAATCCAGTAAAGACTTAATAGTAGCTACAAAATGTCGCGGAAATTCGGGATTTGGGATATGTTATAAAATATTATTTTCAGATGTTAGAAAGGAAATGACTTTACCTAAACGAATGCAGACTTATCCTACTGAAAAGCAGGGCGTATTCTTTCGTTGGCGACTGCGCAGTTGTGAACAGTATGGAAAATTGATAAAGAGTGAAATGTTCCTTATCTATGAAATGTCCACAGATAAACGACTCGACCGAAAGAGTGACGTACATTTCAAAGTTATATTCGATGCTTTTTTTTTTTTTTACATTATCTCAATGCATTGTTCTATCGGCACCCGGAAACCGCCAGCGGACTAATAAGGTCGAAGATATAGAATAAGCACCGTGAAAAGTGATCCCAAACAGCGCCTCTGTTCCAGACAAATAAAATTATCGACCTCTATTTAAAAATGTATAAATTTTTTACGCACGAATCAAAGAGTACAAAGGGTTTTCTCTTCAACACCTAAATATTCTTTCATTTGCTTTTGGGAAGTCATGTTAAGTTTTTGCCGACTTCAAAAGATGAAGAGTAGGGATGGACGCGAGACGAAAAATAAGCGTCTCGCGTCTCGCAAAATAGCCTAAAAGCTTGCCTCGTCTCGCAAAAATCCCTATATCGTAATGTTAAAAATGTGTGTCTCGTCTCGCAAAAAAGCTGTATATCTCTGTCTCGTCTCGCAAAAAAGTCGTCTCGCGTCCATCCCTAATCAAGAGGTACTGTGATCAAAGCGCATATGCAGGGTGAATCTGAATTCACGGGACAAACTTTAATGGTAGATAAAATATCTATAAAGAAGTACTTTGTGTGCCATTAGGACTCTTAAACGTGAAGTGCATTGTAGTATCAGCAAGATTGGGCTCCACCCATTTCCGAAATAATATACGTAATTACTCTCCAATTTCTTTGTTGTTGTTTTTTTCCTCCACGTACTCTTTTCAAAGAAGAGTCGTCTTTTGTTAAAAAAAAAACATGTTAATGTTGTTTTATGTGTTTTATACAACCATGTTTATTTTACTGTAAAATGGATTCAGAATGCAGTGGAGTCGACTTACACGAAGGATGTGTTCCAAGACCTCTCGCGTCAGTGAAAGTTTACGACTTTTTGGAATAAATGCACAGTTATTTTATGCACGCTTGAACACTCATCCTCAAACCATTTTACCCGTTACCGAACTATATATTGCCATTTCCTACAGAAAGTGATGAATAAGCAATGTAAATAGGTGTACAGTACTATACAGTATTATGTTGCGCAAAATTTATGATTAGTTGGAGAGAAAGACCACATAAAGTACAGTTCTGTTTATACAGTATAATAGTGGAGTGCAGCACTTTAATAATGATACTATATTGTACAGTAATAATTATTGTTTTACTGTAACAGTAATAATAATAATTACTAAGTATGCCACAGTACTGTAGTAATAATTATAACTGTACTGAACTGTGCAGAGTAATTTTGTACCCCTCGCTCGTGCAGGCGCTTCTTACTATTGGCAAAAAATGTCATGTTGCAAGCAAGAAGTTCGATGTCAAATTATTTGGTGATATGGGGTTAACCAATAAATTAAAGTATGTTTTAGCAAAGCAGTTACTTAACATTTCCGAAAAGTGTTCTCTTACAATTTTTTGGAAAAATTCGTGTTTTAATAATACTAAGCTGTAGTTATTAGTGTTATTGCTTAATTTCTTTCCAAACTTTTGATCAATGATATTTTTAAATGGGTTATTTTAACCCTCTCGTCACCCTGAACCTCATATGAGGCTCCTATTTCAAATAGCAATATTTAGAGAGAAAACAATTGAATTTAGTATTTTTTTCTTTCAGTGATATCAATATCATTAATTCATGTAGAAAGTATATGAGGCTCTTAACTAGATGCATAAATCGTGCCTAGATTGCAGTACTAGTCAATTTAGATCATTTTTTACAGTTTTCGCTTCATTGTTTCAGGAGAAAAATTAAGAAAACATTTACGCTGCTTTTGTACCGTTTTTTTTCTTTTTAAGGTAAGTATAGTTTTTTTCTTATTCCTCAACCTTTACCTAATTTGTGCATCATTTAAATTAATTTTAGCATAACAAAATGTTTCGAAAATGCAGAAATTATTATTAGAAAAATTATTATTATCGACATTAATCGACAAATATTAATTGACATTAGAAAAAAATATTTTTTCATGATTTATAATAGTATTTCAGAAGCATTAAATGCTAGACAGAGTTGTTTTCTCTGATTTTTCATAATTTGGTGACGAGAGGGTTAAAGTAGCCTAACTGATTCAAAATCTTAATAATTAACTTACTGATGAAAGATATTAAACGCGTCACATCAAACTTTCTTTTCTTCCGCTGGAAAATAATTCATAATGAAAATCAAATATTTATTATCAAATATTTATATATTTTACTAAAATATCACAATTTCGTTTCTTAAGCTTTAGTTTCTTCTCTGAAAAACTGTAAACGTATATAAGCGTAATGCAACCGTTTGGCTAGATGTCAAAAACATATATTTTGCAATTTTTCAATGAATGTAGTACCAGCGAATTATAAAAAATGATTTTGTGTTCTTAAGTTTTAATTTCTCTAATAATTTCATGATGTATACAAATAGATTTATTTTTTATGTTAATGCTTATTACACGTTGTTCAGAAACATTTCGAAATTTTTAGAGAAACAAATTACTTGTTTACAGAAAAAACATTCAAAATGCTGGCGTTAAAAGATAAAATAAATAAAAACTTTGTATAAAAAGCACACATTAAATCTTACTTATGGTATGGGACGGTCATTTGAGCCAAAAAATTTTCGGTCTGCATAAGCATTCACCCTTATTCTCATATTTGTTTATTTACAATACGATTAAGGTCTATACCACAAATATTCTTTCTTTTAAAGTGTAGCCTTATTATATATCTTCTAAAGACGGCAAATTTTCTGTGCTTTATTGGTAACATGGTTTAAGAAATGAATTTATGCCATGATAGAAAAACAAATTTATATCGAATATATTAAAATAGACACTAAGATCTGTATTGAACGAAATTTATTGTACGCTTTGATTATTTAAAAATGCTTTCATGGCGAAATCTGCATAACTCGCTATTTAGGGATAAAATTCCCAGGGATCCATAGGGATCCATATTTTTCAACATATATTCAGTTTTTTATTTTTCAATAGTGAAAATTTAGTCGCCTGATTTTAAAAAATGACGTTATCAGTGAAGTTTGAACAAACATTTTAAGCGAAAATGGGTATGTTTTTGAGTAAAAATGAGAATGAATAAGAGGATTTTTTAAAACATGTATTATCGCTTGCTCTTTGTCTATTTTTCTGGCGCCCTCCCTACAAACGCTCTAGCCCCGCCTCCCCCTAGGGGGCGCGAACGTTTGCGAAGAGCCTTTCACGGAGCCGAAGAGCTTCTTTTACGAAGAGCCTTTCACCATTTGGACTACTGAACTCTATTTCATCTCAGGATCTCGATGCCATTTTTTCAAACATTTGCGAAGATTTGCGTATTTTTTGTACCTTACCCGTTTCGGTTGCTAGTGCTGAGCGTTCTTTCAGTGTGCTGAAGAGAATAAAAAACTTCCACCGCTCTTGTCCGACTCAAACAAGTACTTCCAGTTTAGGAGCTCTTTGTTTTGAGTCGGCACTAGCGAATGAACTAGACTTTAAAATTACTATCGCTACTTTCACCTCAAAAAAGCGAGAAAAGCTAATTTTTAATAGTTTTGATTTTGTAAAGAAAAAATCTAATTATTCGCATTATAAAGACCAACATTTAACTATTTAATGAAAGCTTCTTTTTAAAACTAAAATTTGTAAATGCCAGATAGTGAAAAAAAAGCAGTTTATTTGTATTTTACAATGTGAATAACATTTCTTTTTTTTAGGGGGGGAAGGCCCGGTAGCTATCCACCCCCCGGGCCCGAGTTTGTCTCAACGGGCCTGGGTATTAGTACAATATTTCTTTTCAGAATACATATTATTAACATTATTTACGTATTTTTTAATATAAACGGAATTTTAGACGAAATAGTTTTCAAATTTTAAGATCTTTAGGGGTCTCTTTTACTTCACTGTTTTGTCTGTCGTACCTTGATTAATAGAAGCATGCATATGGTTGAAATAAATATATCAACACACTTGTGCCCAGATTGTTTTGGTAGAAGCGTAGAATTCTCGTGCCTTTGCTGATGCCACCGATAACAGATAAATGTCTGACATCAACCACAAAAACAAGAGATAATTTGTTTTTTTGTTTTTTTATATTAAAATTAGAAATTTCACATCCTACTTTGTCATGTTGAAGTAATTTGTGAAATTCAGTTTTATTACAATTGAACTAAGGCTGTGAAGATTAATTAACGTTTACAAATTTTTGAGACTCACATCGAAAATGCTGCAATTGTAGCTTCCGTAAAGGGAAGTTATGCGAACAAGCTTTAGCATTTCAGCATTATACCAGACTGAAAAGGCACTACAAACAACTTCTATTAACAGTCTGGATCATTGTTTAAGAAATAATCTCCGTACAGTGACGTAATCTCTGTTCTTTAAGGGTGTTCTGCCTGAAAAGCCGTCGTCGTCACAGGACTTTTGAGCAGCTTTAAAAACAAACCAACGATGTTAAAGAATCGAAAAGATGAATAGTGTCTTTCACCTTTGCAGTATGGACTGACATTAACAGTAAAGCTGTATGTCTCGTGCAACTTTCAGAAAAAACTCATAATCGCAAAAATTGGCATCAAAAGTATGACGAGGATTTAGCCGTTTTTGGAAATATCGCGAAATTCCTTATGTTTAGTATTTTTTTTTTTTGGGGGGGGGGCGATTTCGTAACTGTTATAGGTTCGTTCTCAATGTCAATTCACTGTATAACTTTTAAAGAGACGCTCTAAAATTTCACAAGTCTCTCGCTCAACTAATTAAAAAAATAACCATTAAAAAGTTGTAGAATTTTCAAGTGAAACAACATTAATCTCTAAATAAATTTCAATAAATGTGATTGTAGTTTTTAATAATTATTTTTAAAAACCTTCGAAAAGGAATTAAGTTACTTTCCAAAAAGGAAATTTCATAGAACCTGAAATTACATGGCAGTTTTATTTTTTATACTGGGAGGAATCAATAGATAGAACTACATAAACAACATAAGAAGAGCAGTTTTTACAAAGTGCATAGATTGAACCTGAAGACTGAATGTTTAGTCCCATACTCCTAGCTGCCAACTCTCCTGCAAACTCTCCTTGCCAACTCTCCCGTGAAGATTTTCCACCACTATCTTTAAACAGTTTTATTTCAGATTAAAAATTTGGCTTTATTTTAAGCTTAGATTGCTAAGAAAAAATTAGTGGTGGAAAATCTCCCGGAAAATACGGAAGAGTTGGCAGGTATGCATACTACAGCTTTGAAGAAAAGAAGTGTCAGACTCGCAATGGCTCCCTGAAATCTGCTCAAAAACAACAAAGTGAGTAACTCTACATAGGATGGGAAGTGACCCCTGCATAGGGATCCATCAACTGAAGCATTAGGTCAACTGGTAGAAAACGGATAAGGCTTAATCCAACTCTAGCAACCTTGCAAAAAAGTGTCCCCTGAGAATGAACAGCACTGTTTATATTCTTCGGATATGCATATGAATCGTGCGTTTTGCTGGAGCGAATAAGCAGGACTGTGCTATTGGCAAACATTTCTAACTAGGAGAAGCTGGGAGTCTTCAGAAGAACGACCTCAGCAAAGAAGAGTTTCGAAGACAACAACAGCAAGAAAGTTTCTACTAACATAGTGAAAAGAGTTTTCTGCTCGCCATTTCTTATCTTGCCTGTGAAAGCGTTTTTCGAATGGGAAAGTTTGAACTGACAAGGCAAGTTCCTACTCAAAACTCTAGCCGAAAAGTGTCTCCTGAGAATGACCCGCATTGTTTGTATTCTTTGGATATTTATATGAATCGTTCGTTATACTGGAAAGAATGAGGAGAACTGCGCCATTGACAAACATTACTAACAGGGAGAAGCTGAAAGTCTTGAAGAACGACTATAGGAAAAAAAAAGCTTCGAAGACACCAATTGCTAGAAAGTTTCTACAAACATGGGGAAAAGAATTTTCTGTTCGCCTTTTGTTCTCTTGCTTGTGATGGTGTGTTTTAGATCATGTTTGTCAATGGAAGACAAATACGACTTAGCAAGGCGAGTTCCTACTCAATAAACCATGCCGAAAAGTGTTCCCTGCAAATGACCCAAATCGGTTGTATTCTTCGGACATTTATATGAATCGTAAGTTTTGCTGCAGAGAACAAGAAGGACTTGCTATTGGGAAACACACTAACTAGAAGAAGCTGAAATTCAGAAGAATGAGCATTGGAAAAATATCTGGCCAGAAAGCTTACACAGACATGATGAAAAGCATTTTCTATATGTGATTTGTTCTCTTGTCTTTGCTGGCGGTTTTGCTTGCCGTAAAGTGTCCCCTGCAAATGACCCGAATCAATTGTATTCTTCGGACATGCATATGAATCGTAAGTTTTGCTGCAGAGAACAAGAAGGACTTGCTATTGGGAAACATACTAACTAGAAGAAGCCGAAATTCAGAAGAATGAGCATTGGAAAAATATCTGGCTAGAAAGCTTACACAGACATGATGAAAAGCATTTTCCATATGTGATTTGTTCTCTTGTCTTTGCTGGCGTTTTTCCGGCCATGTTTGGTAATGAAACACAGGTATTAGGTTTTTAGGTGATGAGATAATGGACCATGCCACGACGAACTGTTCCCTCTGCTCCACTGTAAGAGACACCTGTGCCTGGGGAACTTGTTCAGTAGCTCGGGAAAAACCAGTATCCATAGGAAACGAAGTAATTACCCGCGCAATTTTTGTTGATGTATGATGCTTGAAGAGCTTTTGAACCAACCATAAGATGTTCTTACCTTTAGAGCTTTGTTCCCAGTCTAGAAACCAATGCATAAGTGGAAATTTTTCCTTTGGGTAGCTTTTGCGCTGTTGATGCGTTTACTGGATTTTCCAAAAGTTTATTTTTGTTTCCTGCCTCATTTGAGAACCTGCTCTCTGGTTAACCTCAAGAGCTACATGTGCCATTACGAGCTTAAATAAGTAATTTTTACTGTTTTGAGGTTTCCACTCCAGAGATTTATATTATCAACTGAAAAGGAATTAAGCAACTATTCTGAAATACACAGTTTTGAATTTATCATCAAAAAAAAGAAGCAAAATAACGGGTAAAGAATCACAGCAGCAATTATTTTATGGTAAAACATATTTTCTTAAGAAGAAGAAACAAAATAGGAGAAAAAATAGCAAACATGCAACAACTGTACAATTTAGTATTTTACATTTTTCAACAAATAAGAACAGAAAACAAAAAGCGTAAAAGAACTTTCTACAAATGCTCTTTAACCGAAAAAAGAGAAGCAAATTAGAGAAAAAAGATGAAGAAACATATTATTATAAACTGTATAGATTTTTTCTCGGCCAATAAATCCATATTTTTAAATATTCACTTCTTAATTTTCATATCATTATTTCTTGTTGAAATTATTCTTTTATTTCTAGGTATGTTGTTTACATAATTAATTACCGATAATTAAATCGCGTAATATCCACAATTAAGTGGCTACATTTCAATGTGTGAATAAAATCGCGAAAATCTTCAATTTTTAAAAAAAAAGAATCTATATTACACTTTACCTAATCCATTGACACGCTCAAATTTGGCAATTTCACTGTAATTGCCAGTCGAAAAAAACAAAAAAAAAAAAAAAAAAAAAACAATCAGTGATATTCGTTTTTCTTATCTTAATTTTGGGAATAATAAATTTCATTTCCACAAAATGTTTAATAATGACAGATCATTTCACTTGTTAGTGCATTTTTTTTTCTAAGGAAAAGATATTGATTACTTTTAACTGCTGCTGTCAGAAACCTATTGATTACATCACACATTAACACAAATTGGAGAAAAAAATTAGAGAATTTTTTTAATCCCCCACAAAATAAGCTGGATACCTTAGAGAGAACTCAGAACAAGGTAGTACGTATAATCACAAGTGCAGTCATGTGAACCCAGGTAGCAGCTTTTCAAACCTACGTTTCGATCGAATTAGACCGTAATCGAATTTGAGGGGGGGATGGGGTGACTCAAGCTCTAAATTACCCAGATACATGCTCAACAAGTAGAATAAGTTTATTTTAGAATTCATGCAAACACTGAGCCCCTCAATGGTGGTATTATTTTCAAGAACATTTTCAAATGTGTGCATGTACAATATGCGCATTCATTTTAAGGTTTTGGACATTTTAATGCAAAAAAAAATCTGTTAATAAGAATTGAAAGTCTCCAATCTTTTTGTCTCATATTTTTTAAACTCTCCAGCACAGAAATATTACGGAGCGAGACGGAAGGGGTTAGACTTTTCTGTGGGAACTTAGGTTCCAGGCACCCATGCGGATAGGATAAAACCAAAGGTAGAATATGAATTCCGAATTATAAACAAAAGAGTTATTATTATTATTTTTTAATATTCATGAGTAGAAGTCAAAGCCCGCTGTGGAGGCATTTACAACGGGTGCTAGAAAACAATTTGACGAAAATATGTCTACACTCAATATATTTAATATTCGTCCGCCTAAAATAAATAATTTCATATTCCATTTTTATTATATACCCAAATTGAATTTCATGCTCTTCTGGAAACGTGCGGAAACTTTTCGCATTCGAACGATTTAGTATTGTGTAAACAGCTCGTCTTATATCAATGCTTCATGCAGACGATATCCTTTTAATGAAAAATGAATAACTAAATAAACTATATTATGTGGAAAACTATTTTAAATGAATCGTGGAATCACAATTTTTCCTTCAAAGCCTGAGGACGGTGAATTCAACAGGGCGTCATGGAAACTGATAGAGCTCATTTTGTCACGCAAGTAACTCACATTTTTTTTTTTTTTTTACTCTCGGAAATAAAATAGAGCTGAAACTAGCGAAAAATTGCTTTAAAACGAGGGAACGGGTAGATTTTCAGATTTTTTAAAGTAGCGCGGATTGTTTTCTGTATTGTTCTATATAATTATGAAAAGTTTCAAGCCGATCGTGCAATCATTGTAGATGTGACTACGCTTTTTGTGCTTAACTTTTTAATCTTTTCGGAGTAATAGCGGTAGAAGTTTTATTTTTGGAGTGGATGCCCGGAAATGTGAGATAGTTAGTGAGTGAGGATCAGCGTGACTATATTGTAGGATTCCTTCTTCCCTCTGTAATTTATTTTATTCAAGTTTATATTGTGACAAGCAGTAATAAGATATAATCAAATAATTTCTGAAATGACTCTTTTTGCTGAAGAAAAGTATGATTTTTTTCTGGATTTTCAATCGATTTCTTCTGCAAGATTAAGCCTTGAAAATTCTTGAAATTTTCTGGTTGCTCCTCAACAAAGTTTTTTTTTAATTGTTTGTTTGTTTTTTGTGGGTGCGTGAGCACCGGATCAACCACATAATTAGCTCGGTTGCATGGAGGCATCGCCCATTATTAATGTTTAAAATTATAATACATTGCTTTTTGTATTACAGTAAAGCATAAATGAAAAGACTTTTAAATGAAACATTAATAAGCAACTTGTAGCACAATTAGTTCAGAAAACGTTTAAAAGATGTTCACAGAACGTTCAGAAAACGTTCAAAAAATGTTAACAGGACGTTCAAAAAACGTTTTTGGACTGGTTGTACTACTAGGGTTGCGTTACACTAAAGGTTTAAATCTACTAATGTAAATTTAATAATATTAAGATTTTTCCCGGTACTAGTACAATGAAAAGAATAACTGAGGTTTTCGTAATAAAATACTTATCATAAAAGTGAAACAAATATCACACCTTTATTATACGATATATCTTAAATACTACATATCTTTAATATCAATATACTAATACATATTGCCTACCAATTATGAAGGGATTTATGTTCCATACAGACATTGAATTTAAAAAATACTTCATCATCTGATTGCTTTTAATTATTAATGACAGTATTACGTATTAAATGAAGTTCATGAAATTTTCCACCAATGTACCGGCAAAGTTTTCAGTACAGTCGATTGCGTGTTAAAGGAAGGGAGTTAAAGGTAAATTCCTCCTTACATTCTTTTTAGACGTTCTCTATCTAGAAAATGTTTCTCCCTAAATAGAAAAATAATGATCAATACAAAAAAAATACTCAGTCTATCGAAGTGAAAAACGACGTTGTGCGAAATTGTGCGTCTTATAAACCAGTGGTCCCCGATCCCCAGGCCAGGACTTGTCAGTATATCGAATGGTACCGGGCAGCTCCAGGATCATGAAAGTATTTCCATTTTATTAACTGTAGTGTATTTCTCTCGGGTTTGTGCTAGTTTATAGCTTTGTAACAGAAGAAATCTTGCAATTATTTTAAATTATTTTATTAATTATTAAACATTTCAAGATTATGAATTTATTATTAAAATTGAAAAAAATCGCTTTTCCGAGAAAATTAATAAATAAATAAATACATAAAACGAGATTTTTATTGAACATTAAATAAACGTAACGTCATTTATACATAAAAATTATAATAACATTATCGAATATTATTAAATTAAACCAATATAAAATATAAAAATCAACCACTCTGCCCCCACCTCTCTCAGCAGGCCGCGGTAAAATTATCAAACGTTGTTGCATTAAAATGAATACGAATGAATCGGGACTTCACGAAAACAACTTATAAATGAAAAAAATCCAGAAACGTAGTCGGCCGTTCCCTTGTTCAGGAAATCTTACTGAAGTTCCTGTCACAAAAAAAAAAAAAGTCTGACAACGGAAGGAGCACTTGACTCGCTGTAGAGCACTGAAAAATTCTTCCACCATCACCATCCCACTGATCTGCAGGTATCACAAGCAGAAAAAGACGGCTCATTCAGATATATCAGGGTCTTCGGACTTCAAAGACCACTACGACTGTTGTGTAGCAGAACTTTTTAGGGTCGATCAGGATCGCAGCGGCTGGTCGGCCAATCCGAGCGTAAGGATTTTATCCCTAAGAAACAAAAACACGAAATATAGCAAAATAAGTATGATATATTTTTTAGATATAATATTGAGTGCTAATACAGTAGAACTAAAAATCCGGAATCATTGCTTCTTTGTCGATTTTGGGTTATGGAAATTTCTGGATTATGGAAATAAATACAATTATAAAAAACTCACAATGATCAGGTAAATTTGTCGAAAACAAAGACTTACCTTTTTCAAGGATAGAAAAGAAATTATACAGGGTGTCCCAAGAATAGGGTAACACACGGTTTAATTCATTCTCTATTAGAGATAAGTGCGTAATGTAAATTGAAAAAAATTGTTCCAAAATTATGTAGGAAAAAAACATTTCGTTAAGAAAATGTTTTTTCGTTAATTTTCATGAAGTGGCACTTTTTAAATATGTATATGCAACCCCCGTGGAAAATAATTCCCAATAAGGAAAATCCCCGTACACTGAGGAGGTCATGCACCAAATTTCAGAACTGTATCCTTAAAAGTGTAACTTCATATATGAAGTTAAATATAGGCTGAAATCAGGGCGTAGCCAGAAATTTTTCATTGAGGGGGGGGGGGGTTACGACTACTTCCACTCATATATATGTATACGTGTGTGTGATAATGTAGTGAAGAATATGCATTTTGTATGGCAAAAAATTTCTCATGGGGATTATGACCCCCTCTAACTCCTCCCTTGGCTACGCCCCTGGCTGAAATAAACCACTATTCAATGACTCTTGGAAGAAAAAATTCCCGTCTAATGATTGCGTTTTAGGAGTCGTACAGAAATAACGAAAGGAAATATTTTATTGCTGCCTAGAAATCACTGTTTACATTCAAATTCAATTAGTATAGCTTCTGACCATCTTTTTATATGTGTCTGAGACGTTTTATGGTGAAAGGCTAAAAATTTGTGCATCACCTAATAAGTTTATGGGACACGTTTTACTAATTGGGAATTTTTCTATTCGGGGTTCGCATGGGAATTAAAAAAAGTGTAGCATTTTGAAAATTAACGAGAGAAATTTGATCTTAGCATAATCATTCTTCCTGCCCTATTTTGAACACTTTTTTCATTTTACATTGAAACACTTGCCTCTAATAGATAAAGAACTAAAAGCGTGTTATCCCCTTTTTTGGACACCCTGTATATCAGTATGATAAAATTATATTTATATATATAAATATAAGTGAAAAATAAAACACATTTATTGAGGAAAAATTCACAACAGAACGATGTTTTGTTTAAAAACATGCCTACTAAAATTTCTTGTTTAAATTCTGGTTTGTGCTGCATAATTGGATTGTCTTAAGAGAGAATTTAGCACACATAATACAGATTCCAGAGTCTGGATGTCCGGATTTGAAAAGTTCTACCGCATCTATCTATAAAATTTTATTGAATTTTTTTTATATTATAAAACAAACAGGAATATGCAATACCTGTAGGCTCTTACAAGCAAGGGTATACTTATTCTCGTCAAGTGAGTTCCATTACAAGATGGAACATTCCATGCTTTTCAATTCGTTACTTACAAATGCTTATGTTCAGATCCCGACTAAGCCAACATAAGGCCGAGGGCAGCCATATTTTCATGGGACCTTTTCAGCTGATCAAAATTAAAAAAAGTCTTATAATGCAGGCTTACTTAAATTCCAGGATTTCTGCTCTTGTGTATGCTTGGAACTGTGAAGCACCATTTATACGTTTTTCAAGCGACTAGGAGGGAAAACGTGTAAATGAGACAAACGTATTAACGAAATTTTCAAAAGTACGTACGTTTTCGTAATAACAAATAATAAAAAGCCAGGTTTAAATTAAAATACTGCATCTTATATTACTGCATGAAAATAAAATACACAATAGGTATGTAATACTAAGTTTTATTCTCAATTTAATGCACAGCTAGTACTTGTATTCATATTCATTCCGCATGCACAAAATATTTTATCATTTTTGGCTGTATGGCTGTGTGGGAATGCACTCAAAAATGTTCCTTGTACATAGTTAAAGGTGCGTGCTTAACATTATCATTTAAATCGCCGGATATTAGATATTCTTGCACCTGCCACGCTTGCATCAGCCTTATTCAGGCTCTGCTTGCGTTTACAATCATAAAATAAAAAGAATAATCCAGTCTATGGATTAGTGGTATTTCATTTTGCATTCATACAGTTTTTATCCTCTTCATTTCTAAAGACAACGTATAAATAAAATTTTCGATTTCTGAAAAATGTATAAATGAAATTATTTAACATTAAAATACAATGGATTTCGCCAGGGACCATTCAGAAAAAAAGTATAAATGATAAAAACGTATAAACGCTGCTTCACTGCATTTTACAACAGAAAAAGGGGGGAACCTTTGGAATTGTCCAACATGATTATATTGACCAGATATTCATTATTTTACCCAAAATCTTTTATTAAAACCTTCTTTGTCGGTATTGTTTAATAACTTTTTCTTAGAGAAGTCTCTAAGCCGAGAGAGAGAGAGAGGAAAATATTTCTAGAAACAAAACATTCAAACAAAAAACAGATGAACCCCACTTTGACTCGGCGACTCTTCGCAGCTGCCACGCCTGCATCAGCCTTATTCAGGCTCTGCTTGTGTTTACAATCATAAACTAAAATAACTAATCCAGTCCATAGATTAGTAGTATTTAAGGTTAAGTATCATCAGCCTTATTCAGGCTTAGGGATGGACGCGAGACGAAAAATAAGCGTCTCGCGTCTCGCAAAATAGCCCAAAAGCTTGTCTCGTCTCGCAAATTTCCCTATATCGTAATGTTAAAAATGTGTGTCTCGTCTGGCAAAAAAGCTGTAAATCTCTGTCTCGTCTGCAAAAAAGTCGTCTCGCGTCCATCCCTATTCAGGCTCTGCTTGTGTTTACAATCATAAACTAAAATGAATAATCCAGTCCATAGATTAGTAGTATTTCAGGTTAAGTATCATCTACCGGACAAGTTCTGTCGTGTGCGGCTGCGGATGATCTGCCAATAGTAACAGCAAGCATTGGGCTTCGTAGAAATGTTGCTGCACATGCAAAGAAAATAATCCAAACTATCTGGAATAGAGCATGAAAAATGCGAGTATTTTTAAAGAAATAAGTTAATGTTAGATTTGTTTTATATTTATTTAATGTCATTTTCTCCAGTCTCAAAACTCCCGAAAACCAAGTTTTCGCTGGATTGTGGAATTTAACAACTTTCTTAAAGGGGAACAACAAATTCTGGTGCTACGGAAACATTAACGTTAAAAATATGATATCATATATTGGTTTCAAGTGTACGAAAATGAAAAGTGTTATGTTCACTGATACATATAATAATTATTTTTCTGCTAAAAGATTGCTTTTTACATTTGCAGACCCCGAAACCCTTAGAATATGAAACGCCCCCTTGTGTCGGATTCTTTGTGAAGCTTATTTTTAGTATTATGATAATTATCTTTGTACATTGATCTATGGATGTAGGTTTATGCACAGGATAAAACCTTCCTAATTTCGTCTTCTCTTTTCATCTATTCATCAACTACTTGAACCACACATGCTGTTCCTAATAGCATGTTATTTTAAAAACCCTGATAATGGGAAGTGATATTGTGAGGATGACATTGCAAATAAATCACAGCATTTTTTCAGGACAAGGGAGGGCATTCGACCTCCAGGTTGACGTCACCCTAAAATCACGGTGCTATTGTGGATGACGGAGCTGCAACGTTAGATGAAAGTCACAATGTGTTCCCACTTTGACTTAGCGTTGACTACAGCGTCAACACTGTGACGTTACAAGCCAAGACCATAGCCAGAGGGGATCATGTAATTTTAGTCAATGCATTAATAGTTTTTTACTTTTTTTGATTCCGAAGATTAATTATAGGTGAGTCCCACAGTGGTCTGGGCGTTAAACTCAGTTCCCATTAGAACCCGGAAAGTGAAGCAGCATACGACTTGGCCAGGGCTTGGGAGGGTCAACTTCCTCCCGGCTCGATTACTGTGTGACCGTGTACGCTAATGGGAGCTGGTGCACGTAAAATCTGTCGTGGCTCCAATGTCCTCCAAGTTGTTAAACGATACCTCTGGGGCTGCCGATTTCAGGGGGTTGGTCCCTCCTCTGGAATTGGTTCAAAATTATGGGACCACCTGCTAAATTGTACTTCCTCCCACTGGGGCCCTAAAAATGGCACCCCCTCTGCCCATCGCTTCCTTAGGGGGGATCTGGCACCGCCGTTTGCGGATGTCAGGGGGCATCAGAAGCAGCAACAACAATGATAGGTCAAAAAAGTTTAGCGCTATATATCTCCCGATTTTTTTTTCTGGCTAAGACCTTGGTTACAGCGGAAGGACATTCAATAGTCCAGTCAACGCGAACCTTTTTCCGATGTCACGTGACTCGAATACGACGGCGCGAAGACTTTACATTTTACGGACAAGGAGAAAGTGTGCTCAGCTACATCCACTTCGAGAAGAATAACTGGGTTTCTATTCTGCCCCTTTCATTTAAGCGATTTCGCTTAGAATTGGTGGCATAATTCGAAACGTGCTAGAATCTAAACATTCGGTAGGGAGAATCTGCACTTAAAGCTCTGCCTTACTTTTCAGAATACCAACATACGCTAGCAGGTCCCAAATGACGTCAGTTGGATGTCACATATCCGAACGTTCGCTTCAAAGAATTTGGTGGCGAGTTCGTTTAAACGAAATTGCTTAACGGTGTTATTCGAAAAAATCATGCGATTTTGGTACATAATTACAAATAAACTAATTATGCCAGGCACTTCAAAATTTTGAAACTGTCTCTTTACAAGCTGTATTACAAACTGCGAAGACAGGCCAATCTGTATCAGTTTCAAAACTTTTAGAAAAAATTCTTAAAAATCGGAAATTTTCGCAAAGCGTGTCACTCTTCGAAAAATCTTGCAGCTCAGATCCATGTTTAAGAATTTTTTCTGAAAATTTCACAAAAGCCACAGCGTTTTCGCTTATCGCAGTGTGTAAAACAGCTTATGAAGAACCATCTGGAATTTTTTGGAGACCATGGTGCTATTAGTTTATTTCAATTTGTGTACCAAGACTAAAAGCAGAGTTCTTTTTTTTCGAAGAACAGCCTTAAACGAACTCCATGAAACTCGGTGGTATTGGCACCTATTTCCTTGCATATTGCGATCGTCTGTCCATGGACACGAGAACAAGAACAGTGGACAGAATAAAGCCCATTGTCAAAATGAACATGGTATAGTGTACTACTTACTTATGAAGGGACGTGGAACGCGGTCCGGTTCCCCATTCCCCAAAGAACAGGTGATGGTGGGGACTTCGTCGGTAGGCGCCAACTTGGACCTGTGGTGCTCGAATTCCGACCTGGTGAGGAAGTACCAGCCGCAGTTGTCTTCTCCCGCCGTGAAAGTGTGACTGAGTTCCCTTCCGGTCACTACGGCGCCGTCCGCCTTCTTCAAGCCCACTTTCCACCGCACGTGGCATTCAGACGGGGATGCTTCTTTCGCGAGGAACACTTCGATGAGGTCAGAATCAACGACGCTTTCGCCACCTGTGCACAGAATCAAGTGCCAGCGTTCTCCAGAAAAACGGAAAGAATCGCTCCTGTAGTACTTCAGCGTCGACTGGTTGGAGAGTTCGGGAATCCTCCATTCCACCAGGGAATTCTGACCATCGGAATCCATTTGCAAGTCACGGGAAACGGCCACTTCGCCGATTTTCTCTAGCGGCGCCATCGTATTAATTTCTCAAGGCTTATTATCCTGGTGGAGGAGAAAAAAGCAAGGATAAATTATGGCGAAACAGCATCCATTATAAGACACTTTTTAAACCTCATGCAACAAGAACCCCAAAGCAAGAGATTGAGGGTCTCTTAAGGCGACAATGGACCATAATTATTTTTTTCTGTTTTTATTTGCCAATTGCTGTAAAATTTTGTATATTGACATAGTGTTATTTGACAAGTAAAAATACTAAATCAAAGTTAATTTCAGAGTTTAATTAATTAAGAAATTAATTAAAACATACTAATTAATGATATTATCTAAAAATGTTCCATGCGCATTCAGTATTGATGTATCTTACTGAAATTTGGTGAAAAGATACTTCATAAATGTATTAATGAAACTTAGTGCAAGTTTTATTGAATATTTTAAAAAAAATTAGTTTTTTTTATGTTTTTGTGTTGTTTTAGTTGAAATTTTTCCGAAAATCACATATGTGTACGAAAATAATTTATTCATTACTAAAGTTTTGATTATAAAAAAAAATTGCGCACTAACTTTTATTATACCTACATAAAGCTAGCTTAAGAAAAAAAATCTAATGCCACAGACAAAAATTGATGCGCATGGAACATTTTTAGATAATATCATTAATTAAAATGTTTTAATTAATTTCTTAATTAATTAAACTCTGAAGTTAACTTTGATTAAGTATTTTTACTAGTCAAACAACACTATGTCAATATACAAAATTTTACAGCAATTGGCAAATAAATGCAGAAAAAATAATTATGGTCCATTGTCGCCTTAAAAAGTATGTGTGGCAGGGGCGTAGCCAAGGTTTTATTTCGTGTATGGGTGGTGGTTGGGGGTTATCAAATTGTGAGCTAAGTTTTAATTGTAAAGTAAGTAAAATAATTTTTTATATTTTTTTTGAAGGGCGGGTGGGAGTGGATGCCTCTGAATACGAGACTGTTTTGAGGAGAAAAACGGCAAAGATGTTACTTTGGTTTCTAATGCCTTCTGCATGCACGTACCTTACTAGGGGCAAAAGGGGACTATTGCCCCTTCCCCAAAACATTTAAGAAAATTCAAATCATCACCTATTTGAAAATATTTTCTACAGTAGGAAACATTTTGACCCCGTTCGTAATGTTACATGCCAATTTTTTTAGCTTCTCCGAAATTCCGTTTCTTTTACAAATGTCTTTAAGAATTTATCAAATTAATTCGTATGCCAATGAAAAACTAATAAAATAACATAGTATGTGAATAAAAAAGTCACAATGTAATTTATTACAAAATTGCATCTTCATCATTTTGCTATCTTTATTTTGACTACTCAATTACCTTCCCGAACAAATAATTTACAATAGGATTCTCCATAACACGGCCAGCCAAATGTGTGAATCTGGCTAGCCTATTAATGTTTGAATTCTATTTTATTATTAACGGTTGAGTGATATTGATTTCAACCAAGGATTTCTGAATATGCCCTCAAACGGCGAATCACTTTTCAAGGGTTTCCAGATAATGACGGGGTAAGAAAATGTCAGAAGGCGCCAAAAGATAAATCCCCAACACTGAACTAAACTTGGCAGTCCTTGGCGAAAAACTGCAAACCCTACTGTACTTCATGGGAAGATTGATTAGCATTTATATGAGTGTAAATAAAGACGAAGTATAGTTAGAATATGCCTAGGAAGATTGTACGACAGTTTCAGTAGATTATTTCAATACAAATTTCAATTTCAAAGAACTGGTTTAAGAAACAAGAAATGCAAATGGGGAACACTCATGGATAGGATACATCAAGTACATCAATCTGAAATTTGCAAAATTTTTTAATTCTACGTAATGTGTACAGACAAAAATATTACTTTATTCATATAGATATGTGTCAATGGTATTGCTCCCACTGCTGAATGTTGGCCAAAATCCTTTTTAAACATTATTTCCGTCCAGGTTAAATGCAGCTTTTAGGAATTTCGGGGAGGGAGAGGATTGAACCGCATAACACCAACCCCCTCCTCTTTGAATACCCAAGATTCGGCACTGGCACTTCCGCATTATTTCTCTTTTTTACCACAAAAGAAAACTTTTAATTAATTTAAATTGTGCTAAGAAAAGATACACCCCCCCTCTTTAATCCATTGAAGTACAAGCGTTTTCAATAACGAAGAACAACTGAATAGACTGCCCAACTCTGAAAAGGGTAAGGGGTTACCACCCATCCATTTAACTACCAAGATGGTGGTCGATCGAACAGCCTGACTGACGCCACGGAGCTAAAGAAGTGTTTTGACACAACTGGCTGGATGGCCAGTTGTTGGTAACTAAATGGATCGATGGCAACTGTTGCACTTTTTAGGAGTTGGGGTCATTTAACCATTTTTTAATTATTATTAGCACTTGAGTGCTATTTCGCTTCATCACGGTTTTTCGTGTGCACACGATTTGTCTACTCACCGTATCACTTTTCAATTTTTATAAATATACTAGCTGAATGCCCCGTTCTTCGCCCGGGAATGAATGGATTCTTTTTTTATATTACGGTTTGTTGTAATTACTAATTATCATAATGAATAGATATAGCAAAATTGATATCTCATAAATATTATCTGCATTCAATAATTATGCATAAAGAATTTCATGGCGATAGTTTCGGTAAAGAAGATAATTCGCCGCAGCGCCATCAACTGTCGAAGTTTTTGCAAAATGGATAGCTTCAAAATATTTTCATGTTCAAATATCTATATGTACGAATTTTCATAGCAAACAGTTTAACGGTCAAGATACGCTGCAGCGCCATCTAGTGGCGTAATATAGTAATAATACGCTACAGCACCCTCAAAGGGCAAGTGTTAAGCAAAATGGATAACGCGAAAATATTCTCCGTGTTCAAATATGTATGTATACCAGTTTTCAGAGCGGTTAGTTGAACGATCAAGAAGTTGATTGTTGAAGTGATATCTAGTGGTGAGTTAAAATAATAAACTCTAGGGCTGCAGTCAGGGGCAGATTTGCAGAGTTGGGACGCCCTGGGCAAAAGCTTCATTAGGGGACCCTCTTTCGAAAACTTTTTAAAGAATAATTTGGGGGCCCCCTTTTTGTTGGGGGCCCGGGCGCTTGCCCCGAATGCCCTTCCGGAAATCAGGCCCTGGCTGCAGTGCCATCAAGTTGTGAGTACAGCGAAATGAATACTAAAAAATATTCTCTCTACTCAAATGCGTATGTACACCAATTTTTAAGGTGATCGGTCGAACGGCTTTGAAGTTGGTGCGTTGCATCGGCATCTAGAGGCAAGTCGTAGCAAAATAGGTAGCATAAAGGTATTCTCCGTGTTCAAATATCTGTGTGTACCAATTTTCACAAATCAGCTGAACGGTATTTTCATAGCAAACGGTTGAACGATAAAGAAGGCGAGTTATAGCTAAACGGATGCTAAGAAAATCTTCTTTTCGTTCAAACATCTATATTTACGAATTTCCATGGCGATTAGTTGAACGGTCCTGAAGATATTAGTTTGAAGTGACATCTAGTGGCAAGTTATAGCAAAACGGATAACATCAAAATATTCTCCGTGTTCGAATATCTTATCTATACCAGTTTTCATAGCGATCAGTTGGACAGTCTTTATATGCTGCAGCCCCATCAATAGACGAATTAAAGTAAGAAGTTGATACGTTGCAGTGCTATCTGTTGGCGAGTTAAAGTAATGATGTGCTGCAGCACAAAAGTAGCTATTTATAGCAAAATGGATAACACGAAAATATTCTCCGTGTTTAAGTATCTATCTATATCAATTTTCATAGAGATCAATTGTCCGGTCATGAAGTTGGTGCACTGCATTGCCATCTAATGGCGAGTAAAAGTAATAATGCTCTGCAGTGCCATCTAGTAGTGAGTAAAAGCTAAATGAATAGTTAGAATATATTCTCTGCTCAAATGTATAAGCATCAAAATTTTTATGGCGATTGGTTGAATGGTATAGAAGTTGATGCGCTGCAGCGCCATCTTGCGACAAGTTATAGCAAAACAGATAGCGTAAAAATATTCTCCATGTTCATATATCCATGTGTACCAATTGTCATCAAACTCGGTTGACCGTTATTTTCCCAGCAAGCGCTTAAATGAAATAGAATTCGGCGTTCTGCAGCACCATCTAGCAGCAAGTTACAGCAAAATGTATAGTGTAAAAATATTCTATTTCTTCAAATATTCGACAAATATTCGACAAATTTTCGTCAAAATCGGTTGAATAGTATTTTCATAGCAAGCGGTCGAACGGAACAGAAATCTACGTTCTGCAGCGTCATCTAGCGGCAAGTTATGGCAAAAGGGATAACGTAAAAATATTCTACGTTTTCAAATATCTGTGTGTACCAATTTTCATCAAAATTAGTTGAACGGTACTTGCATATCAAAAGATCGAACGGAATAGAATTCGACGTTCTGAAGCGCCACCTAGCGGCAAGCTAGAGGAAAATGGATAGCATAAAAACCTTCTCCGTGTTCAAATATCCTTAAATGGCAATTTTCATAAAAATTGGATGGTATTTTTCATAGCAAGTGGTCCAACGGAATAGAGTTCGACGCTCTGCAGCGCCACCTAGCGGCAAGTTATAGCAAAATGGATTGAGTAAAAATATTTTCCGTGTTCACATATCCACAAATGGCAATTTTTATCAAAATTGGTTGAATGGTATTTTCATAGCAAGCGTTTGAATAGTATTCGACGTTCTGCAGGGCCATCTAGCGGCGAGCTAGAGTAAAATGGATAGTGAAAAACCTTCTCCGTGACAAAAGACTTATGAGTACCAAATTTCATGGTGATCGGTCAAACGGTTTTGGTGTTTTTCAACGTCATACACGCACACACCCACAAACATTCATTTTTATATATATAGATTTTGAGTATAGTTAGAAAACGCATGGCGAATATTGTAAAATAGTTCTAAGAGGCGATTTAAATATAGATTTTAATTCCGAAGAAGTGTTTTATAGAACAGAGAAGACAAATACGGTACACTCATAGATTATGATACACTTTCCAAATAGTATTTATAAAGGTGAAGTATAGTTTGACTATGTCTGGCAAAAATTTGTAGACTTTTGGTAGGCGATTTTAATATAAATTTCTATTCCGAAGAACTGTTTTATGGAACACAGAATTAAAACACGGTACACTCATGGATTATGATGCCCATTCCAAACAGTATTTAAAATATGCCTATAGTTCGAATATGCCAGGCAAAGATTGTAAAACCGTTTCAGTAGGCAATTTTAAGATAGATTTCGATTCCAAAGATGTGTTTTATGGTTCAAGAAAGAGTTGATTCCTATTTTAACGCCCCTATTTTCGCCAACCTAAAAATTCCCCGCACTTTGGCGAGCTTTGCAGTCATGGGTCTCTAGAAGATATGCACAAATTTCAATGCTCCCAAAAGAACTAGATGAAAACTAAAGTGAACAAATGAGCGATAAACGCACCGGTTAAGGAATTTGAAGACACTTAATTATTAAACTACATTAATTGGCAACCCAAAATAAATAAAAATGTAGCGGAATGCTGTGCTTACAGGATGTTCCAAATCACTATTTCAATTCTAAAATACACAAAAGCGTCATAAATACACAAAAGCGTCATGGTTACTGCATATGTTTAATGATCCCCACCGTGGCGAGAGTCGGGGCGTTAAAGTAGGAATCAACCCAAGTAGACAAACACGGAATACTCATGGATTAGGATGCACATTCGAACCAATATTTAAAACGGTTAAGTATAGTTGTAATATACTTGGCGAAGATTATATAATAGTTTAAGTAGGCAATTTTAAGATAGATTTCGATTCCAGAGAGGGCTTTTATGAAACAAGGAAGCAAAATACGGCACATTCATGAATAATGATACACTTTCCAACTTGAATCTGAAAGTGTTTCAGATTTTCTTCTTTTAATTATTATTATTATTATTTTGTTTTTTAGACTAGCAATGAAGGCGTTAAAATAAGGCGATTTCACGGCGCAACCATTGAGCGTCAACCCTACTAGCAATTTTGACCACGTAGCCGGTCGATGATGGCCCATGGAAAATTGCTAGTAGGGAAAGGTTTAATGGGGGTCTTACCTCAATTCGGGAGAAATGGCACACCAACTCCAGATTTGTTGTAAGTGGACAAGAAGCTATTCTCAAAACACGACCTGCAACGACGATTCCACTGTTTAAACAGTTTCACCTCGTGAAAAGAGCGCAGCATTTACAAATGAAACTGCCGGATCGAAAGGGATAAAGTTCACTGATAAAGACACATTGTCAGAGTCAGAGAGGCGAAAGTGAAAGAGAAAGTTTGCGGCACTCTCGAGAGTGTCACTACAGATATCATTGATTTCGATTTATATATGACAATTACTACTCTGCCTTCTTGTGTTAGTAACAAAAAGGTTGATTTTTAATTTTTTTTCTCAAATTTCATTTTGGGACCCATTCATTACCTGCAATGGCTCATTCAGTCTACGAGTGGGGTTGAATGGATCAAATTTTTTCTTTCAGTTTTTACATTATCATTTTGTGTGAATAATTTTTATTGAAATTATTACTTTTGTTTTATGTGACCAAACAGTCGAGGTAAACGTCATGTAATTTTGAGCCCATGAAAATAATTAGGAAAAAAAATTAATTTATTTAAAAAAATGTCCCACACATCCATTTCCACTCTGCCCTAGTCTTCATCAGAAAAGAGGTCATTTGTAAATTATTTGATTATATCCTATTACTGCTTGTCACAACATAAATTTGAATAAAACAAATCACGAAGAAAAAATCATGAATATTTAAAAAAAAGAACTCTTTTGTTTAGAATATGAAATCCATTCCATCTTCGGTTTTATCCACCTTTGGTTGTATGATGCTTGGAGTCTTAAGTTCCTACAGAAACGTTTAATGGGTGCTCAATGTTTGAATAAATTCTAAACAAAATTCTATTATTTGCCGATCGTGTATCTAGGTGGTTTAGTACTTGAGCCCTAGTAGCACAATTAGTCCAAAAAACGTTTAAAACACGTTTTTTAGCGTCAAAAAACGTGTTTCCAACGTAATTTAAACGTTTTTTGAACTAGTTGTGCTACTAGGGAGTACACTCTGCAAAAACGTCAATAGATACTGAACCACTTTATAATAAATTACGATTTTTACCCTTTTGTAACGGCCGGGTCAGCGGCCTGCTAGAGGCTTGACCACTACGAGAACCGATTATATTGGTCATTTCATTATGGAGGAGATCATAGTCAGATCAGCATCGCCCCTTATAATTGGCTTAAAACTAAAATTTTTCTTACGGAATAACAAAGGAAGTACATACCTAGAGAAAAATTATCATGTCATTTTACATGCATTATGTTTGGCGAACTTTATTGTACGTAAATTCAACTATCAGATCATGCATATCAATACGGAGGAAGGTATAATTAGGTATCAATATAAAAAGTAGATGAAGTAATACTTCAGTTATGCAGTACAAAGATATTAAAAAATCAATGTAATAAAAACAGCGAGTAGATTTTGGCCGCTGCCTCTTTCCGATCACCTGTGGAAAGGGCATTTTTTAGAAATAATTTGGGGAAATTAAAATGCATATTTATTTAACGTGTCTACAGAAATAAGCCAAAAACTGAGTTGGTTGAGTTTTCCTTTTATTAGCAAGCATCTTCTGAATTCAGCCCAAATTAAAAAAAAAAGAAAAAAAGAAAAGGAAAGGAAAAGAAAAAGAAAAAAAGAAAAAAGTCGCATCTGTCTATACTGCCGTGGACTTACGGGAGGATTTTTTAATCACTGGCGTTCGATGTCAGTTGTGTTAAAGCATTAAGATTTAAGACAAAAATTAGATTGATTCCTTGAATTTCAGAATGGTTTTTTTTCAGAGAATATTCAAATCATTTCAAAAACGAGTTTTCTTTTGGTAATGTTCGCGATGACTGCAACGAAGTAGCGCTCACAATGATTGTTTTGAACTCACCATCTGCAAAGATTCATTGACGTGCCCCGGGACAAAAACATAATTCTCGATGGACGGCGAAACTGCTGTATGGTATGAAGAATTTTCTGTTTAGGAGCATTTTGGCTAACCAAAAGAAAAGAAAAACTAATCGTTCGATTTGTTAGTTTCGGTTCAGTCATATACACCAAGATTTGGATCAAAACGCCTTTGGCAGTAGATGCGCTGATTAATGACTTGCAACTTTTGAAGAGGTTAAAATCATACGAAGCCAGTGATTCTGAAATCTGTGAAGCAGCAAGAGGTGTCCCAGAGAGTCACCTGTGAACTTGTCTAATGAACTAGTTTGGTTTGCCTTGTTTTTCGACAAGCTGTCTGATGGCGAGAAAATGGCGATTGTTCAAAGAATAAATGTTGAAGGCGGTTCCCCTTTCAAAGATCTAGATATGAAACTCTCTCTCTTGCAACTACCTCCTGAGACTTGGAGTGACAATGTTGATTACCTTAGAGGTAAAAGTTACGTAGGAAATTTGCGTGTAGTTCGCGACTATAACTTTCTTGGTGTGTTTAAATAGTACCATTTTTTAATAAAAAATGGTATTTGCAATCTGCTACTAGCCCACGCATGTGCAAAGCATAACTGATTACGACTCACAGCGTCATTTCACGGCAAATTTCGTTTAGCTCAGAATACGTCGATGATCATCCTATTTCCAAGTCCGTGGATATTTATTTTTTTTTTTAATTTTCAGCTATCGTGTTGCTTCATTTAACAAAATGAAATACTTTGCATTTCATCCATCTAATAGCAGAATGCATGGATAGTCTACCTAAGTTCGTCCCCTGAAAAAAGTGCAGCTTTCGATTCAACTACCGGTAACATGGCAGTCGACCGAATTCCAAATTGCGTGCCCCGCAACCTGTTGTGTCAAAGAAGTCCGATGGCAACGCCATGATGCTGGTAGTTAAATCGAGTGATGGCAACGGCTGCGCTTTTTTAGCGTTGGGCAATCCAACGGTTGTCCATCTATAGCGATGGTCTCAACTTATCTGCCAGCTGGACAGAGCATTGTATTGTAAAAGGTGTTCCAAGAAAAATCTTAGACTAGCTGTCTGAAGTTTTGTTCTTTACGATTGGTTATCAAGTGAATATTTAGTACAATATTTTACAAGGATAATTACTTAGCTTCTTCCAGTTCGCCTAGTCTATATACCAGGTATACAGAAGATTTCAATGGAAAAAAATATTCCAAAATAAAGCCAAGATTTTGTGTCTGTGTAACTCAAAGAAAATAAGTTCAACAGGCAGTTATTGGTGATTCGTATAACTTAAGATTCAGTGATTGCCTGAAACGATAAAGAAGAACAGTGCTCAGATTGTATGTTTGAAAATTTCATATGAAGTTTTAAAGCTTCGAATTTAGCTGTTCTTAAAAATTTGAAACATCAAATTGGTGTTAAATTTTTATACTACTGAAATTATCTGCTCGTCTGTAATTTTGTATGCTTTCTTTTTAATAAATGCTCTTTTATTTCGAAATTTGATTTTTTTGTGTAACAGGTGTTGAAATGTGTTAAAAATACACTCTTTTACTTTCGTTTAAAACAATATTCAACATAATCATTTATTTATTTAGTTATACATATTAGTTTACATTTACATTGTAGCAAAATTAAAAATATAATAAACACACAACAGTGTGCAGTGTGCAGCTGTTAGTGGTGAGCAGAGCTATGCATTGAAGGCACTAAGATCCCTCAGTTGCTCACAGCAAATTAAATGGTTTGTGCAGTTTTGCAAGACATGGAGTTCCTGAGAACGTTTTAGCGGTTTTTTTTTAATGGATCTACCGCTCTCAGTCGCTTCTCAGCATCTTAATAAGTATTCAGTTAAAAATTTAAAATTACATTTTCTTCCTCTACTTTCAATTAAAGCAATTTACCTCCTTATTTCGGTTTAATTTTTTGAACAGCTTTTAGCATCAACTCATTGGCCTGTATGTAATTCTCCCTCATAAAGTTCATCCACTTCAGGGTTTGCAAGATGTCTTCCATCCACTCTGCAAAATATTCCATCGCTCTCTCCAAGAGTTCTCTCTTGTCGTATATGAGAGCCATTTTGACCACGGCACAGAATGTGCCAGTGGATGTTGTCAGTGGATGCCAATGCTCTCTTTAAAAACTCGAAACAAGCGGATTGCAACTCTTCAATCTGGTACTTGTCCGCAAGTGCGAAGAGTCCGGAGTCCGGGGACAGCTCGTCCACCTTCCCGCTGTACACGTACCAGACGGAATTCCGAAACGCTTCCGGTTCGCAATCGTCTATGTTCACCAAGCCCGTTGACTTCTCCGACATGTCGTGCCTCAGCACAGCACTGAAGACGGGCATACGGGCTCCCATGATGCCACGGTGCAGACGAGACTCGTCGTCTTTCATCTTGACGGTCAAGTTGGAGTCTTCGCCACTGAGCAGTAATTCGATCAAGTCATGAGATAACTTCTTGGTGCCTGGAAATGGGCATTAATTAATAAGACTAATTCCAAAAATATAATGATTTTCGTTGATTAAGCAGGTTTATCGATGAGCAAACCTATACTAACACTATAAAGCAAGGGCATGTCCTAATAGTACAGATGGTCACAAAAGAGTCGCTGTGACGTCACAGAGGGTCACAATTGTCACAGGACTGTCACATACTAGTCACATTGTGACTTGTGAGGGATGTTACTCTACTATGGGGTCACTTTGAAGTTTATTTGTGACTAGTCACCAGGTGACGTCGCCGTGAAGTCACCATGTGACTAGTATGTGATCGGTCGCTAAGTGACTCCACTGTGAAGTCACTGTGTGACTGTTTTGTGACTTCTGATTTTTAGGACTTCAAAATGAAGTCACACTGGCCGTTTGTTGCGACTTTGGAAAAAGACTCATTTTTCTAACATTTTGTAGTAATTTCTTTAGTGAAAAATGTAATAAATAAATCCGAAAATGATAACGAGTAATTGAATAAAATCTCGCACTTATGAAGTAATGGAATTTAGTTTTAAGTTATTTATTTTAAAAATAAATTATTTCGTTTAAACAAGACAATATTATTTATAAAAAACTATTATTCTGAAAAATATTAGAGAGTTTCACAATCGAGAAAACCAAGTATCTGTGAGTAAAATTAAAAATTTCTTTCATATCCCCATGGAACATATGTATTCCGTATGTAAACATTATTCCTAGAGTGGAAAAAATATTTTATTTCGTAATTTCTGTACGACAATTGAAATGCGATTATCCGACGGGATTTTTTCCCTTCCAAAGCCATGGAAAAGTGGTTTAAGTCAGCATTTTATTTATCTTCGTATCTCTAACACTTTTTAAGGTAAATTTCTAAAATTTTATATTACGCCTCATGAGAGTACGGTGCAAATTTTGCTAATTAGAAATTATTTCCCACGGGGTGTCGTATAAAAATTTAGGAAGTGTAACTTTTTGAAAATTAACGAGAGGAATTTTTTATTGACGGAGTGTTATTTCCGACCTTATTTTGAACACCTTTTCAACTTACACTGCCCACTTATCTCTAATAGATAAAGAATTAAAGCCCGTAATCAACTTCTTGGGACATCCTGTATATATACATATATAATGTATTGCCTATGTTACTGATGTTTGAAAACTTTACTTGAAAACAAAATATGCATGTTATCAAACCCCGTAAACATGCCGCACTTTACAAATTTACATTAAAACCAAAAAAAAAAAAATGTTTTTAATAAATCATTAGTTTTTTCGAACGAATACTTGAATAAAACAGTACATTATCTCCTGAAAATAATTTATGTAAAAAAAAAAGGTTTCCAAGATTTTTAATTTGTATTTGTTAATTATGGTATTTTCCCTCCATTTATAAAATACCAGAGAAAATTTTGAAGTTTCCAAACAAGCCATGCTAAACTAACTTTAACAATCAGTTTACTTTTTAAAGCTACCAAAACAAAAAGATCATGGCGCAGAGGTAGAGCTCTGGTCTATGAACGTGTACCGCGAGGGTTCGATGCCAGGACGTTTCCTTCCGTGGGAGGTTTGGTGCTGCCATATGGTGTATGTTCTCGGTAACTCTTTTACTCGATTTTTTTTTCACTGTCACAAAACGGTCACAATGCGACTTCACTGAAGGGTCGCAATGTGAAGTCACTGCGAGCGGACATTGAGACGTTAGGGTGACCCGACGGTGACGTCGCAAAGACTACGCTGGCCCCGATGTGACTGTTTTGCGACGTCACTTTTTGGTCACAAGTGGTCACGGTGCTATTAGGGTGATAACACAAGTTAAATAAGAGCAGTTAATATAATTTTGCATACACCGTCAGGCTAAAAAGTTTCAAGACATTGAATAATTTTACAGCACGAATATTACTGTTTTCAGCAAACGGATCTATGTAGTAACAAACCTTTTGATTCTCGTTTGCTAATCGCATCAGGATGGGTAGAGTTATAAAGAGAAAATTATCATTTTGTGTTTAAATGTTATTTATGTTTGTAAGTGATTCAATCGTATTTCATTTGGAATTGAGATGTGCAATTAATTTTTACCGCCCAAGCTGTGTTGTGGCTAATGAACCATTCTATCACTCCTTGGGTCAGAGTTCTATTCCCAGCTTGGGTGCTAATTCGTCCATCTCTAGGAGGAAGGTCTAACTCGTCAGCTTAAATAAAAAATCTATTTCTGCACATTCCACATTCTTCAATGTAGTTAACGTAATACATCTATGTTCATTACTACGGCAACTACATTGAAGAATGTGATCTATTACAGATATCAATTCGATCGAGAGCATCAAGACCTACGATTTTAATATGAATCTGTTCATTTTAGGTAAGTTACGCAAATCATAATTTTGACTTCCTTGAGCGCGGTAAAGTAATTTCTTTGAAATATCCAGTCTGTCAAAAATGGATTTCAGCACAGTTGGTCTAGAAAACAATTAGCATAAGGAAATCTGAGAGTAAACAATGTTCCTTAGTTTGTGACTCGAAATCCTGCAAAAATAATTTACGTTGTTTGAGATTCCAAGTTAACTTTAAGATTAGATGCTAGTACCTGAAAATAAAACAAAAGTACGTCAAAATTAATCGAACCGCGTATTTGAGAAACCACATAAGCCACTATTTTGATGAAAATAAGTTAACATCAATTTCAGGATCTTTTTTTTTTTTTTTTTTTTTTTTTTAAACACTGGGGTGCTATTTCGCTCAATCCCAGAATTTTGTCGACGCATTTTTGTCTACGCGATATTGTAGACAGGTTTTGTAGATATAGTTAGAAAACGCTTGGCGAAAATTGTAAAATAGCTTTAGTTGGAGATTTTAATATAGATTTCAATTTTGAAGAGGTGTTTTATAGAACAAGGAAGGAAAACACGGCACACTCATGGATTATGATGCCCATTCTAAGCAGTATTCAAAATAGTAGAGGATAGTTGGAATATGCTTGGCGAAGGTTGTAAAACAGTTTTAGTAGACGATTTTAAGATAGATTTCGACTCCAAAGATGTGTTTTATGGTACAAGAAAGAGTTGATTCCAATTTTAACGCCCCCACTCTCGCCAACCTAAAAAACTGCCGTACTTTGGCGAGCTTTGCAGTCATGGTGGATATGCACATGTAGGGGTTATGCACAAGTTTCAATACTCCCAAAAGAACTAAATGAAAATTAAAGTGAACAAATTAGCGATAAACGCACCAGTCAAGGAATAACACCTAATTATTAAAACTAAATTAATTGTCAATCAAAAATAAATAAATAAGTAATAGAATGCTGCACTCACATGCTGTTTCAAATCGCCATTTTAGTTCTGAACTACACTGTTGCCTCATAAATACGAAAAATCGTCGAGGTAACTGCATATGTTTAATTATCGCTACCTTGGCGAGAGTCGGGGCGTTAAAGTAGGAATCAAGAAAGACAAACCCGGCGCACTCATAGATTATGATGCACATTCGAAACAATATTTAAAACGGTGAAGTACTACTTTGGAATATACTTGGCGAAGATTTTAAAATAGTTTAAGTGTTCTATTTTAAGATAGATTTCGATTCCAAAGATGGGTTTTATGGAACAAGGAAGCAAAACACGGCACATTCCTGAATAATGATACACTTTCCAACTTAATGGAATGAGGAAGAAAAATAGGGACGACGCATAAATTATGATATGCTTTTAATGTATTGCACTTTAGTGCGTATTTGAAATCTGAAAGTGTTTCAGATTTTCTTACTTTTTTTGTGAACAAACTTCAATCCATATGCATTGTATTTTATTCTTTTCACTTCTGATTTGTTACAAATTTGAAAGAAAAGAAATCATCGGGTATGACTGCAAACGTACAGCTGCGGAAAAAACTCCCACTTGCTCTTTATTTCGCCGTCGTTCGTCGTACAGCAAAGTTATATATACCATTCGTTTGCAAATAACGCATACTCTAATTTATTATTAATTTAATTTGCATAAGGGGCCGTCTTCATATTTAATTCTGCATCAACTTCGTTTTTCTCAATAGCAACACCGTATATTGACTTTATTAAACGAAAAAAAAATCTTCAAATAACCCTAAATATAAATTTTCATATTTTTTCTACGATAATTTTCGGAGATATTGCGAATTAAATTTTGCGCATTTTTAAGGGACTTTCTGCAAATTGAAAAACGCTATTTGTAGGTTACGAGCTTTTCGCCTTTCATTCATTTCGCTTGCGAGAGTTAAAAGAAATAAATATTATTTTCAAGAAAAATATTGTTTCCATCTGTCAAAGTTTTTTGTACTGAGAATATCAAGGGTAGAAATTAGAATGTTTAGTCTGTGGTCCAAATGACCCGTGAGTTCATAACTTCCTTGGTCCGTACACATGATTTAAGGGGAAAATGCAAAACGACTGCTCACGATTTTGAAAATCTTTCTAATTTTGAAATTGTTATTCAGTATTTCCCTTGATGTTTCTCTTAGACAGCTGAAATGTTCGCTGGAGTTAGAGGCTGCTCTCTGCTCTTCTGACTACAAGCAATGATATTACTCAGCTATGGTCGAACTTGAAGAATGGTTTCATGATTGAAAATTTATTTGTTTTAATTTCCTGTAAAAAACGCAATTACCTTTTTACCAACCCAATATTATCACTGTGTTTGTTATTTCACTTTCTTCATTTAATAGTATCGTCTGCAATGTACAATATTCTTCAGACTTTTGGCGGTATTTTAATTTATAGTCAGATGAAAATTTAGATAGAAAAACGTGAGTTTGAATGTTTTTTTGAATGTTTGATAAAGTATGGGGATGTCCAAAGACCTAATGTGTCCGATATTAAAAAAGGTCACATACATGCCTGGAAAGTTGAGGATGTTAGTTTTTCAGAAATAGGATGTTGTATTGGAAGACATACATCTACTGAATCTAATTCTACAGCTGGAAAATATTTTATTTGGGGGAATATGGTATCGGGCCCAACAATAGACGCTTTATAGAATCACCATCAAATTGTAAAATACTCTAATTTAGTTTCTTCAGAATTTGATATTTTTTAATACCGGTATCTTTTACTGTGTTTTTGCACAAAATAAATCTAATTTACGTTTATTTTATGCAATTTTCAAAAGATTTTCACTTAATAAATTTATATATGGTCCCTTAACTCGTGAAAATAACATATTTTATTTAATATAAATTAAACTATCGAACGTAAAAATTTGAAATTTTGCACAGCCATGTAATATTACTTTCTGCATCTATTTCCATCGGAATTCGACTAGGTCGCCCTTCATAATTTTTTTGAATATTGATTTAATAATTCATGATTAATATTAACCCTCCAAGCGGCTGAGACGTAAAATCCCGTCATCTGTAAACGTTGTTCAAAGCGGCTGAGACATAATTTTCTGCTCCTTTTTTTCTGCTTCGAAAGCGGCTGTGACATAAAATCGCGTTACTGCTTACCCCCACTCACCAAAACACCTGTGACATTTAGATTGATGGGTTGCAAAGAAGGGGAGAGAGCACAATGGCCAAGACACGCCTACGATACTTTAATTGCAGCTTTCAACCCCCCAGAAAATTATTTACAGATGTGGTGATCATACCTATTCTAACTAAAGAAGAGAGAGGCCGAATGATTTCGGTATTTTTTCAGACAAGTAATCGTTTGAACCGGAGTCCCTTCTAAACATGGTCGGGCACGGGAAATAAGTTTGAATATTTCGTAGTTTTCAAAGATCTCCAGGATACTTTTTCATTTATAATAATTTTAAATGTTTAATGAAAATAAGAAATTTTGAGTAAATATTTTACCTCTTTCAAATTTACCTGAAAAGGAAAAGCTGTTGCCTCGAATACAACAAAACAGTTGGCATATATAAAAAAAAAAAACATTTTATTAGAAGAGACCGATTTAACATATATGGAGTCTTGGGCACACATGCTTACGGATGAAGAGGGGCTTTAAAGAAATGTATTGCATATTATTATTTAAATTAATACAAATTTACATGTCATAAATCACTCCTGTATAAATATTAACTCTGTAATTATCCTATTATATAGTTACGCTGAACCGTGATTCACTCTCTAACAAATCCGGTCCCGCCACTTCCAAACAGAACTTTTACCGTCATTAATCCAATCAGATTAAAAAGTTACTGTGTAAAACTTTAATGAAATTCATACAGTTCGTGCGATCGGCTTGAAAAATTTCATAAGTATGTAAAAAATATATATATAAACGATCTGCACTATTTTAAAAATCTGAAAATCCACCTTCTCTCTCATTTTTAAGCGATTTTCAGCTTTATTTTATTGCGCATTTAACCGCGTTAAGTTTCCAGTAAAATCAAAATCAAACGTCAATAACAGAGCTTGATCCGTGATTTAGTCCGTGATTAAATTACAAGACAGTCGGAACACGTACTCAACTTCCCTCACTATTTTTAGGAGAGTCCAATGTCACTTAGGTTAAATGTTTATCTTATATTTCATTGTTTACATCAATAATACTATAAGGACGTTTTGGCAACCAACTATCTTTCAAGAATATTATTTTTCCCATTCCAATTTTAATGAACTAACGCATTATGTAGAAGCTGTCTGGTGTTATAAAATAAAGTAAAGACAACTTCTACATAATGCGTTAGTTCATTAAAATTGGAATGATAAAAATAATATTCTTGAAACATTAGAAACCAAAAAGTCCTTATAGTATTTTTCATGTAAACAATGAAATGTAAGGTAAATATTTAATCAAAGTGACATTGGGCCCTCCTAAAAATAGTGAGGAAAGTTGAGTATGTGTCCAGACTGTATTGCTGTAAACTAGGCCTCAGTTATTGATGTTTGAGTTTGATTTTACTGGAAAATTAACACGATTAAATGCGCGATCAAATTTATCAGTAAAGCTCTATTCCGTCCTAAAGATTAAAACAAAATTAAAATAACTAGTTGAAAAGAACAGTTGTCTAAGATAAAATAAAATTAAATCCCAGTTGGATTCAGTGGTGATGATTCCCCTTCTATGATCTGTGGGCCTCCCACCATGGCCCAGTACACAAGGGGCTGAAAATGGTAGATGGCTGAAGAGTAAAAGTCTAGGGTTCTGGGCTACCGCGCGGCTGTCGATCTAACGGTCTGGGGTTTCGGGCGGTTTCGCTGGATATCTATCGTGAATACGCGGAAGAACACCTGAAAAAGTCCTCCGACCAAGGCATTCCGACTTGGCAGATACCCTGAGTGCAGGCTTGCAATAAATGCACTACACTACTCTCTATGATCTGTGAGGTTTCCCTGCTCACCTAGGTCTTAGAATAATCTGCCGGTTTAGCGGAGTGTTCAGAGATCCACGCTAAAAAATTACACATGTAAGAGAAGAGGAATCTTCTCAAAATTGCCTTTTCAGTAATGAATGATGAGAGCAACTATCCTAAACCTGGTTTCAGACGATAAGTATTATTTAATCAAAATTTTAAATTTAAAAAGATCCATTTTTCTTACAAAATTTCTCGCATATTGCCTCCTGCCGTTGAAACTTTTCAGGATCCTCCACTGTCTTAGTTTTACCCTAACTACAACATCTTTCCAGAAAAATTAACTTCCCACAATGAACTGCAAAATTTTTGTTTGTTGTTTTTGTGTTATGTGTGTGTGTGTCAGTTCATTTATGTAAATATGTATACATGGTAGAAAAACTTTTCAACCTGTAAAGAATTAAAGAAATTGTTACGTAAGAAATACACAGAATTTGTATAAAGCCAAAATTTTTATCTTAGATTTCGAAGCATTTAAATTTATACCGGCTCACATGGAAATCGTCAGTTTGTCATCGATTTATTATTTTATTAATGCTGCTTTTAATGGAACAATACGAATTTTAATTTCTATTTTATTCTATATTAGCTGATGTACCCGCTCATCACACGGGAATAGAGATTACTTTAACAATTGGTTAAACTAAGCTGCCAAATAGGCGAAAAAGTAAATAAGTAAAATTTCCAATTACCTAAATTAAAAAATAAAGATTAATTTTAGTGTAATTGTTTGAAATATGAAGTTCAAATCGAAGAGATGTTGCAAATCAAAGCCATGATATATAAACACATGGAGAGAGAGGTGGGGATTTTCGTTTGATTATTTTGAGAAATCGCAAAATTATTAAATGTTTAATTTGAATTTCGAGTAATTTATTTTTACATATACATAACATGTTATAACTAGCTGCGTATCAGTTGTTCACGACGAAGAAAGTAATGATTTTTTTTTACACATGCATTTTAAATTATTCCAGCTATACGGAAACTGAAAAAAATGCAGAAAACTTTTACTCGAACCTAGCGTTATGGATATTAAAATATGCTGTCATAGCTAGCTCAATTGTCACACGATGACTCAAAAGCTATATTGGCAGTGTTAACGATCGGGTGACAACCCTTTCTTCTTTCAATACACATAAATTAGAAAAATGTTTTAGTTAATTAAGTAATTTAATTTTTCCTATTCATCCTAAAATAAATTTTTAAGGAGTCGTAATAGCCTGGTGTGCAGCAAGTGAAAGGATTCTTTTTCACATCTCGGCTGATCAAAAACCGCTATATGTACATGGCGCAAACGTGAACGATAAATCTGTGGGTCCGTAGCTCCTCTAGCTGTATATAGGCTGGTATACGGATGAGAGTTGCGGATCCGGAAATAACATCCTTTTGGGTGATGCCCTACACTAAAAAAATTTTTGTGGATTACTAAGAAATCTCTTTGAAACAAAGATGCTATAACTGAAAAAACACTCAAAATACTGGTGATAAACGATAAAGTAATTAAAAAACTTTGTAAAAAACACACATAAGAAATGTGTGTTTTTTACAAAGTTTTTTAATTACTTTAAAGATGCTATAACTTTTCTTAATATTGCTGCTAAATAAAGTCATGTAAATCAATTGGCAAACATGGCTTTATTTAGTAGTAATACTAAGAAAAGTTATGGCATCATACAAAAAAAATCTGGAGTACCTCCACTCGACTTTCCGAAGACTTACGATTAGATCATTACCAAGCATTTAAATAAATTTTAATCGATGAATAATTCAAACATATATACCAAATTGAAACTCAATTGAATGCACCATTTAAACGCTAGCACACTTTCAAGACTTTCTCCCCATACACTATAATGTCAAAGAAATCTTTGTCGTAGCCCTGTAGAAAAACTATAAGTCCTATATACACCAAAATCAGTACCGGTCTTGCGACGGTGGTTTATAACATGTATGTCCAATTTGAGCTCAATCGAATGATCCGTTTAGGAGCTATCGTGTTCACTCACATACACACACACACGCACACATACACACACACATACATACATACATCTCGTAAAAAAAGCATAAATGAATCCAGATTACCACAAAACGTGTAAATACATCAAAGTCTCGAAGTCGAATTTTTTCATGATTACAATACTTTCCTTACATTGTGCATGTTCGGAAAGTAACAAGTAATGGAATCATTGCTTCCTAGAGATTTCTTGGTAATCAACTGATTTTTTTTTTTTTTTTTTTTTTTTTAAGAGTGATAAATTGTAGGGGGGAAAAGATTCTCCACGCTCTAGACGATCCCCAAGTCTGGCATAATAGCTATAAATCAGTCCCGTACTGCTAAGCTGTATTCGGCTATTAAAAAAAAAGAAAAAGAAAATAAATCAAATTATTAAGCAGAAAGGCTTAATTTAAAATGCAGACTTTTTCTAAGAAGGAAAGCGTTCCAAATGAGTTAAAAGGTTAACTCTAAAAAATTATACGTCATAATCTAAATAGGTTTGCAAATTTTTGCGATTTTAAATCGTTTGAAATAGCTTCTCGAAATTATTAAACTTCTACTTCTTTTAAGAATATTAAAACAAATAAATTGTTTTCGCCTAAATAAAGCATTGATATAAGGATTAATATATATTAAGCATTTCAGTGGTCCAATTCCGAAGGATTTTTTTTTTTTTTTTTTTGGATTACATTTGGGAATGGCGCCAGTTGTACGTCATACATTTAAAATTGACAAAAATTTGTACTCATGTTTTTTTAACCATTACCGTTGACAAATTAACAGCGCTTCGCTTTTGATTACTACCTCTAACTGCAGATGCGCAAAATGATAGAGAGAAGACGTAGGCGACCTTAAAATTTTGAAAATCCACCCGTTTCCCCAAAAATACTAAAATTCAGAGCCTTATTATCGCATAGGAAAATCGGGACTTTGTAAAGGGCCCCCAATTTCAAATGTTCTGAAATAGTCTTCTTTTATATCAAATTTTTTTGAAAAATAAAAAAAAAATCATGGATGGGGCCCCCAAAATTCATCAATGTCCAGGGCCCCTGTTGGTCATAATCAGGAACTGCTTAAATTTAGCAATTTAAGTCGCAAAAATTATTAAATATAGATAATTTAAATTGAATTAAATTCATTTAATTCAATTTAAGTCAATGCGCCAGTGGGTCCTAATCTTGCGCGCAAAACTTGGTATAAGCGCTGAGCATTCAAATAATACAATATATTCACATAAAAACGATCCAAAAGAATTACTTTCAATAAACTTCTGCCGCAAGAATTTATGAAAATTCGAATTTCAGTCAAAATCGAAAATTTTCAGATTTTGGTCTTATAAATCTAAAAGCGCATTCAACTTGCGTCAACTATACATGCATTTTTTTTATAAGTGCTAGTACATGTCCTTCAATGGACTCCTCTTTTGCCTTAGCAACTTGAAGGCGCAAGCTATGGTTAAGCCTTAAAAATGACAAAAAAAAAAAAAAAAGAAAGAAAATGTGTGTTTTTGAGACCTTCAGTGACTTTGCGTCGATAACCTGCCACAGATTTTTCATATATTTCATGAAGTTCTATCGTCTAGCATTATATATGTGAAATAAATATCATGGCAAATTGTTCCCGCAAAGAGTTTTTGACCACAGCATTTTCTATGTCTGAGAAAAACGCCCACTTTTGTGTGCTGCACGGACTTTTTTACAGGCCCTTAGCCAAAGGGGTGCCAGGTGGGGCTGAGCCCCATCCCCCCTAGAAAATTTCACATAAAAAAGTTTAATGCAGATGCTTTGAAAAATTTTTGTATATAAGGTCAAGTTATCAAAGTTTTATATATCAAAGCTTTATATATACAAAGTTTTTCTTTGTAATACTCTGTCATTTTTGTTTTGTGTTCTCATCTTCCAAATATGATCTTGACAACTTTAAATCCATTCTGTTTAAGCCAAGGAACTTTTACTTCTTGGAAGCCGTTTGGACTTTTCAGAATTTATTTAATTATAAACTTATGCTATTATTTAATGAAGAGAAATATAGATAAAAATGTTATCATTCAAAAAAATATAGGATGCCACCCCACTTAAGTTAGGGTGCCCCCCCTTTTAAAAAGAGGGTGACCCCCCTGAATAGAAAATCTGGCTACGGGTCTGCTTTTTTAGTGGGCCATAAAAAATGAACAACTCACTTTGAGACAAAATATTCTGGATTTGCTACATTAATAAGATAAATAACAACTGGGAATTTTTTGGTAAAAATCTCAGATGGCATGAATCCTAAGTGTATTACTTTCTCAGATTCGTGCTCTTAATTTTTCTTGGAATTTTTTCGCATATGCAGAACATAAATAAAGGTCGTTAAAAACGTTTATTATCTAACAAAGATTAATATAGATATTTCATTTAACAAATTTACTAAACAAGTCCTTTAAATGAAACATCGAAGAATTTTTAATTTTTATTTTTCTCGTACGCTTGAGATAATTTAAATGAAAGCTTTATTACCCTACACTCAAGTACATTATACTCTCTCTCTCTCTCTCTCTCTTTTTTTTTTAACTGTCATATTTTTTTTTTTTTTTTTTTTTTTTTTTTTTTTGCATTACAACTTCAAAAATGATCGAGTGAAAGCCAAATTTTCTATTTCTCTTTCCTAACTAACCATATAAACTTTTATGAAAAAATGCACAGTTCGAAAAAAATATAAGAAATATTAATAATTATATGGAACACTTTGCACATTTTATGATGGACAGCGTCTTATATAAGGTTCAGGTAAATGAGATATATCTGACATTGGACACTTTATTGAAAATATGTACACGGGGTTTTATCGCATGAGCAAATCGGGGCTATGTCCAGGGCCTCATCTTGAAAGGGGCCCATTAGATATATTATTTTTCGTTCATTATCAAAGCTTTATAAAGAAATTTTTCAGATAAAGAAGTATAGTAAAAAGATAATCACTAATTTTACTATTTTTAGAGCACAAGCGTCACTCTCACTACCTGCTCATTATGAGAGGGGATATCTCTTTTTCCAATATTCATCAGACAAAAATCTGGCTCTGGGTGAGTGTCCATGTAAGCCACCGAGAAAAGAACTTTGGTTTCCTACAACGTTGCGTAGATTCCCGAGTATTTAGGGGGGAAAGAGGCGAGGGAGACCAGTTGGTCAGATTCACCGGACATGTGCTCCTACAATACAAAGTAATTTATCAGGCGGTAGGTAGGCTGTCACGTCGGCAGTTTGTTAATTACCCTGTTCCCCACGCCTTCCCTGCGGAAATGGGGGGAAGCAGGTTTTTCTTGTGCATTTTCGAGAGATACAGATCCCATACACTGGAACTTTTTTGAAGTTTCACTAGGCAAACTCCAGGCCGCTCGGAGGGTTAATATTTTATAAAAAATCATAATACAGTGAAACCTTTTTTTTAAAGACCACTACTGGGACCAAGAAAATCTGGTCTTTAAGGAGGGTCGGTCTTTGAATTCAGGTAATGCGATATATTTTGACAAAATTTTAAGCGTACTTAATTTTATCAATAGAATTGGAATTTATTTGATAATTACCTAATTATCACTGAAAAGGCTTTTCTATAGATATAATATGATAAAAAGCATGAGAACAAATCACGTTGTAAACATAAACACAGGCTCTGTGTTGAATTTTGCATGCTTAGCTCTCGCCGCAGATTTTGTGATGGAATTATTTTTCGAAGAAATGTTTTAAAAGAAGAAATTGTGCTGATCGATTCACTGTAATGTCTAATTGCATAAAATTCTATTTTTAATAAATATCCTCCAAGAAGCAGTAACACAAGTAACTGCGTGCATGCCTCTATTGCGTTTTGGGACTCCATGGATTATTAGTGACTGGAAGCTGTGTTACAACTCAACTAAACAGTGTCAACTTTCGTTTTTATCATACCACGTGATTGCTGAGCATCCGAACAACGAACTTACTCAAATTGGGGAAAATAAGAATTTTTTTAAGAATTCGTGGTCGTTAAAATAGGATTTAAAAATAAATTTGTTTCTTATACATAGCGGTCGTTGGTCGCGTCAGGCAGATGGTCGTTCAATAAGGAAAATAAACCATTATTCATTATTATATGGTACTCGGGACCGCTAAGACATGGTCGACAAGACCAGGTGGTCGTTAAATACGGGGGTCGTTCAACACAGGTTTTAGTGTAACATTAAATTATGTTTGGGTCGTGTAGTTCTAATAGTACGAATAAAAATCAGCTTCTTATTATCAATATTATATGAGATATGAATTGAAACATGAAAATATATTTTAACATATGGGGAGGGGGATTTTGGAAGCTCATAACTCACCCAATTTCAGTTTAAATATCTTGAAAATGGGTATCCGGGGTGAAAATGAGCTAAATTTTTGAAATATGAAGTGAAATCTAGGGGTTACTTTTGAGAAAAAAAAAAGTTGGTGCGAATTTTAATATGTAGATGGCCCCTTATGCAATTTTTATGCATAGCAAATCAAAGTGTAGGTCAATCGTAAACGATTGGTATCTGTAACTTTGCTGTACGACGAACGACGGTCGAAAAAAGTACAAGTGGGACTTTTTTTCAGCAGCTGTACATTACTTACAATATGCATTGTTGAAAAACTCTGAATAATTCTAAAGATTTGAGCTTTTATAAGCAGATAGAGGTTTGATTGTCAATTCATAGCTTTGTATGGAATTCTCAGTCAGGAATACCTGCCACTGGACATTCCCGATGATCTTAAAAATGTTACCAGCAAGGAAGTCAGTGGCCTGCTTTGATGAAATCCCCACTTCACTGCTTTCCAAATTTTTTTTTTTGTTCAGGAATTTCAAAGCCAAAGAACATT
Source organism: Cheiracanthium punctorium (assembly GCA_038373885.1). Lineage (NCBI taxonomy): Eukaryota > Metazoa > Arthropoda > Arachnida > Araneae > Cheiracanthiidae > Cheiracanthium > Cheiracanthium punctorium. Next base: position 190,244 of record JAWZYV010013479.1, read on the forward strand.
TGTAAGGTTTAATCCTCCTCTGGTCGTTATATCACGAAACAACTGTATCGTGTAATATTAGATTTCATAAAATGGTCTAAGATTTTTAATTTAAAAAAAATACAGGGTGTGTGACAATTCCGCCCGGGTTTGGAAGGCTTATAAATGTATATATTACCTATAAAGAAACAACGTTCACTTTACTGGAGAAAGGAACATTACAAGTTTTCTTTCACGAATGTTCAATAAATGGACCGTTTGTTATGCGTCAGATAAACGTGAAATTCATAATACAACAACAACATTAACATGCCACGATCAATCGTAGCGAATGCGGTTGTGATCCTTCGGGGTAAATCTTAGAAATAAGATGGCATAGGAGGCACGAACACACAATCTTAACCCCACGGTGCAACCCCATAAAAATAATAGCATGGAGTTAGGTCCGGACAGCGAGGTGGCAAGGGAAGAAGGCGATTGTTGTCGTCAGAACCTCGTCCAATAAAAAGATGAAGGTCGAAAAAGCTCGTTATTTGCGAAACAAAACTTGTAATGTTTCTTTCTCCAATAAAGTTGACTTTTATGCTGTATTGGTAATATATATAATTTTAATAAGCCTTCCAAACCCAGGAGCGAATTGTGACACGCCATGTATAATTTTTGATTGTTTATTTTTAGGGACTTTTTTTTTCAAAATACGGGAACTTGCTCACCAAGAATTGGCCACGACTATAGGCCCGAATTACGGGCCAATTTATTGTGGGAGCAAGCGTCGGGAGGCCAGCGTTACCCCCTATGAAGGGACGGGCAAGTTAACACCCAAGCCCGAATGGAGAATTAGAACCCGGACCCGAGATGAGATAGAATGTTTCTTACACCAATCTCTTGGGTATTTCCAGGAATATATATATTCACCGTTTTTGTGGCCTTAAGTTTAAATATGTTAAATTCTTGAAAAAAAAAGTAACAACCATTTCATTGTCAGCACCTTAATTGGTATCCAAAATTCCTTTTTACTTCCTTGTACGTAGTATAAGGAAGTAATGTGATCCCGAAAAATTTTGGGGGCTAAATTTCGACAAAAAAACCGATTTTGACTACCTCTAAATTTAATTTAAAAATTTTTTTCGATGCATCCTATCGTAGGCTAGCATGCACGATCATATTAACGCGTCTGCAACTCATTTTGACCAGCGGCGAGTCTGCTGTGGCCAGTTTTTCCATGCCGTCAGTACGTACGTACGTACGTATGTACGTACGTATGTACGTACGTATGTACGTACGTACGTACGTACGTACGTATGTATGTAACTCGCATATCTCAAAAACTATTGGTCGTAGAATGTTGAGATTTGATATTTAGGATTCTTCTATGATCTAGTTGTGCACCTCCCCTTTTGGTGGCAATCGAATGGATAGTTTATGTACAGGACCGCCCAAAAGATTCGAAATACATTACGCTCTATGGGCCGAAATTCATTAAACTCGCCTAACTCAAAAGCTATTAGGCGTAGAATGTCGAAACTTCATATTTTGGATAGTTGTAACATCTAGTTGTGCACCTCCCCTTTTGGTTCCATTCGACTGGATAGTTTATCTACAGGACTGCCCAAAACATTCGAAATACATTACGCTCAATGGGCCGAAACTCATTAAACTCGCATATCTCAAAAACTGTTAGGCGTAGAATGTTGAAACTTTATATTTAAGATTGTTGTAACATCTAGTTGTGCACCTCCCCTTTCGATTCCACTCGACTGAATAGTTTATCTACAGAACCGCCCAAAAGATTCGAAATACATTACGCTCTATGGGCCGAAATTCATCAAAGCGTTTTTTAGAGGTATTGGGCTATTTCAAACGACTCAGAAGTGATGTATGCTGTAAAGAGTTAGAAAATGAATTTCTCCATTAAAAAAAGTGTCTTTATCATTTGTAGTTCTGCTACAGGAACACTCAAAAGATTTCCAATACATTACGGTCAATGGCAATTTTAGGGGCATTCATCCATTTCAAGCACAAAATCGTCCTACCACATAAGTTAGGTAATGGTCCGACCACGGTCACGTGCCGCCCTCAAGAACTATGCCAAAAGCCGCCAAGCTTGGCGACTTTTGGTGTACGTGTGTGCATATTTAACTCTCAAATCTCAAAAACTATTATGAAATTTCATATATAAGAATGTTGTAACATCTAGTTGTGCATCTCGATTTTTGGTTCCAATCTACTGGAGAGTTTATTTACAGGACCACCGAAAAGAATTTCAGTACCTTAATGTCTATGGACATCTTCAATATAATACAACTGTAGACAGTCATTGTTTGGTACATGCCCAAAATCTCGCCGTCTGTCCTCGACCTTGGCGAGTTTTGGCGAAATATCGCCAAATTTGGCGATAGTCAGTCATTTGGTCCATGCCTAAAGTATCGCCATTTGTCATCATTCTTGGCGAGTTTTGGCGAAATATCGCCAAATTTGGCGATAATTTTTTTTTTTCAGTACTAGGGTACAATTTCGTTCACACTGAGATTTTTGTCTACGAGATTTCGTGCACATGGTTTGTAGACAGGTTTTGTAGACATAACTTGTCACGGTTAAGACCTTTTCAAATGTGCTTGCCAGATAACGTGGAGGAGGTGGAGAGAATAAAATTTTGAAAGTCGCACAAGGCTTGCAATTTTCGATAGTGGATCGTCATGTTTGCTGCCAAAAAATAACTTCCAAACCGAACCAAGCTTGGAAAGTATACTTAGAATAAGCCTCGCGAAGATTGTAAAATAGTTTTAGTATAGGCGATTTTAATTCCTAAAAAATTGTTTCGTAGAACAAGAGAGATAAATTCTGCGAACTCATGGATTACGATGCACGATCCAACCAGTATTTAAAAAAGGGGAAGTACAGTTAGAGTATGCTTGGCGAAAAATGTAAAACAGTTTCAGTAGGCGATTTTGAGATAGATTTCGATTCCAAAGATGTGCTTTATGGAACAAGGGAGAAAAAATCCGGCACTCTCAGGAATAATCACACACTTAACAACTTAAAGGAATCAGGAAAGAAAATAGGGTAGATGGGTGGATTATGAAATGCTTTTAATATATAGCCCTTTAGAGCGTATTTAAAATCTGAAAGTGTTTCAGATTTTCTTACCTTTTTTTTTACCATAAATGAAGAGAATAAGCCTGGGGAACGATTAATTTTATTTGTTTGAGATACATGCATTTATGCATCTATAAACCTTGAAACTGAAGTATTACTTTGAATAAGCATATTGATAATGGAAGTTAATCATTTAATTAATTGGTAATGTCTCGAAGCCTTGACGAACAATTCGTTGCCCTGCGTAGGATTCTCAGCCAGGAACACCTGCCATTGGACAGTCAAGATAATCTTTTTCATGTTCTCGACAAAGAAATCAGTGGCCCGCTTGATGAGATCGCTTTCGCTGTGCTGAAGTGCTACAGTAAGGATGTCACAAAAGTTTTCGACATCCAGGTCACTGCTCATGAACGCCAAACACTCGGATTTGAGATCTTGTACATCATATTTGTCGGCTGCTCGGTAGAGACTGCACGCGTTCTGCGATGTGACGCTGTCGACACTACCACAGTACAGAAAACGAAGGAAGTCGGGAAAATATTCCGGATCGCAGTCCACGATGTCTATCTGTCCTGTGTTCTTTTCTCTCATGTTGTGACTGAGCATCGACGCAAAGACCGAGGAGCGGGCTCTGAGGAAAGCTCGATGTGCTTCAAACTTCTGTCCTTTGACCATGAGGGTGACGTCACAACCGTCCCCACTCGAAAGCAACTCTTGGTAGTCACGGACAAATTTCTTGTCTAGTATGGCTGCAGTATTAAGCTTTTGACTTAGAAAATCTGCAAGAACAAATGGAAGGAATCATTGTAAATTTGATGTTTATAGGAAGCTTATTTATTTACCAACACCACTCATACAAATATACGCAGCTAAGAGTATTACTTAATTACCAATATCTGCTTCTGTCTTCGCAGAAACTTCAGTGCTCTTAGTATAGTCTTTCCGAACATTTCTAGCAATTCGATCAGCTATGGAAAAAATATGAAGGAATAATAAATATATGCATGGAAAACAAAAATATTTTTACGAAAAACACTCAGCATAAAATATTTCTTTCAGTGATAATATTTCTGCACACTAGACACCTTATTTTTTTTTCACGCTTCTGATTTTTAAATCATGAATTGCGTGTAAAATTTTATATGTTGTGATAAAAGGTAAAATTCGTTTCTTATAATTTTATATGTTTTGATTCGAGATCAGTGTGTGAAAACACATTTATCTCGAAACTTTATATGCACCTCATGACGAAAATAATCATAAATGGTGCCCCCTAATAATATGTGTGTATTTGTGGGAGCGCATATGCGTCCTCGCTAACATTATTGTGCGGTGTGCTTGTAGGGTCACCAGTGGGAGGATAAAAAACCAGTTTTCTTGTTTTTATATAATTTCGTGCGCGAGAGAGAATATGAAGTACTTCGACGAGAAATGTATTGTACATTGAATTTTCAGCGTGTGCCGATTTAGCGATCTCTGCATTAATATGCACGGAATTTATCAGCAGATAATGAGCCAACCGCGGAGAAAATCTTAATAATCTAAACCGAAAAAACTGAAAGTTATAGTCTATCAATTTTATGTGCGATGCATTTCTATAACTTTATTATGGAACTTAGTAGAAATATGTTTCCTCCTGTTATACATGCATTTGTAGCTTTAATCAACAGATTAACAATATTACAATTAGTTTAAAATGCATAATTTTGATTTATTAAAAAGCAGGTTTGTGGTGCCGCAGAGTACTGTTCTCTTAGAACTAATTATTAACTATACATATATGTAAGTCGCGAAATTATTAAAAACGCTATGGATGACAAATACGCAAGGTGTACCAAGGTGGGTTTTGTTTGATGAAATTATGTCTTTTTTATAAATTACTAAATGTATGCCTGTTCTTCGCACGGTAGAGAAGGAATACTTTTCTAAAATAACTACCTGTGACAAAAAGAAACCACAAAAAAAGGAAAATCTGATACACTTTCAAATTTTAAATACGCACTCAAGTGCTACAGATTAAAAGCGTATCATAATCCATCTATCGTCCCTACTTATTTCTCTTATTCCATATTAATTTTGAAAGTGTATGTTATTCATTAGTGTACCGTATTTTTTCCTCCCTTGTTCAAGAAAACACATCTTTGGAATTGAAATTATCTTAAAATTGCCTACTTAAACTGTTATACAATTTCCGCCAAGCGTATTCCAACTGTACATCACCGTTTCAAATACTATTTGCAATATGCATTCTAATCCATGAGTATGCCGTGTTTGACTTTCTCGGGTTGATTTCTACCTTACACGCTCGCAGCTGACGTAATACAGGGTGGTCCTAAATTATATGTCAAAAATGTAAAGGTAGGTAGACGGGACCAAGACGGTTCGGAATCACATATGTGGAGTCGGAAATGCCGTTTTCATGTACCTGTTAATAATCACGTTGGAAGAACGGTTGGTCTGAATTCTTAATCAAGTTTTAAGCAATGAGATTTTTTCCGAGACTTTCATCAATGAAATGAAATAGAATTTATAAAGTATTAGTTTTAGTGAAGTGATTTCTGTAAAAAAAAATGCGTTTGCTTTTGACAAACTATCTTCGGAAAGTTCACTGTTACTTTAACACTTCTTCCAAAGTGATTATTAATAGGTAAATGAAGACGGCACTTCTGACTCCACATTCTTATGTGATTCTGAACCGTCTTGATCCCCTCTATCTGCCTTTACATATTTGACGTATAATTTAGGACCACCCTGTAGAACAAAATAAAAAAAGTTATAAGCAAAGATTATAGAAGTACTAGCTGCGTGCCCGTTCTTCGCACGGTAGGCAAAGAATACTTTCCTAAAATAACTACCAGTGCAAAACAAAACCTCAAAAGAAAAAACATAAATAAATAAATAAATTATGTAGTCCCTTTTGTTCAAACAATCGCGGTACACATTACCGCCACGTCGGATTAAGGTGGATTCATATCTGCCGCGCCGCACCGCAACCATATCGTACTGTTTCGCCGTTTTGGACGGTTGGCTGTCCGCGCGGCGAGCTTGGGGTGCCGCAAGTAAATACACCAATGCTCTTCTGTAATTGGCTGTAGCTGTAAAAGCTCTTCTGTAATTGGCTGTAGCTGTAAAAGCTCTTCTGTAATTGGCTGTAGCTTTGCGTCGCTGCGGAATATCTGTTCTCGCCAGATAATGCGCAAACCCTTGGCGCTCGCCGTGTTGCTCCGCCACGTGACGTCATTGCGGCGTCTTAGCGGTGCGGTACGGCCAGTATGAATCCGGCTTTATAGTGTAGCTAGTTGTAAGACGACCGTTGAAAAATGATGAATAGACCACTTTTAATTTCACGAAATCTTTATTAACGTGGCGTACTGCACTTTATTCACATTAACCTAACAAATCTACTAACCCTACCGGGGAAAGACCATTTGCTCGAATTCCCGGTTGATCGAATGAATTAGAAACAGATGTCTCATTAGGTTGGGGACCTAGTAAAAATCCAAAATCTGTTATGTCCTTTTCTTTCGGAGAGCAAGCAAATCGATCCTTGCTGCCCTCGGACAGCAAGCAAGTTGATACGAGACCAGCTTCGGACCTCGGTCGATTATTTGCAAAAAGCGCAAATTATACTTTTCCTAGACAACAAATTTGTTCTTTTCTTTTATTAGATGGGTTGTAGATATACATGCTTAAAAAAAGAGAGCCCAATTCGCTCCGAAATTGTAGCTCCAAAAGATGTTAAATTGGACAAACTTGTCTCAGTTTAAAATAGTTCATAGTGAATTAAGTGTTTTTTAAGAATTAGAGTGGTATTTCGTTCACTCAGCTTACTTTCTGTCGACATAATTTGGACGCCGACACGTTTTCGTAGCATTTTCCAAAAGGATTGCCAGGAAGCGGAGGAGGGGTGACAAAATGTCAAAAGTTTTTATGTTTTATTGCCGCGTTTGGCTTAAAAAAATAAATCCCAAATACTGAACCTAGCTAGGCAATATCTTCTGCATTCAAAACAAACTGTGAACACGTTGTGTGAATTCGATCTCTGAAACTCGATCGATCCTTCGCCTTTGCGTTTCGTGCAGCACTTTGATCGAATGTGTTCTACGCGCACTTAATTAAGCCAGTCTCGCAGTATTATTTTCAAAACAGCGCAATGGATGTCGGGACGCTGAATGGGAACACCTTGCCAATGAGCGGAGACGTACTCACCTTCGATCTCTCGATCTGCGTCGAACTTCAACGTGCACATGACTGTGAGGACTCCAGAAGGCACGAACTCCGTTTTTCGACGGATCAGCTCAGACCTTGACAGAGGAATAAAGGGACCCAGGCAGTCACCTTTTCCTGATAATGTTCTCTTTGCGTCATTCCACACTGTTTTCCTTCCGTCCCTCGTCTTCAGAAACAGACCACAGGTCGCAGTCACGGGAGGACCTGAATCTCCTCTTAAGACGGACATATCGATCCACGGCTGTGAATATACTCCATGTAGATACACTTGGATGTACCAGGATGTGTCGCCGAAGAAATACTCGGGACTGTCATACTGCTGACCCGTCTCTGTCCGCCACGCCGTCAGAGACAGGAAGTCGGGGATCTCCCATTCGAATTCCAGCTGACCTCCCTTCACCCGACCGACCACTTCTCCGGACATGGTGATCTTCGACGTTCCGAGGAGAGCGAGACGTTGGATGATATCAACCCCCCTTTTGAAAAGGAAAGAGAAAAGCAAAATATGCATGTTAATAACACTTGGGATTGTGTGACACGTTTTAAAATCTGAGTTCAAAAGTTCTTAAGCAAAAAAGCTAAAATCATAAAAAAAAAAGCTTTAGTAAAATGCTAAAATACCAATAGGTCTGCAAATTGGAATTCACATGTAGCATTTTCGATGATTGAACGTGTTTCATTGACATTTGTGAATTAAATTTTAAAATTTAGGAAACACACTTTTAATCCATAGAAGTGAATAAATATTTTTTTAAAAATTAAAATTAAATTTATAATTGTACTTACCATTAAGAGAAAACAAGTTTAATTCTGAGGCAGTTCAAGCACAGTATAACACAAACTGCATGAATACTGAATACTGTTGAAATTTATAGTAAATTGAATACCTTAGCTATGATTTACACTCGTTTTCGAGAAATATTACTTACTATATAGAACTGCATTATATCAAACTTATACTATACTTTATCTGAAATAGAATAGAAAAATTTCCAAAATAAAGAAAATAAAAAATAAAACATTTTTTTTATTAGTATTCAAAGCAAATTCTTTAGCAAAATAGCGAAAATGTCTCGTTTCATATAGTATTTTCGCATTTTGCTAAAAATGTGACCGTAGTAGTAATTCTGTATGCGTGAATAGGAGTCATTCTTAAACCCATTCATGCCAATCAACAGTGGTTACCCCAGCGGGAGTGACTCGGTAGTCCAGGTGTTCCATTTTACCGCAAGGTGTCACGTAACACTTGCACGAATGCGTCTTCAATGAAAACGCACTCACCAGTGGCTGATCTGAAAAGGTGAAGGTGGGTGTTCACCGGAATGTCTTTTAACCGACCCACGGTACCACCCACAGCCTGCTCGGAGGTCATTACTCTTCTCATAACACATACATTCCAGCAAACACACACCTGCTGGCGGAGTACCTTGCCAGTGCCTTTCTGCCTTTACGTCCAGCACCGGCACGGCACTGCAAAAAGTAACTGAATCGTATCAAAAGTGGTCGCCCGAGAAGCACCTTGCCAGCGGGCAAGGTGCACTGTGCTGGCGGGAAGGCAATGGCACTGTGCTGGCGCTACTGCATGTGCCGGCCATCATTTACAATAAAAACACTGTCCCATTAATTTTAAAAGGCCTAAAATGAAACGGCGGGGTGCCAGTGATTATTAAAAATAAAGGCACTGGCCTGATGTCTTAACAGTGACTGTAATATAATGGCACTGTGCCGGCTTAGTGCCTATTTACAGCAATGCTGCCGTAATTAAAATACGAGCCAGCATCGTATCCAGGGGAAGGGTTAGGGGTCTTATTCATAACCCCCCTCCGCCCCCCCCAAACAAAAGACATTGCTTAAGGGTAGCATTTGGATTTACTGTACGTTTCGTTTAGGTAAAATAAGCTTTTATTAGTCTCTATCCAATCAATTTATATTCAAGCCATTTTTTTAATCAGCCCCCATCTCTTGAAAAAAAATTGTTGCATTAATCCATTGTTGCACTTCAGCTTTCAAAATAGTCCCACTTTCTCAAATCGTAGATTTTTCTTCACAGTTCAGTATTATCATCGTGATCTGTAAGAATTTCATTTCTTCATTTGATAAAATAAACAGCTATGATTTTTCAACCGCGGTACTCTACACAAATTTCCGTGCGTCATCAACATATAAAATTAAGATAGTCCCGGTTAAGCCACACCCCAGATAATCCGATCTCGGTTAATCGAGAGTCTACTGTACTTATATGGCACAGATGGGAATAACTCTGGTCTCTGGATGAGAGCGATTAAAACTACACAATAAATAAAACAAAAATCAGCAGCAAAATCCGTTAGTCCATCGTTTGCAAACTATGCTCACTCACCATTTGTGAATTCTGTACAATTTTCATAAACTGCAATTTTCTTACAAATACTTACAATATATTTTTCTTACAATATACGTACATACGTATATATTAATCAAATTCTTACAGGAAGTAATAATAAAAAAAATTGTACTATGGTTACACACACACACACACATATAACTTTAGGGTAACATTTTGCTATGTATTGTACAGGTTGTTTAGATAAAAGATTTTTCTTGTGTTAGCAATTCTAAATAGAAATTTCCACATCTATACCTATTGTATAACTACATAACTCAAATTTTATGGAGGAAAATACTTTTATTTACCAAAATACGCTATGAAATTATGTATATTAAAAACAGTGAAAGTAAAAATTTACCTGTAATAGTATTATCCAAGTAATTTGTAGCATCCATCAATGTTGTATGATACACCAACAAGGTTTCAACGTTGAAGCAATACTATTCTTATATCGCTCCAAATGACGAAACCAGATTAGTTGTATTGAACGGGTTAACGTTAACCAAAGCAATTAAACTTTTCGAAAGCTGTACAACAATGAAAAACCGGAAAAATGTGTATCCTAAAAAGTGTACTTAATTCGTAATTCATCAATTGTGACTCTCTCGTTCCTCAACGTATGCAATGTATGCGACCGAAATTAAAGACAAAAAAAAAAGAATGGTTGCTAACTTAATGCACTCGAAAATACGCCAAACTCGCCAATTTTCAAAGCATCTAACTGGAACGGTCCTCTCCCCCTCCCTCGCCCCTCGCACCATATTAACTTCGTGTTTCATCTTTTATGTGCATTATATATATATATATATATATATATATTGTAATTATTCAGCTAAAAATTTGCCGTAATAGCTGTTATATTAAATTTTATTATATTAAAATAGTTTCCTTTTGCTGTGAAGCTGTGATTTCGTTTTTCTCAATTGCTCTGGAAAGTGAAGTGCTTCTTATTTTATGTTTCAAAGGAATCTGAATATAATTACACACTATTCATTTAGCCCGAGCGAAAAAAATCTACAGAGCCTGATTATGACCAACAAGGGCTCCGGGCATTGATGAATTTGGGGGTCCTCATCTACAAAATTTGTTTTCCTTTTCATAAAATTTTGACATATAAAAGAATATTTCAGAACAGCATTTGAAACTGGGGGCCCTTTTGAACCGGGGACCCTGGGCAAAGTCTCGATTTGCCCATACGATAATAAGGGTCTGAAAATTTATCAAATATATGTAAACAAAAGAGTCTGAATATTGGATAATGAATACTGAAGTGTGAAGGTCCCGGTTTCGGGTCAATTCGCGGAGCTGTAGATCAAATTGTCTGGAGTTTGGGTCGGTTTTCTCCAGATGTAACGTTAATAACCATTAGAACGCCTTAAAAAGTCCTCCAACTAAGGTTCCAGGATAGTATTCTCCGCTGCATCTTTTCAATAATGAGAGCGAAAAGGTTAAGCATGGAAACGCCGTTAAATGCTCATATGCAGAAAGAATATTATTATGAACTCACTTTAAAAAAATCATATAAACAGTATGCACTTACGGATGGTACAAAAGGTCGACCCTCCTTCACCATGTTCCTGAAAATAAGTCTACCCTTTGTACCACCCGAAACGTGCGTACTATTCTTCCGTGAAACTCTGATAATGCGAATTTTTTGTCGATTCTTAGAATTTTTTTATTTATCACTTTTTCTGGGAGAATATATATCGTTCAGAATTTTTAAGTATTTCGAGTTTTTTCTCTGATCCTTTCTGTGTATTATTATGCGATACCATATTATCTAGTTTTCCACTGAAAAGAGGGCAACTCACAACTTAAAAGTTTGTTAGATCTATTTTATGTCCTTTGGAGCTCGAGTAGCCGCAATTTTGTAAAATTTCTCAGGAGCGACCCAGAGATACGTGGCGCCTAGGGATGGACGCGAGTCGAACAATAAGCGTCTCGCGAAATAGCCTAAAAGCTTGTCTCGTCTCGCAAAAATCCCTATATCGTAATGTTAAAAATGTGTGTCTCGTCTCGCAAAAAAGTTCTAAATCTCTGTCTCGTCTCGCAAAAAAGTCGTCTCGCGTCCATCCCTAGGCGCCCCTCGTGAAAACATAAAAAAAGCTCCCCTTTTATACATTTTTTACGTTTTGAGCTTGATATTGCGCCCCTTCGAAGACAACTCCCCGATGCGATGCTTACTTTACCGTGTCGGGCCGCCACTGAAATTTCCAATAAACTATTAAAAGATCCTTTGAAAAGAAACAGATATAATGGCACGTATAATTTTTTTCTCGCTTATACCGACACCGATTTATTTCACTCCAGTTTCGCTGAATACAGGTAAAAGGCGGTCTTGCACACCTCATATTAAAATAGACAAGCAATTTTTTTATTTTCTGTCTTCAAACGCATAAAAAAATTTCCTCTGTATTACGTATAAATAATCTGAATATATATAAATTGGAAGACAAGAAAGTAGTGTCTTTTATGTGTAATGTCAATAGTTCGCCCAACCGAAACTCCTCGAGCCCACAATATGAAATTTGGCATACGTGTGAGGTAATTGTAGGCACTGTATAAGTGGGAATTTTCCAACATTCCTAACGCATCGATTGAGGGAGAAAGTCTAAAACATTCCTTTCACATATCCCTCTTTATCTCAAAGAAAAAAGCGATATTCATAAAATTCTTGCTTTAACTGTAACAGGAATACCTAAATCTCAGTTTCAGAACATTTTGTAACTCGCCCTTTCACGTATTTCTCTTACTATATTTGTAGATTTTTTTTTTGTCTAAAAGTAACTCGTCTTTGATCTGTACCAAAAAAAAAAAATTCACCCTATTTATACAAATTACTATAAAAATACAAACGACTAACTTGTTTTGCAAGATTAATTTTTACAAATATTATATAAACAACTACAAAAACAGTTTTTTCGAATTTAACAGAGCTTTAAATATAATGGAAATTGTTGTGTTTCTGTATTTCTAATTTTGTGTGTTACTTTCTTTCTTCAAAAATAAGTAAAATGTTTATATGTATAATTAACTAGACAAAATGCTTTAAACTAAACTGACAATTGTTCAAGCTTTGTGGTCACGAGTTTTATAAAAATATCTCAATTGAGCCAAGACAGCGAAGATTTCTCGGGTCCACACTGTTTGCATTTTATAACGTGGAAACAAAAAGTGCATTAGATGGAAAAAATCTATCTATCTATCTATCTATCTATCTATCTATATATATATATATATATATATATATATATATATATATATATATATATATATATATATATATATATATAACTAACAAGTAAAACACAAAACATACTACAAATAAGACATATCTCGCAGAAAAATAACAGCTATTATCAAGAATTAGAAACCAGATTTTGAATCCAAATAAAGTGCAAGAATTATTGTGATAGTATAATGGAACGGAAATTATAACCACTGTCACCATCGTCAGGGGCCCAAACAGTGGATTATAATTTACAGTAAACCAAATAGTAGGGTTTCGGTTGTGTGGCATATCAGAAGAGATATTAACTCCACACATCTGGGCCCTACCCTACTATATAAAGGAAAGAAGAAATCAAAAAGATAACAAAAATTAGAAAGATAATTTTACATACCAGACCTTGAGCACATGGAAATTTTATTTGAGCAATTGATATGTGTTGCCAATGCTAAGAATTGTAAAAAGTGAAAAATGGTGTTGCCACTAAATAAAAGTGGAAAAGTGGAAAGAAGAAAGTATAGGAGTTGCCAAATACTTTTTACACTGATTAAATAAAAACAGCAGCAGCAGCAACACCATAACACTAGGCAGAAGTAATTTGAACATTATTGTTGAAAATGTTGGGAAATTAAAATAAAAATAGAAAAGAGATAGTCTAAATAGATAGCTGTATTTTACAAAGTATTCAAAATGAATATAGATAAATCATAGATGCTGATTGAAAAGGAGTAACTGAAGGTAGTAACTAGGAAAATTACATAACTATAAATGCGCACTTGCAGCAAAATATAGCTTGTAAGAAGATTTATAAAATTATTAGCAATGCAAAAAAGGCATATATATAAATATATATATATATATATATATATATATATATATAGTAACTAGAAAAACATTCATTTTTCAATCAGTCAAATTTTCTTGTATAATGGACAAATCAAATTAAAAGCACTTAATTTGCATTTATTGTTAACATTTACAAACTTCTGTTTCATACGCTTTCTCAACGTATGAACAGGGGCGTAGCCAAGGGGGGTGTTAGGGGGGTCATAACCCCCCCGCATGAGGAATTTTTTGCCATACAAAATGTATATTCTTCACTACATTGTCACACCCACGTATACATATATATGAGTTGTAGTAGTCGTAACCCCCCCATGAAAAATTTCTGGCTACGCCCCTGCGTATGAATCATTTGAAGTTTTGTCGTTTATCGGGGAGAAAAGTCTGATACATACAATAAAAGTGTAAGGCAGCAATTTCCGTAACAATTATTTATTTTTTTACTTATTACACTCAAAATCTTTTACAACGAGCCCTCATTCAACAAGAAACCGAACTAACGAGGTTATCAGAAATACTTGGTGGGTGCAATGTTTAATGCATGGGAACATTGACATGGCGGACAGAAAATGCGTTTTCAACGGTTGGCACAAGGTAAAATCCTGTAAGGACGTAATAGTAGCTGTAAAATGGTGCGAAATTTTGAAATTTATCAAGTCCTAAACTTACAACATTTTCATGTTAGAAAGTAAATGACTTACCTGAACGAATGCAGACTTATCCTACTGAAAAGAAGGGCGTATTATTTCGTTGGCGACAGAGTAGGTGTGAATAGTATGAAAACTGATACCGAGTGAAATACTTACTATCTAAACTATCCCCTGATAAATGATAGAACTGAAAGAAGAACGCACATTCAAAAATTATCTCAATCCATTGTTCTACCGGCGTTGAAAAACCGCAAACGGACTGAAGGTCGAAAATGTAGTTTAAACACTAAAAAAATGTTTCCAAACAGCGCCTGTTTCAGACAATTAAAACTGATCGATTAGTATTTAAAAAGAAAAAACTTTTACGTGCATGTCAAAGAGTCTAAAGGATCTTCTCTTTAGCATTAAAATATTCTTCGATTTGCTTTTTGAAACGTATATACAGTTTTTACCGTCTTCAAAAAATGAGGGGGTACTGTGTTTAAAGCATATATACAGAGAGTTTCTGAATTCATGGACCAAGCTTTAATGGTAGATAAAATACGTATAAAGAAGCATTTCTTGTACAGCAATGGGGGATCGTAAATGTGAAGTACATTGTAGTTTCAGCACGACTAGGCTTCACCCATTTCCGTAATAATATGCGTAATTGCAGTACAATTTCTTTGTTTTTTCTCCACCTACTCTTTTCAAAAAGGAGTCTCTCTATTCTAAAAAAAAGTAAAGGCCGCTGGCGCCGTCAAAGATTGTTGGCCTATCTCCTCCTAAACCGTGGGGATTTAAGTTTCAACTAAGGTACCCACAAATTCGAAAAATTCCGAGGAACCTGATAAACTGACTTAAATTTCGAAAATCGAATTATTTTAGAAGATATTAATAAAAAACTGAAAAAATAAACAGAATGGTTGCCTGATTTAGCATAAAATCATTCATTCCTTTGCAACAAAGCGTTTCCAAGTATGTAGCATCACGTGAAATTGTCAAACATGAAGTAGAAATGCACCCATTTTACGCCAAAATAAAAACTATATGAAATAAGTAACTCAACATGTGTTACACAAAGTTGACAATTTTCAAAGAGTAAGTTCGCTTAGACAACAGGAGTTTAGAATTAGCGATTATTCGTTTTTCCAAAACAGAATAACTAATATCTTGAAAATGAAAAATAATTAAAATGCAGATTATTTTAAAGCCGGTTCTCGTCCAGCTGGATTATTTGCTGCCAGTAAAAATATTTGGCGGCGTCAACTATGCCATTATAGCGGTTATAGTACACTTTGGATATTTGCTAGCGCGACGAGATGGTATAATTCGTGGTGCTAAGTACGCCAATCTGCAAACGATCATGTAAATGAAAATACGGATAACGGTTTTCCAGTAACCTTAAATGAACAGTAATTATAGGTTGTGAGCATGTGTAAATCGCCAAATAATGAAAAGTCGCATGGGTGGCAAGCTATCCTAGCTGTTCCGTAGCTTTCATTAACTTTACATGTACGCAAGTCGCCAAATAATGAAAAATCGCCATGGGTGGCAAATTTGCAAGGTATCCAATAGGTTTTATATTATTAAAAATCTGATGCCCCCAAAATTTTTCGGGATCACATTACTTCCTTATACTACGTACAAGGAAGTAAAAATCTGATGTGTCCAACACATGACTTCCTTGCACGTCTATTAGATCAAAAATATTTTCACCGCACTTCCTCTAAACTTATTCGTTTGAAAGAGATAAAATATCAATAATAGTAAGGTTTAGCGATTTCTAGCCAAATATTTCGATATCGCCAACCTGAGTTCAATTTGAAAGATTTCCTTCTGACACTGTATTTGGCGATATTTCACCAAAAGCCGACAAACTTGAGATAGTCTGCGAGATTTTGGGGATAGCTAAAGTAGTCATTGACCACAGACTTTCAATGAATTGAATGCATCCATACACCTCAAAGTATTTAAAGTCATTTGGCTTACCCTGTAAATAAATTCTCAGTCGATTGCTGTCAAAAAAGATACTGAAAACAGTTAGATATTACAATAGTTCTAAATACAAAAGTTCAAAATTCTACTGGTTAAAGTTTTAGGGTTATACAAAATACGAGATAATTTTTGGCGCCAAATTTGGCGATATTTCGGCGAAACTCGTCAATGTCGACGACATTTGGCGAGATTTTAAGCATGGACCAAAGGATGACAGATTATCGCCAAATTTGGCGATATTTCGCCAAAGCTCGCCAAGAACGATGACAAATGGCGATACTTTGGGCATGGAACAAATGACTGACTATCGCCAAATTTGGCGATATTTCGCCAAAACTCGCCAAGGTCGAGGACAGACGGCGAGATTTTGGGCATGTACCAAACAATGACTGTCTACAGTTGTATTATATTGAAGATGTCCATAGACATTAAAGTACTGAAATTCTTTTCGGTGGTCCTGTAAATAAACTCTCCAGTAGATTGGAACCAAAAATCGATATGCACAACTAGATGTTACAACAATCTTATATATGAAATTTAATAATAGTTTTTGAGATTTGATACTTAAATATGCACATACGTACACCAAAAGTCGCCAAGCTTGGCGACTTTTGGCATAGTTCTTGAGGGAGGCACGTGACCGTGGTCGGACCATTACCTAACTTATGTGGTAGGACGGTATTGTGCTTGAAATGGATGAATGCCCCTAAAATTGCCATTGACCGTAATGTATTGGAAATCTTTTGAGTGTTCCTGTAGCAGAACTATAAATGATGAAGACACTTTTTTTAATGGAGAAATTCATTTTCTAACTCTTTACAGCATATATCACTTCTGAGTCGTTTGAAATAGCCCAATACCTCTAAAAAACGCTTTGATGAATTTCGGCCCATAGAGCGTAATGTATTTCGAATCTTTTGGGCGGTTCTGTAGATAAACTATCCAGTTGAATTTAACCGAAAGGGGAGGTGCACAACTAGATGTTACAGCAATCCTAAATATAAAGTTTCAACATTCTACGCCTAATAGTTTTTGAGATATGCGAGTTTAATGAATTTCGGCCCATTGAGCGTAATGTATTTCGAATGTTTTGGGCAGTCCTGTAGATAAACTATACAGACGAAGGGAACCAAAAGGGGAGGTGCACAACTAGATGTTACAACTATCCAAATTATGAACTTTCGACATTCTACGCCTAATAGCTTTTGAGTTAGGCGAGTTTAATGATTTTCGGCCCATAGAGCGTAATGTATTTCGAATCTTTTGGGCGGTCCTGTACATAAACTATCCATTCGGTTGCCACCAAAAGGGGAGGTGCACAACTAGATCATAGAACAGTCCTAAATATCAAATCTCAACATTCTACGACCAATAGTTTTTGAGATATGCGAGTTACATACATACGTACGTACGTACGTACAGACGGCATGGAAAAACTGGCCACAATAGACTGGCCGCTGGTCAAAATGAGTTGCAGACACGTTAATAGGATCGTGCATGCTAGCCTACGATGAGATGCATCGAAAAAAATTTTAAAATTAAATTTAGAGGTAGTCAAAATCGTTTTTTTTAGTCGAAATTTGGCCCCCAAAATTTTTCGGGATCACATTACTTCCTTATACTACGTACAAGGAAGTAAAAATACAGCTGAAAGAGATGTTCTGATTTTATTACGCTTTAGCTCCTAATTAATATAACTTTTAAATGGCAACATTAAATATCATTGTGTTTCTGAGGAGTGCAAATAATTTTAACAGCGAATATAAGCGGAGTCCGCATTCCAGGCGGAGTATAGCTCAGGACCCGTACAACACGGATTCCCATCACAAAATATCTTCCGTGTTATGAGGGGGAGGGGGTCTACTGTAGTGTGAAGTTTAAATTTTTATGTACCGATGAACATGCAAGAACCAAGCAATGTCTAGCTCAGTAACATTCTATCTGATCCAATCTTTGGGTTTAGTCTGTTGAAATTATGTCTTTTTTACGAATAAGCCTTATTAGGGGCCGAATGCCTCATACGAAAAGCGAGCGTAGCGAGTCTGGGGGCCTTGGTCCCTAGTCTTCTTAAAAAAAAAAAAAAAAAGAAAGAAAGAAACATACCTCTGTTAATGTTGTTCTATGTGTTTTACAACACTATGTTTAATTTACTGTGAAACGGATTCAGAATGCAGTGGAGTCGACTTACACGAGAGATGTGTTCCAGAACCTCTCGCGCCATTGAAAGTTTTGCATTGTGTAATAGGGTATACGTACGACTTTTTTTGAATCCATGGACTGCTATTTTTATGCACGTTTAAACACTCCTCAAACCGTTTTAACCCGTTCCCTAATTATACATTGCCATTTCCCACAGAAAGTAATGAAGAAGCAATGGAACAATCTGTGTTTTTCAACATGATACTGCATAGCACTGTACAGTATTGTAAATGCACAAAATTTATAATCAGTAGGAGAGAAAGACAGATTAAGTAGAATAACAGTATGCTGTAATAATAGTAAAGCGCGGCACCTTAATAATGATACGGTATTGTGCAGTAATAATTACAGTTCTACTGTACTGAAATAATAATAATTACTAAGTATTTGCCAGTAATGTAATAATAATTATAACAGTACTAAACTGTAAAGAATAATTTGTACAATGCAGGCGCTTCTTACGAAAAATGTCTTGGTGAGGGCGATAAATTCGTGCTAGCTGTCAAATACGTTGCTTATAAATAATAAAATAAAACTCGCGTAAAATTCAATTCGCGTAAGACAAATTGTGTTGTAGCGCGAATCCACCTTAGTTAGATCTGTTCTTTTAAGAAAGAGTGCACCTTTGTGGACCTGTGTGTGGTAAGTGCAGTTTTGGGAAAGTTTAATTAAAAGAAATTCGAAAAAGAGATCCGAATGCCTCTTCAAAATCTTTACTACGGACTCTTTCAAACGGCTGAACTATATAAAAGTTACCAAGCATTCAAGAAATAATCTTTAAGTAATGGAGTACTTACGAATGTATAACGTGTTAATTAATGGATAAAACATTAACCAGTTTTATAATGATATTTCTGCACTAGAAATTTTATCGAAAAATTGTATGAGACATGGAGGTCTAATACTTAACACAATATTTAAAAGGAAAGAAACAGAATCAATTATATTTGCCTAACATGCCATCCATCTAGAAAATACTGTAAAATACAGTCTTTAAAGTTTCATTTAAGCTCTTTATTATTCTTATACAGCTGTTCCTTGCGTCAGTAGTTCACAGTTCAGGTGATGAAGACGTTTAATCTTTTCTAGCAACTGGTGTGAGTCAGATTCTTAAAATTCTTAATTAAAAATAAAAGGTTGAACATTTTCTTTAAAAAAATTGCACCACTGCCGCTGAAGAATCATTTGCGCTGATGTCACGTTAAAGTTATTATACGAACTCCAACTATTTCATTTGAATTTTCAATTAGTTTGCTGTCTCTCTTCGGAGTTCTCTTTTAAAAAAAATTTCCAAAATGCATTGTAAAACTTCTGAAGAGACATTCTGAATTTTCCAGACTCTACTGTAATTGAATTATTCTTTGAAATCTGTTACAGAGTCACATCATTGTGTCTGGGATGGGAGGGGGGAGGCAGAAAGTGTTAAGTTTTCTTTTCTTTTTTTTTCTGTGCATCAAAGTCAGGAAGCAGAGTGCGAGGTAAAGAAAGAGTTTATATTCTGTTCTTCCACTGAGCCCAGAAGTGTAATCACTGACGTCACATCTTAACAACAATGGAAACCAGCGATTTACGTTTAGGATTACACTTAAAGAATAAGACAAGAAAGATGCGAGCGCATTGATCAGAAAGAGTTTTCAACATAATCTTGCATGCAACAGGCAAAAGCAGATAAAACGTTTAAATATGCTCTCAAGCAAAGGCGTACCGTAAGCCCCCACAACCCCCACTGTACGGGGGTGGGGACCTCGGTGGTAGAGAGGGCCCCCACACAATGAATTGTTTGAGAAATAAGACGAAATATTTACAAATAGGAATTTTCATTTTTCGTTTTTTGAAGGTAAGAGCAAAGCATAAGACATAAAATCTTTGCTTTAAAGCACCTTATCAAGAACTGGCAGAAAAATGCACTGATAGATAGACGGCGTCCAAGCATTTGTAGTGTGATATTTTCTTGCAATTATCAATTTTCACAATGAGCTTCCAACAGACCCCTTACATTCAATAACTGTAGTAGCGCATTCTTTGAAAAAAAAAAAAAAAAAAAAAAAAAACGAAAAAAACTGATAGGATACTTTACGTATGTACCATCAGATGCATAAATACGGAAGTTTGTCTCTCTATCTAGAATGCAAATTAAAATTCACTATGTAGGATCAATCGGCTTGAATCATGAGAATAATCTCGTTCAATTTTCTTTTTAAATCTCTCTGGGCCACGAATTATTTGACTGAAATGTTTGTTTTTTGTAGAAGCTATTCTGTAGATACTTTTGAAATTCAAGTGAGATTGCATTTTCTTTTTTCTTTTTCATCGATGGGCACTTGCTCATCAAGCATTCGCCACTGCTAAGGCCCAAATTAAAGGCCCTTCTAAAATGTGAGCACCCAGGCCCACGCCGGGAATCGAACCCCGACCCAAGGTGTGATAGAATGGTTTTTCAGTTTATACACAATACCTGGATTGCCGAACTTTGTCATTTTTGGAGATATATATTTATTGCCCGATATTTCTCGAAAAACGACTAATGAAATAATTTACATGCAGAAAATATCAATTTGTAGTATTTAAACGTGAAACCTCCTTTTAAACCTAAATTAAAGCTTTAAAAAACATATGATCTTTCCGAAACTTCAAAACATTTTCACTAGAACAGTACAACTCCCTATGAAGAGGTGACATTTGCACAAGCACCGATTCCTTACTAAATATTGCTAGTACGCATTTACAGATTTTTTAATGATATAGTTTTCAGCAAAATTTTGTCTCATCTAAAAATTTTATAAGAGGTTTTTACATTAAAACAAAATAAATAAAATAACGTAAGTGATTCTCCCCATGTGAAGAACGGGCTATTTGATAATTCCTAATAAAAGTTTGTTCAGCCATTAACAAAACCCTTGATTTGTGTAAAAATAGTCTTTTCAATATCTATATATTTAGGTAATCGGCACATTTTAGATAGATTTAGTCCATAGGTTCCCAACCTTTTTGGAAGTGGTGCCCCCTTTTCTAGTGAATATTTCATTACCGCCCCCCTACTACTCCGGAGAAACAAGAGCGCACATAATGCATGGTGAAAACAAGAATTAAATCTTAAAAAATTACTAATAGATAGAATATTGTTGGAATTGAAACGCTACTGAATTTCTTCTTCATTTAAAAAAGAGGAATAAAAGTTTTAGCTTACCTGTTATAAGGACAGGCAGGGGTTTTGATGATACGAAGTAATAGATAATAAACTATTGCTTTCTAAATAAATAAATTGACAGTTTCAGAGAACAATCAAAACGCATACTTATTTATATTAAAAGGTATTTTTATTAAAATTTATTTTTATTAAAATATTATCAGCGTAATTTTTGTCTTTTTTAGACTATATTTGGTTAATCTTTCCACGCCCCTCCTTGCCATATCAATGCCCCCTAATTTTCTCTGGTTCTTTTACTGCCCCCCTGAAAGCCTCAAACGCCCACAAGGGGGCGTTATCGCCCACGTTGGGAACCTATGATTTAGACTATCAAAATCTAGCATTTATTGAAATTTTTTATCTTTTAATAATATTAATTCATTTTGCGTCATAAATGAAAAGGATTGCTTAAAAAGCAGGCAATTATATAAATAATTGAAAGGGGACCCCAGAAAAAATTTTGCGGTACGTCACTGCTCACAACCACTGCATTTTAAATGAAATCTTTTTCTAACTGCTAGATTAAAGTGGAGGTGGATTGATTGCTGTTATGCAAGAAAGAACAGGAATTTTTTCGCAGCAAGCTTTCCATGTACCTGCTCTGTCTTTTGGTGTCGCTATTAAGTTTGGTACAAGATTTTTGAGGGGTGTAAACAGACGGCTACGAAGCAATTGGACAACAAATCTAACATTAAAAAGTCTTTTAAGATTTTTCCGTTTAAAAAATAGGAGCATTTTATTTTATGGTACATTATCAAGTTTAGGGATAAGCCCTATTTGCTGAAAAATTCAGTAGTTTTCGAGAAGACTTTTGAAAATTTAGCCCTGCCCCTCAACGTCTGCCCAAGACCCCGAGAAGTTTAATAAACTGCTACACTGTAAAAATATTTTGTTCAATTCAACAAAATTTAGTTGATTCAAGAAAAGTTTTGTTGATTCAACAAAATTGGCACTATTTCAACAAAATAACTTTGTTAGCTTTAACAGTGTTTCTGTGAAATTAACAAAATATTTCGTTAAATAAACAAAAATTTTGTCGAATCTGCAACACCTTTTTTCTGCTTACGTACATGATTGCCAGATTGGCTTTTTCTTTCCCTCAAGCCTAAATGAAAAATTTTAGATGCTTGTTATTTTAATATTATATGAAATACGTAACAGCGGTAAGACTTCAAAGAAGGGTTGCCAAAGTGACTTTTTATAAAACTAAATCCATCAAATTTGCCCTAAAAAAAAGCCAATCCTGCTTCTCTGCTTAGATGAACTTGGTCTTAGGAAAAAGCCATTCTGGCAACACTAGTTACGTAGCAAAGGAACAATAAATCTAAAATTATGTAAGAAAAGCTTATGAGTATAGTACAAAAAAAAAAAAAAAAAAATCAAACATTCCTCGTTTCGTCATGCATCAATCAATTCGTATCTTACACTTTTCCATTTTCAAAATCCCCAAATTACGGAGGTCAGTAAAAAAATTTGCATTCCTTCGTAAAAATTTTTTGTGAATGGCTAATTTGATGAAACTTTATTGAAACACATTTATCTGTGTCTTGTGGATTAGCGGTTTTTACCAGATGGAACGAATATTCGCTAATTTTTGGCAAGTTTCTTTTTACTGTTTCGTTAACGCATTAGTGCGAACAATTAACCATTTATTAAGTTATATCTGCATTTGATGGAATAATAGTGAATTCGATCTTCCAGCTAATATTTCATCCGTTGTGAAATTTCAGCCTTTTAATTTCTTTGAAATTAAATTTGCCTTTTAATTTCTTTGAATTTATTTTTCAACAAAATATTGAACATTTAAGCATCACTAAATAAACTGCAAAACATTAAAAGATGTCCCCCAAACACCTGAGTTTTAAGGTGCTACATGCATTTTTTTAAATACCAAAAAATAAACCTCAAATTCATTAAAAAGCAGTTTTTTTCTAAGTCATATAATAGAGCAAATTCAGAACAAAACTTTTGAAAAAAAAACTTTAATATAAAATAAAAGAATTTACATTTTTAATTTATTTATTAATAACTTGTGAAAGTGCCGGTATGTTATTTCAAAGAATCTGCAAAAGAGTTGTATAATACTTTTGCATCCGTCCCCTGTCGTTTTAGTATTTTTATAAATGCATTCTTTAGATTTGATTTAACATTTGTAGAAGACTATGAGATTTTGGTCTCTAATGTATTTTGCATTGTTGATAGTAAACTTCTCATTCTTTTAAATAACTGAGTGGACGCGGTTGGTATGAAATATTACATCGTTGAATTTCAATAGACACGTCAATTGTCAGATTTTCTATCAGTCTCATTAATACACCTCCCGATTGAACTGTCCGAATGGAGAGCTTCGAAAGAGTTTACGTTGTTACGGGATTTATCGCCAGCTTCTACGTTCTCTACCATCTTTTATTTAACAGGGAACCCGCTTCAGTGAGTACTAACATCATATTTATGTAAATTCTTAAGCAGATTTTCAGTGTAAAGAAAAATCATCTTGGTTCCTTTAATTTAGCATAAAATGTACAACGTTTGAGTAGGACGGATTGCTAAATATGATGTATAATTGGTTATCAACTTTTCATTAAAGTTATTTTGTGGAATGTTTAATTATTTTCTGATTTTTTGGCTAAAAAAAATATCACCAAGCAATGGGCTAAAGTACGATTTAGCCAACGCAAAAACATGGACTGATTTCTTTGTACTTAATTAACATAAATTTCCCCACCCCAAAATAGACGCCTTCAAATAGACATTCCAAAATAGACATCCTTATATTCATCAAAACAGGGATTGAGATATTAGCCTGTTCCGTCTCTGTTGATCAATCCATCGGAGTATAGGTCTTCCGCGGTTTCGGTATCGTCTAATCTTCGCATTCCAACAATTTTCTTACCAGTGGTTGTCCACACGCTATACGTGAACTTTCCATTTATTTTGATGTATTCCATTATTTTATGGTTAATACCTTAAAATCCCCCCTTAAAATCTGAATGTGTGGAATGGTTAGTTAGAGGGTCCACTCTTGTGCATCCCTTTACAGTTCTTAAAAATTTCATTTTAGAAACATGTATCTTGTTGGATCGTTTATTGGTGTCAATGGTCCAAATCTCTGATCCATACAAATGTGTCGGCCGAAATAGACTGATGATTGATTTTAGTGTGCTGTAAGCATCTGCAGCTGCTTAAACTACAATGTTTCATTGAGTTAGATATGAGCCAGGGATATAGCACTGGGGGAGGGCCATGGGGGTCACCTGGACACCTCGCGATATTTTGGATTTTTGTTAACCCCTTAACCGTCGTATTATTTTCAAGAAAACGGCCATAAAAGTGCTTATTTCTTTTATTCCAGAAAGTTGTATAAAACAAGTGCATATATAGTATATTTATTCATTTTAAGGTTTTGGACATTTTAAGCACTAGAAAAAAAATAATTTTTAGGAAAAGCCAACATTCAGGGTCATTGTGACTGAATGTGTGTTTTGTAGTAAGCAGGGAATCATTAAAAATATATGTTTTAAACACTAGAAAATTTTATTAAACTTAGTACGTAAAATAAGTAAACATTTCTAAAATTTTCTTTGAACATAAATAAATAAAAAAAAGTAAGCTAAGATTGCATAATGCATATCACAAATACACGTGTGTTTGAGTACTGCTACCATGTATTTAAAAATAAACTATCTCCGAATGAAGTTAAAAATACTCTGGTATTGTCCTCTGTTGTGTAAAATTATATATTACAAAAAAATCCGTGCATCAGAATTGGAACGCTTTTATCTTTCTGGCGAATTTTTTTGAACAGTATTGCCCGGAAATTTGACGGGCACGAGAAATAGAGGGAGAAAGCTTAGCCCGTGATTTTGACGGGAGGGAAGATTAAGGGGTTAATTGGATGTGAATAAATTAAGCATTTTTGTGAGAAATACTACTCTTTTCACCTTTCGGGCACCTTTCGAAAATTTTTCTCGCTACATCCCTTACATGGGCATAAGTTTGAAATTCCTCTTAATATTTTTTATTGTGGAATCACACGTGTTATAACTAGTAACACACTGCTCCTATGCCAGAGAAAAATGTCGAAAATAGTCAATAGTTTCTGGGAAGAAATCATTAAATACAGTCAACTCAGGTTATAGTGAACCTCTGGGGACCATCGAATTTCGTCCACTATATCCGAAGTTCACTAAAACGAAGTGTCCCCATGGTGAACAGAGATACTCTATGTGAATCGGGACTAATGGTTTGCGTTCACTATAGCCGAAAGTTCACTATATACGGGTTCACGATATCCGGAGTTGACTGTATATCGGTTGCATAGAAAAATAATATATCTGATGGTTTAGAAAAAGCGCAAAATGTAGGACATCTCTTCATTGTTCTTGTTGTTGTTGCTAATGCCCTCTGGCAACCGTGGGGCGGTTCCAGATCCCCTTCGCTATTTATATAGTTACGTACTGATAATTAAATTGTATAACAGCCACAATTATTTTCAGGGACTACATTCCAATGTGTGGATAGAATGAGGAAATATTTCAGATTTTTTAAAAGAATGTTTATCACACTTTGGCTAATTCAATAAATCACTCAAATTTGACATTTTTATCTTAAGTGTCAGTCGCAAGAAACAATAAGTACTATTATCTTTTCTCATCTTAATTTTGGAAATAATAAAAAATTTCATTTCCACATAATTTCCACAAGACCGACCGATCATTTCACTTTTTGGTGCATTTTTTTTAAAGATCTGGCTTACTTTTTAACCGCTCGTGTCAGAAACCTATTGACCACTGCAGACAATATCACAAATTAGGGAAATAAATTAGAGATATTTTTTTGCCCCCCCGCAAAATGAGCTGGATGTCTTAGAGAGAACTCAAAACAAGGTCCTTCGTATAATCGCAAGCGCAGTCTTGTGAATCCTGATAGCAACTTTTCAATCCTGCATTTCAAACCCTCCCACTGCTGTTTAGTATGGAAAGACCCCTAAAATACGCTTTGTCCTAGTAAATAATTAATTAAAAATTAAAACAATCGTCGAAATCGGTCGTTTTGGTAAAATTTTTCGCTAACACACACACACACACACACACACACACACACACACACTAGAGATGAGTTCCATCTCGTTTTTTAAAGCACGAGCCTGGGAACTTATAATGCGAGCCCGCCCGTGCGATATTATTTAAGTCGGAGCCTGACCCCGAAATTTAAGCTAATAGATAAATAAAAGTCAATTACTTCATTGATAGAATAGCATAAATTTTGCCGTTTGTGCAAATTAAAGAAAAATATAATAGCAAACTCTTAATGCGTTTGTAATTCTTTATATTTAGGTTTATCAAGTAACAATAATTAGTTTATTTCTTCCACGAATCCCTTTTTAAAATCTGTTTACAAGGAATATCTTCAATAAAGGAGAAATTTCTCACGAGCCTGAATGCAATCGGGAATATCAAAGCCCGGGCCCAGAGCTCGGACTGAGCCCTTCTCATCTCTAACACACACAAAAAAAGAAGAAAAAGATTCCGATGAATTGATAACCTCCTCGTGTTTGAGGTCCGTTAAAAACACAGTTAGGCTCATTATTGTTCATGCATAATTATTCATGTGATCGTTTCTACTAGATTCAACTACAATGTCACGCCATCTAGAAACTGAAAATTAACCCATTAAGTGCAAAAGCTCCCGTTACGGGAACATCTATTATTTTTTTTTTCTTAAAATATTTTAACGCAATTTACGAAATACACATTTTATATAAACATTTACACTATATAACACACCCTATAGTGTAAATGTTTATATAAAATGTGTATTTCGTAAATTGCGTTAAAATATTTTAAGAAAAAAATATATAATAGATGTTCCCGTAACGGGAGCTTTGGCGCTTAATGGGTTAAAGGAAAGAAAGAAAGACAACAGTATTGGCAATTATTAATGCATTCTGGCAACACTTGATGTTCCACTGATTTAATTTATTTCCACCAGCTCTAAAAACTGTCAACATGTTTGTACTTACCCTCTAAATATACCTTTGAGGAGGAAATATTAATTGTAGTACACATAAAGTGCATTTAACAGACCAAGTAACACTGTACTTTAAAAATGTTTACAGATTTCCTCGTCCGTAAATTGCAATTGCTTTTAGTTTATACTGCATTAGTTTCAAACAATAACACATGTTCTTTTTTAAGCGAAGTTTTGCTGATATATATAGCAAATATGTGGTTGGACGGAAAGCTAGCACCTATATTCATGTAAATAGGAAAACAGAAGTATTGATTGATCATTGAATCATGGTAATAAGTTAATGCGTATATTAAAAAGTTCTAGTACACTTGATTCG
Source organism: Cheiracanthium punctorium (assembly GCA_038373885.1). Lineage (NCBI taxonomy): Eukaryota > Metazoa > Arthropoda > Arachnida > Araneae > Cheiracanthiidae > Cheiracanthium > Cheiracanthium punctorium. The sequence continues at coordinate 218,351 of JAWZYV010013479.1, forward strand.
TAAAAAGTAATAATAAAGCATGAATATGTACAGTTTCGGATGTTTTATCTGAACTCTGCATTATTAGAGCTTTTTGAAGACATACTTTCTTACAGTATGCAGAAGAAAACACAGTCTCTTTGAAACAGGATTTCAATGTCGATGTTTTTAACCTTGTTAAGCCCTTTTGGGGTGTTTTTTCACACTTATAAGGATATAAATATGCTCAGTCCGTAACTCTAGTGTAAATTTCCAACGAAATCAACACTTTTATCTGGAAGTCACTATTTCTTGCCGTGCTGGACCAATATGGATATTTTTACATTGTTTATAAATGCATTTTGGCTTTTTAAAATTCTTATGAAAGCTTGTGTGTACGTTCAAGGGAATAAAACTGAATTACATTCGCTACGAACTCACTTCGAGTCTTTCACAACCGCGACCAATTTTTAAGGAATTTTTGGTTGGTTTAGCCTTTTATATGTGTTCCTGGTGTAGGCTGTATCCATCGAAAATTTATGTCTGTAGATTTTAAGCAGATCAAGCAGTAGCATATGTAGAAAATTAATAGAGTAAATGTACATTCATTCTTAACTTTATAAAAAGATACTTAAGCCGGTACCCTTGATAATTTTGTTTCATGGATTTAGGAAACTAAAAATCACGTTCGAAAATGTTTATTCTATTATTTCGAAACTAATTACATTTGTTTTTAAACATTCTTAAAAAAAATCAAAGTAACTGTAAAAAGAAAATAATGATCGTAAAAAATTATTCACTTAATTTAAACATTTCTTGTAAATTCTACCTCACCCTGTGGTGCAAAGACCTGATCTTTCGTATAAATCCTGATTTCAGAGGCCTGATTTTCTATGTGTATTAATTAAGAAGCTATGATGGACGAATTTAAAAGTGAACTGTAAGTCTCTGCCTTGTTCTCAAAGCGCTGGTAATTGTGAAGAAAGACTGTTTATTGTCTTACTGTAAAAAGTTAAATTTTCACTGAGATATTTATTCTGACAGTGGTGCGAAGGTGAGACTTTTCAGTTTTCTTTATTAATACACGATTAAACCTTCTAATAGCATTCTCTGACTAGAGTATTCACTGAACTGTCTGTAACAGTACTCGTGAAAGTGCTTTTCTTCTTACTATGAAATAATACTAGAATTTGAATTCGAATCGAAACACCTGTCTTGGTAATCATGAGAAATAATTACTTTTCACAACTTACAGGAAACGTTACTGTATTTCTTACTTTAAGTATCTAACACGATAATAGTTAAAAGATAATGTTTTTCATCTTCTTTTGAAATAATTCAGTACCTTTCTCTTAATTGTCAGAAAAATATGATGTGCAATACACAGCAATATAATACTGTAATTAAAGTGGTGTTATTAAACTGTTAAATGATACCGACGTCCCCTTTTACATGTGCAGAATCCTTTATATATTACGACAAACGAAACCCTGTTAACTAACCATAAACCGGTTATATATTAGGTCAAACAATACCTTCTTCTCTATTGGAAAGCGTGTTTTACGTCATTCCTACATAATTTTTGTTACGCGCTTCCTTAGTTTGCGAAAATTTAATGCGTCTTTTCTGCATGGGTATAATAATGATTTATAAAAAGACAAGATTAAGATGAAACGAAATATTATTTAGGCATCAGTCTAGTATGCTGTTGTGTCATATGACTCTCCATTTACCGTAAAACTTATTTCGAAAGATTTTATACCCTCCAAGCGGCTGAGACGTAAAATCCCGTTCACTTCATTCCAGTTTTTACTGCAATGCATCTATAATTTAAATTATTTATAACACCAAAGCATCATAAGATATATCTCGATATTAAAGCTTATGGGTATTTTAGGAGTTAACTTTTTAATAATTACAAATTTTCCTATCAAAATTTTATTTTTTAAATAATTTTAAAGCTGCATGAAAATTTGCAGTGAAAACAACTTTACATTATTTGCCAATTTCCAAGACGCTCAGAGGGTTAAGAATATGAGACTGAAAGACTACTTCTTCGCTCATTTTGTTCGCACTAATTACAGTAAAATAAAAATCCATTTTCAATTTTAAACTGATTGATCTAAGGATAAATATCTTACAACCGTCCTTTGCCAACGGACGTCTTGGTCGACTTAACATGAACTACGAGTGTTATTGCGAAGACCCTCTGCATAATTTCGGTGTTTGTTTCGACAAAATCGACACCAAACATTTTTTGGAACCTTCATTGTTTGCTGTACGACCCTATTCAAACTTGACAGCCTACGGAAAATGAATTTTCCAAAGTTTTTGAGGGTTGCTGTTGGCACAATTAAAACTGTCGTGACAGTAGACGGAGTCCCGAAGGAGAGAGTAGTTTTTATAGACCTAAAATTTGAACACATACTCTCTAAAATACTTGGATTTTCGTATCAATTGGTAACACCCAGTCACGGTGAGATAAGACGACTTCTAAGCAGAGGAAACTGGGCAGGATCCGTGGGCTTGATCCAACGGAACGAAACCGACTTGGTGGTCAGTCTTCTATCCATTACAATACCAAGGCTTCAAGTTACAGACTTCAGCTACACTATAACTACAAATCGATCATCGGCTTCGCTAATAAAAGGCCGACTTACGCGCCTGATATCACTGCTTTTCTTCTGCCATTTTCCTGGGAAGTGTGGATCGATGTCATGCTGTGCTTCCTGTTAATGCCCTGAATATCTTGCATGGTCTTCCGAAAAAGATATCGCTTTCAGAAAATCGTCTTACCCTCGTATTCACCGTCTACCTCGACCGCCGGTTAACAGCGAACCGTCGGTCGAACCCTGAAATGGTATTCACCGTTTACCGGAAAGGAACAAACCGCCCACAAAAATCTCAACCTTGCTACAGAACAAGGTTTTCAAGTAACCGAGCATGCTCAGTTAAGATTTTCCCCGAAAAATTAGCTTCTCCCTTCCATTCCTTTATGTTCCTTCGCAGAACTGGCTCTCCCCTTCCTTCCGGACAAAGGGGCATGAGGGGATATGGGCACAGACTAAGGATTAAATAGACCGCTCGCGCAGGGTTGCAAAATGAAGCAAGCACCTGGTCACGTGATGAGTGGACCCGACCGATCCAGTTCATACGGGAATCCATTGATATTTCAATGCATGAGTGAGCAAGGCCAGTTAGAAAACCTGAAAATTTATTGAAAACGGTGAAATCCTGCAGCGCACATGGATGCAATGAAAAATTTACCAAAGGTGGCTCCGTTACATTTCATCGGGAAATAAAATTTTTATAAGTTTTTTGCTTTATTAATGAAAAATAGCTGCACAAAAATACTTCTTAGCTCCTAGCTCTGATGTTTGTCGCAATTGAAAACGGTGTTATTCAATTTGTTGTGAATGAAATTAATCATTTTCTTAAGTTAATTGTTTATTATCTTTTATGAGAGCTATCTATATATTTTAAATATTTATTAAATGTTCAAAATTAGATGGGAGGGGGGGAAGCAAAGCGATTGCAGGGTAACTTGGAGAGGCGCGAAAGGATCAACTACTACGTGATGTGAACTCCCAATGCTTTGTGGACACTTGACCGATGCGCGTTCCGATTTCAAGGGAATCCCGTTTCAACCACGTTGATTGGCCCAGTTTCAACCTAGGTTGAGAAACCACAGATTCAGTAACTTTTTCTCGCCAGTTATCGGTGAATATGAACTTTGGACTGACCAGTCGAGTTCTCCAACCGGGAGTTACTGAACTGCCGGTTGAACCGCCAGTTGAAGTTAATGGTGAATTCGGGCGTTAGCCACTTGCTGCACCCTTGTCCGTCAGAACTTCGACATGAAGCCGATGGAAGTCGGGGAATACCTCCTGACTATCTCCTGGAAGCTCGCAGTCGCGTTCCTGGGCTACGGCTCCGCAGACGTCCTCTTGTCGTTCCAGGAGCTCTACCACCACAGTATCGGAAAGCTTTCGCTAGCGAATATATCGAGCCTTCTCTTCTCATGACGTCACAATCCGAGAAATATCCGATATGCCCTACTACCATCCTATCGTGTTTGTTTCACTGTCGTATTGACTATCGGAAATAATACTGTTTTTTCCCGACACGTTGGATGAAGGCGAAAACTCGCATTCCGGTATCGGGGAGTACGAGATGGATGGGTTTTTATTGTGTGGATCGTGGAGTGTCAAGTACTTCCACAAAAGGACCCCTCTCCCTAGCATGTTGGGTCTGTCAAAAACGGGCTTCAACTCGTGATGGATGTCTCCGGAGTCTTCGGAAATTCTGAAGACAACGCCTTCGTTTAAGAAAAAGGGGGGAAAGCCTAGTGTTTTGATTGGTTGATCGCTCTGAGTGTCGGATAGACCTCTAGCAAGCACAAAAATACTCGCTTGTTTTATTCGACACTCATCGTAGTAGCGCCAAAAGGAGAGTCGCGGCTATTTATTCGAAGTATCTGACTATCCGTGAGCGATAAATATCCGTCACGGATATTCTACGACACCATGGTAGTAGAGCCCCTGGGACTCTACCACCATAGTATCGGAAAGCTTTCGATAGCGAATATATCGAGCCTTCTCTTCTCATGACGTCACAATCCGAGAAATATCCGATGTGCTCTACCACGATCCTGTCGAGATTGCTTCACTGTCGTATTGACTATCGGAAATAAAGTTGTTTTTTCCCGACACGTTGGATGAAGGCGAAAACTTGCATACCGGTATCGGGGAGTACGAGATGGATAGGTTTTTATTGTGTGGATCGTGGAGTGTCAAGTACTTTCACAAAAGGATCCCTCTCCCTAGCATTTTTGGTCTGTCAAAAACGGGCTACCACTCGTGATGGATGTCTTCGAAAATTCTGAAGACAATGCCTTCGTTTAAGGGGGGAAAGCCGGGAGTGTGTCATTTGGGCTTCTCTTTGTTACTTGATGTTCTTTGTTGCGCTCTCTCAACCCCACTCTAGGTCAATCAATCATTTTACTCAATTCAAATCAAATCATCATTTCAATCAGATCAATCATTTTACTGATAAACCTAGGGATTATCTGTGGAGGGAAGAAAAATTCACTTGGATTTTGCAAAGGGAAATTTCATTTGCGCATTTCGGGTAACTGCATTTTACTGTAGTGCAAAATTATGTTCTCTTTACTTTTTAGCAGCGAATGTAGGAAGAAAACCGCCGGAAGAAACGGAACCTGTAAAAAAACCCGCCGTATAAAACACCGTATAAAATATATATTTAGATGACTTTTATGTACTGGGCGGCGTTTTTTCCCGCTCACTCAGTGTCGCACGTACTATCTTGGATAATTAATTAAAACAGTTTAATCAGCAGATATCTAATTAATTGCTAATGTGCATAATTTAGTTTGTGAATTAATGGAGACGTGCTCACGTCTCCGATCAGTTCGAAAATCAGTTGAATTAGCTCACTTTTGCTATGGATTTTGAAAAAGTCACATAATTTCTGATGAAATGCTACAATAATATTTTTAGTAATACTTAGTGCTATTCCCCGACATTTTTTTCTAAGAATTCGTGGAATACATACTAGTTCGAAATTATTAAACAAGAATTATTTTTCTGCTATTTCAGTTTCAAAATTCATGAAATATGTAAACGTGTACTTGAAAGAAATTTCATGTACTAAAACTGTTTTTTTTCTCTTCTTGAGCTGAAGAAAGAAATTCTGTTAAAGCTAAACAGACTTACATTTAGTGAAGTGAAAAATTGCTACTATAAAACAACACAAAGAAAGTTAAATAAAAAGCAGTGGAAACAGTCTTTAAAAATCAGTATGTTGATACAGCATGATACATTTTCATTTCACTACAGTAACCTGAAAATCCCTTTTCAGGATCTTTTTGAGGGAATATTACAAGCTGACCATCCAACTTCAATGTGGGGATGGCCGTTTGGTAACCACTGCCTCTATTGTCAAAATCTGTCAGACACGGAGGGGAAGCTATTGAGCTGTCAAAGGGGCAGGCCCGTTGGCCGAAGTGTCTCACAATCGGGAAAGCCTAGTGTTTTGATGGGTTGATCTCTCTGAGTGTCGGATAGACCTCTAGCAAGCACAAAAATACTCGCTTGTTTTATTCGACACTCACCGTGGTAGCACCAAAAAGAGAGTCGCGGCTATTTATCCGAAGTATCTGACTATCCGTGAGCGAGAAGTATCCGTCACTGATATTCTACGTCACCATATTGGTAGCGTCCGCAGACTTCTAGCTGTAGAACCTACACTACCGTGAGTTAGCTATAATAAGCGTATTTATTAATAGTGGGGGGGATGGGGGAGAGAGTAAAACTCACGTTTTAAATTCACAAAAATCTAGAACTGTCCTGAATATTTGTTTTAATTTTAATTTGTTAATGTGTTTATTCTTTAGTTTTTTCTTTGCAAGTTCACGTGTTCACGTGCTCATGTACTCAAATGGAGGAGCCGCCGCTGATACATAATCATCTACATACCGAGATAATTATTAATTAACTTGCCAAATTAATACTGAGTAGCATCTTTAAACATATAGTTACGGATATTTTTTGTGAAATTAATAATTAAATAATATTCTAATTAGAATTAATAATTGGTATCTAAATTTAATTATAATCAATATTTAGAATATTATTTCTAATCAATAATGAATAATTATAATCTTGTCTTAAAATGTAAGATTAATTAATAATTAAAATATTTATAATTACGATTAATAATTAGAATATCTACTAAATATTTATTCAGTTGGTCAAAACTCCCTGTGCCCCTCCCGAAATAAAATCTTGGCTACGCCAGTGCTTGAAAGATCTGTTCTTTGACCCTGAGGCTGACGTCACAACCGCCCCTACTCGAGAGCATCTCCTGGTAGCCACGGGCAAATTTCTTGTCTGGTGTGGCTGTAGAGCAAAGCTTTTGACTTGGATAATCTGTAAGAACAAATAGAAGGAATCATTGTAAATTTGATGTCCCTAAGAATCTTGTTCATTTAACAACACCACGCACACAAATATAGCTATCTAAAAGTACATTATGTAATTAATTACCAATATCTACTTCTGTTTGAGTAAAAGCTTCAGTGGTGGCAGTAAAGTCTTTCAATGCATTTCTAGTCATTCGATCATCTATAAGGGAAAAAAATGGAATAATAATTAATATATGGATGAAAAATTAAAATATTTTTCAAAAAAACACTCAGCATAAAATATTTCTTTCAGTGAAAACATTAATGCTTACTGAACAACTTATTTTTTTTCGCCCTTCGGATTTTAAAATCATGAATTACGTTTAAAATTTTATATGTTTTGATAAAAGATTAACACACTCATCTGGAAACTTTTTGACCGAGGACCCTCATGACGAAAATATTCATAAATTGGGCCCCCTAATAATATGTGTGTGTGTGTGTGTGCGAGTGCGAGTGCATATATGCGTCCTCGCTAACATTATTGTGCGTTGCGCTTGCAGGGTCACCATAGGGGGGGGGGAATCCCGAGTTTCTTTTTTTTTTTTTTACAGTTTCGAGCCCAAGACAAAATATGAATTATTTCGAAGAGAGATGTATCGTACATTGAATTTGCAGCGTGCTCCAAGTAAGCGATCTCTGCGTTTCTGTACGCAGAATTTACTAGCAGAAAATGTGTCAACCGGGGAGAAAATCTTCTATATATTATTTTGAAACATGTTTTTCTTTCGACAACCGAATTGAGAGAACGGCTGGGTGTAAAAACTCGGTTCAGGTGTCTGAAGAAAGGTCTCGGCCCGTAGATGTGCCATCAAAAGAGAAAATCAGAAAGAGTCGAACGGTTTAGGCGTGTTTGAACGGCAAAGGTGCAAATTTTCGCCATAGAAATAACATTGTGGTTTATTAACGCAGACGATTGATGACGCAGACGATTGCCTTAGCTCCGTAAGGTTTGATTTATATTGCATCCGTTTGTAAATGTTGTGTGGCAAATGTGGCAACAGTGTGTAGTGATAATAAATGTGTTGTTCTAAATTCTGATTAGAATAAGAGCGATTAAAAAAAAATAAATGAAAACCGACTTCGAATTACTTCACCATATATAAAAATTAATCGCATTTTCACGAAGTATAGCAGATATTGCCAATTTGAGTAAAGTCTTGGAGACTTATTTTTTGACGACAAACTTGGCGATAACTCGCCAAAACTGGTAATATTTCGCCATAGAAATAACATTGTGGTTTATTAAAACTCATTGTTGGCAGCTAAAAACCCCTTCTTTATTTTGACGCTTTATCACTTATCTGTTAATCTGGAACGTGTTTTTACTGTATCCACTAATTTAGAGAACGGCTAGGTGTAAGAGAATTTTTAAAGTGTCTAAAAAAGGCCTTAGCCTGTAGATATGTGATCGAAAGAGAAAAAGTCGAACAGATCAAACACGGCGGAACGGCAAATGTGCAATATTTCGCCATAGAAATAACATTGTGGTTTATTAAATAAATTTTTCTGTCATAAAAAGCCTTCTTTATTTTATCGCTTTATCGCTTATTAGCACTAGTGTGCTATTTCGTTCACGCCCAGACTTTGTCTACTCGATTCTGTCGATAGGATTTGTAGACAGGTTTTGTAGAGATGAACTGTCACGGTGGAAATCTTTTTAAATGTGTTTACCACATAACGCGGAAGGGGGGGAGGGGAGAATAAGTCTGGCAAGGTTTGCGATTTTTGGTAATTGATCGCCAAGTTTGCGGCAAAAAAAAAAAAAGAAAAAAAAGAAAGAAAGAAACTTAAAAACCGAACCATGCCTGGCGATGGTTGCAAAATAGCTTTAGTAGGCAAATTTAATATAGATATTAATTCCAAAGATGTGTTTTATGCAACGAGAAAGACAAATATAGCACACTCATGGATTATGATGCTCATTCCGAACAGTATTTAAAATTGTGAAATATAGTTGGAATATGCTTGGCGAAGATTGTAAAACAGTTTTAGCAGCTATAGATTTCGATTCCAAAGAAGTGTTTTGTGGAACAAGGAAGAAAAATACGGCACGGCCATGAATAACGATACACTTTTCAATTTAATGAAACAAGGAAGAAAAATAGGGACGGCGCATAGATTATGATACGCTTTTAATACCGTATTTTCCGGTAATAACGCCGCGGCGTTAAACAATATTTTTCTTTTTCGGAAACAAAAATGCGGCCAATAACTGGGTGCGGCTTGTAAGTAGTTCCAAAGTTACAGCTGATCATTTAACTCCCCTCTCCAAAAAAAAAAAAAAAAAAAAAAACCTTAAATCTGGTTAAGGAACAAAATAATCCATGATCTTTTTCCGTTCCTATAAAAGTCTCGCATGGCGAAAACCCATCACGGTGTTTACGTATAGTAACATTTTGTATAGTAACATATGTTTTAGTAACATTTACGTATAGTAACATGGATTTGTGTATAAATCGGGCATTTAAAGCTCGCATGCGTCATCACTGGGAATCGTGGATGTCGGCAGAAAATCATACGTTTACGAAAGGAGACCGGATCCGTAAAGCAACTTATACCGAAGTTTGCGAGTGGATCTTGGACTCCTGGAATAAAATTCCGAATGGTATGGCACAGAGAGCCTTTCAAAAAGCCGAAATTATCGATTTTTCACAAAATAGCGCTAATGGGATTCCTGCAATTTCTAGTGTGTCTTCCGATGATGAAAATGGTTCAGATGTTGATGAGCTTTTTGCATCTGAACACTTAAAAATGTTCCAAAATGACACTGAGAACGAAGATAATGACTGATTTTCTGAAGTAGAAAACAGTCTGTAGTATTTATATATATATGTATATGCATATGTATATATATATATATATATATGTATATGCATATGTATATTCTAAAAATAGATAAATAAATTGTACTAATAATGACGTATCGACAAACATCGCAAATTTATATATTACATGGTAAGATATTTTAATTATAATTGTTTAGTTTTATGTGTACCACTTTATAGTATTACCTAAAATAACACATCTAAACTTGATAAGCTTGATTCTATAATACTTCTAAAAAAGTGCGGCGTTGTTCACGGTGCGGCGTTAAACTAGTTCTATAAATAGAAATAATTATCTATTTGCGGCGTTATATACCGGAAAATACGGTATATAGCACTTTAGTGAGTATTTAAAATATGAAAGTGTTTCAGATTTTTTTCAAACTTTTCTCCATAGAAATACATTGTGGTTTGTTAACGACATTGACGGCAGTTATAAACTCCTTCTTTAGTTAGCGATTTATCTTTTATTTCTTTAATTTTTCAGTTTTCTGTCTGATACTGGATCTTTACCATCGAGGGTAGCTTGAGAAAAGGCAAATAAAGCAGAGAGCGCGCGATCGCCATTTGGCGGATTATATTTTTTTGTCTCTTGCAGAATTCCGAAATTTTTCACTATTTTCGCTTCATACTTTTGGCGTTTACCTATCTGCGCCCATATTTTCTCATGGAATGTTGTATGTCACTCTTTCAATGGTTAGATCAAAGAATGCTGTGGCAGTCAAGGTCATTTAAGAGAATTCACCTGGACGTTTCGTGGTCGATGACTTTACCCAAAATATTGTCTTCACCGAAATGCTCAATTAGAATTTGTAACTGCATTTGCTCATTCGTCATTTAATATCTACTCTTTTTTTTAACTTAATAAGTATAGTTAAAAACAAATTTTAAAGATTTCAATCATTTCATCGTCATTGTGCAGTTGCTAAGAAGTGGCGTGAAACCTTTTGTTTACTTTCTGTCACAAGTCATGTTCCGTTCGCGTCGCTCTTTGATTTTTCCTGTTAGTTTTGTTCAAGACCTTGGTGACATTCTTGATCGTTCCCATTTATTTTTGAATATTACAGTCAATAAAGTGACCGTCGAATTCGACGGGTTCCAGCTAAAGCCGAAAAAAATGAATGTCATAGTCTATTAATTTCATAGCTGTTATGCATTTCTATGACTTTATTATGAAGGTTAGTAGAATTAGGTTCCCTCATTTTATATATGCATTTGTATTAACTTTAACCGACAGACTAATAACATTAGTTAGTTTAAAATTCGTAATTTTTATTTGTTAAAAAGCAGGTTCGGGTCAAACCTGAAATGCTGTTTATGCTCACTTCAGCACGTTGTTAAAAATAAAAAGGAACTACGCGTCCGAATAAAAAATTTACATAACCCCTTAAAAAAAAGCATGCGCAAGATATTTTTATGTGGGAATAATCGTGGAAGAACAATTAAAGATTAATTGGGGAGGGGGCTCCTCCAATAAATCTTCTCAAGTTTACACAGTTATCTGCCATAAAACATTTTGCATGTGCTCTGGACACGTCTTTCTGGTGTTTGCGCAAGTCTGACTGTCATTATATGAGTAAGAATGCAGAAATGACATGATTGTAACGATAACACAAATGTTTGATCCATTTCTCACGTTGGGGTAAAATATTTTATTGGATGATAAATGTAGAGGAGAAATGAATATTTGTATTCTTTTAAACGATAAAAAAGTGTTTTACATATATAATGTTTTTCAATGATGGGAATGCGAAATGAATTTTTTGGATGAAACGTACCCGAAAATTTGTTGGATCCAAGTACACGAAAATTTCGTCTGATAGTAATTTTACATGCTCCGAGGATGCTGGGCATTGTATTTTTAAAACAACAGCAAAATGACAAGCCTGATTAAAGAGACATTTTAAGATTTATATAATAGATTTTCATTCAAGATTTATCCCTTTATACTTTCCGACTTAATGGAATAAGGAAGAAAAATGGAGAGACGACGTGTGGATTATGGCATGCGTTTGATAGGTAGCGCTTTAGTGCGTATTTGAAATATGAATGTGTTTCAGTATTTTTCTTGAATATTTTGAATATCGTGTCCATTCGATATCGGAGACTCGGTGGATCCTCCGCCTTTGCCTTTCCGTGCTTCACTCTGATCTAATGTGTTCCACGCGCACTTAATGAAGCCAGTCACGTAGTAGTATTTTGCAAACTGCGCAATGGATTTCGAGACGCTGAATGGGAACGCGCTGCCGATGTGCAGTGACGTACTCACCTTCATGCAGTGACGTACTCACCTTCGATCCCTCGTTCTGCGCCGAACCTCAAAATGCACATGACTGTGAGGACTCCCGAAGGCATAAACTCCGATTTTCGGCGGATCAGCTCAGACCTTGGCAGAGTAGAATAAGGAACCAGGTAGCTACCTCTTCCTGAAAATGTTCTCTCTTCGTCACTCCCCATTGCTTCCCTTCCGTCCGTCGTCTTCAGAAACAGACGACAAGTTGCAGTCACGGGAGGGCCTGAATCTCCTCTGACGACGGACATATAGATACATCCCGATAACACTATTCCGTATGGATACACTTGGATGTACCAGGATGTGCCGCCGAAGAAATACTCGGGACTGCGGTACCGCTGACCCCTCTCTGCCGGCAGCGACAGGAAGTCGGGGATCTCCCATTCGAATTCCAGCCGACCTCCTTCTCTCTTCAAACGACCGACCACTTCTCCGGACATGGTGATCTTCGACGTTCCGAGGAGAGCGAGACGTGGGATGATATCGCCCCTTTTGAAAAGGAAAGAAGAAAAAAAAATTATATACATATTAATAACACTGCATTGTGTGGCAGGGTTTAAGCTGAGTTCAAAAGTTCTTTAGCAAAAGAGATAAAATCATAAAAAAAAGCTTTAGCAAAATGCTGATATCAATTAGTGTGGAAATACGAGTTCACATGTAGCATTTTCGTTGCCTTAACGTGTTTCATTGACATTTGAGAATTAAATTCTAAAATTTAGGCTTAACATCTTTAAGCAATTCATACATAGCAGTGAATAAAAATTAGTGTGGAAATACGAGTTCACATGTAGCATTTTCGATGCCTTAACGTGTTTCATTGACATTTGAGAATTAAATTCTAAAATCTAGGCTTAACATCTTTAAGCAATTCATACATAGCAGTGAATAAACATTTTTTACTTTCCGAACATGTACCACGTAAAGAATGTACTGTAATCATGAAAAAATTCGACTTCGAGATTTTTGGTGTATTGACAAGTTTAGAGGTCTTCTGAATTTATTTATGCTTTTTTTACGAGATGTATGTGTGTCTATGTGTGTGTGTGAGTATGTGCGTGTGTGTTTGTGTGTATGTGAGTGAACACGATAGCTCTTTAACGGGGCATTCCTTTGAGCTCAAATTGGGTATATATGCTATAAACCACCGTTGCAAGACCGGTATTGATGTTTGTGTGTATAGGACTTACAGTTTTTCTACAGGGCTGTGACAAAGATTTCTTTTACATTATGGCCTGTGCGGGAGGGGGAATTCTTGAAAGTGCGCTAGCGATTAAATGGTACATTCGATTGAGCTCAAATTGAAAAAAATAAGAATTTTTACTGAATTATTCATCGATTAAAATTTATTTAAATGCTTGGTAATGATCTTAATCGTAAGTGTTCGGAAAGTCCTGTGGAGTCACTCCAGATTTTTAAAAATTGAAATGAAAATTAATAATTGTAGAGAAAGCAAGTAAATTAAGATAAAACAAGTAAAACAAGCTCTGTAAGTGGGAATTTTCCAACATTTGTAACGCATGGAGGAAGGGGTAGAGGCTAAACTATAGATCCCTCCCATAAATCCCTCTTTATCTCAAAGAAAAAAGAGATATTCATAAAATTCTTGCTCTTCACTTAAATGTACCAATATTTTATTACTAAAATCAGTTTCAGAACATTTTGAAATTCGCCCTTTTCACATATTTTTCTTGGTGAAAAATCTATAAAAAGGACTTATGCATGAAATTCTAATTTTTATCACAGCTTTGCAGTTTTATAATACATTTATTTATATTTTGTCTAAAAATAACTCAATATATCATTAATGAAAACATGTCTTATTTATACGAGTATTTACAAACAAACAGCTAACTATCTTGTTTATTAAATTCAATATCATTTCAACAAATATTATTTAAGCAATACAAATAATAATAATAATAGTAATTTAAAAGTGCTTTCAATTTAATGGAAGATGCAGTTTTTTCCTATTTCTGGGCTTCAGTTTTTCCCCAATAAATAAATAAATAAATAAATAAAATGATTGTACAATGTACAGTATTTTAAACTGTCAATTACTCCGTTTACTCGTGCAATAATCGCACCCCCCCCCCCAACTTTTCATGGTATAAATCTAGGTGCTACTATTATGCGAGGAAATCTACAATATAATATTGTACACTACTGCTAAAACATTACTGGTATTATAATTAAATTAGTAACTTTCCAAATGTTTACAGATTAACTGCCGTATATTAAAAAATCTTTTCGTTAGTTGCAAAAAGAGAAAGAGGCATTTTTCTTTATACATTTGACATAAATGAAGGTCGAATACGTGACTGTGACTTTATGCTGGGGAAATATTTTTACTGAGTGAACTGCCAAGAATCAATAAAAGAGGAAATACAGATAAATCTTTGTGAAACTTTCCTGTAAGGAAGGGGTGTTTTGGGAAACAGGTTTATTGGATGTGCTTGTTTAGATTATTCGAATTGAAAAAAAAAGTTCGTTAGTTCCTTTTGCTGATTTTAAAATTTGCTTTAGAAAATTGTTAATTACTCTCTAGGATATAATAGATTCCTCCTAAAAATGGTAAAATGTATAATTTAGAAAAGGCGAAGTTTATTAAAGATTGAGCAGTATTTTATCTAAAAGAATTATCTACTCTGTTCAGAAGTTTAATAATCATGATGCAAATAAAAATGTGTGGTCATTGTTTCTTTTTTTTTTAAAGGAATATTTTTTTTTAAAAAATGGTGGATTAGAAAGTTTGTGCTTCATGTAAATAGTTCGTCTAGCCAAAAGTACTTCACCTAATTTTATGAAATAATTTACGTATGTGGGGTTTGTAACGAAGGTGCTCCATAACAGTGAACCTTCCGGTATTCGTGACCAATGGCGGTGAGGGGAGGAGGAGGAGAGAGACGAAGACGTCCATTTTACATATATTTCTCTCAAAGAAAAAAAGCGATATTCATAAAATTCTTGCTTTAATTGTAACACGAATGCCTAAAACTCAGTTTCAAATCATTTCGTAACTCGCCCTTTCACGAATTTTTCTTAGTATATTAGTGGATTTTTTTTTTGTCTGAAAGTAACTCGTCTGTGATCTGAATAGAAAATTTGCCTTATTTATACAATTAGTATGAATATGCGAAAGGCTAACTTCTTTTGCAAGTTTAATTTTATACCATTTCTAGAAATATGATGTAAACAACTTCAAAAAATGTTTTTGGAATTTAACAGTACTTTAAATCTAATAGAAATTGCTGTGTTTCTGTATTTCAGATTTTGTATGTTATCAATTAGTTCTTCTTTCTTCAAAAATAAATAATTAAAATGTTTATAAGCGTAATTAATACACAAAAGATTTTAAACTGACCATTGTTCTAGCTTTGTTGGCACAGGTTTTGTAAAAGCATCTCAACTAAGTCAGCGAAGATTTCTAAGGTCCCCAGTGTATCCATTTTATAACACAGAGAGAAAAATGGCATGAAATCAAAAAAAAGTATCGTAACTCGAAAAGCATTCATTTTTTAAATCAACCAAATTTTCTTGTATAATGGACCAATCAAATTAAAAAGTACTTAATTTGTAATTATTGTTAACTTTTATGAACTTCTGTTTCATACGATTTTACTATTTATGAATTATTCGAAGATTTGCCTTTTATCAAGGAGAAAAAGTCTGATACACACAACAAAAGTGTAAGGGAACAATTTCCTCAATCATTTACTTATTTTTTTTTTACTTATTACACTCAAAATAATTTACAACGAGCCCTCATTTATCAAGAAACCGAACTAACGAGGACATTAGAAATACTTGGTGTGTGCAATGTTAAATGCATGGGAACATCCGACATGACGGTCAGAAAATACGCGTTCAACGGTTGGCACAAGCTAAAATCCAGGTAAGACTTAATAGTAGCTACAAAATGTCGCGGAAATTCGGGATTTGGGTATTTGAGATATGTTATAAAATATTACTTTCAGATATTAGAAAGTAAATGGATTACCTGAACGAATGCAGACTTATCCTATCGAAAAGCAGGGCGTATTCTTTCGTAGGCGACCCGCAGTGTGACAACGGTGTGAAAACTCGATAAAGAGTGAAATATTCGTTATCTATGAAATTTCCACAGATAAACGATTGAACCGAAAGAATGGCGTACATTTTAAAGTTACAGTTGTTGCTTTTTTAAAATTATCAATTATCTCAATGCATTGTTCTATCGGCACCCGAAAACTGCCAGCGGACTGACGGTTGAAGATATAGATTAGACACCAAAAAAAAAAAAAAAAAAAAAAAAAAAAAAAGATTCAAACAACCCCTGTTTCAGACAAATAAAATTAATAAATTTCTATTTAAAAAATGTACAAAATTTTTACGTACGGATCAAAGAGTTCTATTCAACACCTAAATGTTCTTTCATTTGCTTTTTGAAAGGCTTGTTAAGTTTTTATCGACTTCAAAAAATGAGGAGGTACTGTATTCAAAGCGCATATGCATGCTGAATTCATGAATCAAACTTTAATGGTAGATAAAATATGTATAAAGAAGCATTTTTTTGTGCCATTAGGGGTCGTAAACGTGAAGTGCATTGTAGTTTCAGCACGACTGGGCTCCACCCATTTCCGGAATAATATGCGCAATTACCGTAGAATTTCTTTTTTTTTTTTCTCCGCCTACTCTTTTCAAAAAGTAGTCGTCTGTGAATGCTGTTGTTCTATGTGTTTTATACAACTATGTTTATTTTACTGTAAAAAAGGATTCAGAATGCAGTGGAGTCGACTTACGCGAGGGATGTGTTCCAAGACCTCTCGCGTCAGTGAAAGTTTTGCGTTGTGAAATAGGGTACATTTACGACTTTTTGGAATGCATGCACAGTTACTTTTTGTATGTTTAAACACTCCTCAAACCGCTTCAACCCGTTCCCTAAGTATACATTGTCATTTCTCACCAAGAGTAATTAATAATCAATGCAAAAATCCGTGTTGTTCGACATAATACTGCATAGTACTGTACAGTATTACAAATGCACAAAATTTATGATCAGTAGGCGAGAAAGGCACATAAAGTACAGTAACAGTATGCAGTAATAATAGTAAATGCCAGTACTTTAATACCGATACTGAATTTAACAGTAATAATTGCAGTTCTACTGTACTGTAATAATAATAATAATAATTACTATGTTACAGTACTGTAATAATAATTATAACTGTACTGAACTGTACAGAATAATTTTGTATCATGCAGGCACTTCTTACTATTGGCGAAAAATGTAGTGTTGCGGTCGAGAAGTTCGTGTTAGCTGTAAAATACGTTGCTTAAAAAAGAAATAAAAAAGACCTCGCGCAAAATTCAATTCGCGTAAGACAAATCACGTTGTAGCGAGAGTCCACCTTAGTTGGGGCTGCTCGTTTAAGAAATAGTGCACCTTTGGGAAAGTTGAATTAAAAGAAATTCGAAAGAGAGATACAAATATGTCTCTTCAAAAGCTTTACTAAGGACTCTTTCAAATGGCCAAACTAATATAAGAGCTACCAAGCATTCAAGAAATAATCTTGAGCAATGCAGTGCTCACCAATACATAACGTGTTAGTCAGTGTATGAAATATCAGCCAATTTTATAATGAGATTTCTGCACTAGAAAAGTTCTAATATTTAGCCAGTATTTAAAAGGGAAAAACAGAATCAATTTTATTTGCCTAACATGCCATCCTTCTACAAAAATATTGTATGATACAGCCTTCAAGTTTTATTTAAGCACTTTATTATTTTATACATCTGTTCCTTGCGACACTAGTTAACAGTTTAGGTAATGAAAAGGTTTAATCTTTTCTAGCTTCTCGTGCATTGAATTCTTGAAAAAGTAAATGAATAAAAAAATAAAAGGTTGAACATATATTCTTTAAAAATTGCACCACTGCCGTTGTAGAATAATGTTCGCTGATGTCACACTAAAGTTGTTATCCGAGCTCCAACTATTTTATTAGAAATGCCAGTAATTTTTTTTTTTTTTGTCTTTTTGATAAATTGCTTACAAAATGCATAGTAAAGCTTCGGAAGAGACATTCGGAAAGAATTTTCGAGTCTGTTCTGTTTTTGAATTATTCTTTGAAATCTGTTAAAAAGTTATGCCATCAAAAGTTCTTTGCAGAAAAGTAACAACTTGAGCGTTTCGGGGGGGGAGGGCAGATCATGTAAAGTTTATAATTATTTGTGCGTGCGTACGGTGCATCAAATTTAGGCAGCGGCGTGCGAGGTATAGAATGAGTTTATATTCTGTTCTTCCACTGAGCCCAGAAGGGTAATCTTTGACGTCGCACCTCAGCAACGATGGAAACGGGCTGTTTACGCTTAGGATCACACTTAAACAATAAGACAAGAAGCATACGAGAGCATATTGAACAGAAAATGTTTCTGCCTGAAAATCTTGCCTGCAACCGGCTAAAGCAGATAAAACATTGCACTTGGTATCAAGTGTTTTTCGAACTGCTAGATTAGAATGGAGGTGGATTGATTGCTGTCATGCAAGAAGAAACAGCAATTTTTTATTAGCTCTGTTCTTGTACTTTCTTTGGGAGTCGTGGTTAAGCTAGACAGTGGAGACAAAGGTTTCATTGTGTCTGGGCTTATCCAAGCAAACTCCTCTAGACAACCCGTCGCTGGTTTTGTACATTTTTAGGGTGAATAAACTCATGGACTTGATATAGCTCCGCTAAAAATTGAAAAAAAAAAAATGTTCAAAATAAGGCAGAAATAAAAACTACGTTAAGAAAAAAACTCCTATCGTACATTTTCGGAGTTACGCTTTTTTAATTTGTATACAGCTCCCGTAAAATTGCAGTTGGGCGCCATACACTCATGAGTTGATGTACAAAATTTCGGCCTAACATCATAAAATGTCTTAGATATCTTTTTAAAAATGACAATCAGGAGCTACACATCAATTTCGATATGATAGTTTAGTATTATAGAGTGCAAGAAATGATTTTCTTTCCTAATTTATGCACGAGCCCTGAAACGCGACCATCCGATGTGATTGTTTCTCTTCGAGAGCCAAGGAAAAGTGGTTTAAGTCAGCCATATTTTTATCTTCATATCCCTGAGACTTTTTATGATGAAAGGGGGAAATTTTATACATTACCTCATTAGTATATGCGGCACATTTTCTAACTGGGATTTTTTTTTCCTACAATGGTTATACACAAATTTAAAATGTGTAATTTTTTTAGCTTTACGCACGAGATATTTTTCATACAGACTTTTTTTCCTACCTTATTTTGAACATTTTTTCAATTTACACTGCCACCAATTTCTTCACCAAGTTTCATAAATAATAGGCTCGTCTCCAAACATTTCATCCATTAAATAAAATAGAATTTTTAAACTATGAATTTTACTCTTCTGTTTTTGAAGAAAAATACATTAGTTTCTGACGAACTATGGTCGGAAAGTGCACTGTTGTTTCAGCACTTTTTCCAACGTGATTATTAACAGCTACTTGAAGACGATGTTGCTGACCCCACATTGCTATGTGATTCCGATTCCTTATTATGTGCCCTACCACCTCTTAAAGTTTTGTCGAAGAGTTTAGAATCACCCTGTATACGAATAAACTAATTATATCAAGCACTTCAAAAGTTTTAAAATATCTCTTTTTATAAGTTGTACTATACATTCAAATAAACAATAGAACTGTAGCAGTTAGGAAACTTTTAGAAAAAGATTCTTGAAAATCGAAAATTTTGCAGAATGTGGCACTGTTTGAAAAAAAATTTTGTGTTTGAAAAAACTTACAACCCTAGTAGCAAAGAGTCATTGGTTCCTGAAATGCCGACCATCAATTTGGGAGGAAGCGCAGCGGAAGCCATGCAAGGTTCTTCATCTCATAGGCTGATCTTACCTCGGCTCCTGCTCCTGCATGTCCGCTTGGGATCGCTGGGAATAGATCATCAACACCGGAGGGAAAATTGGGCGTGGAGCCGAGCAACTTTGAACGTACAACCTATGACTTTTGTTCAAGTCGTGCAATCGAGGAAAATTTGGGACGAGTTTACAGATACTTTTAATTGGTAATTAGAACTGACACGGATTATGATTGTTGTTACTTTTGGATAAGATTATGCGTATAGCCGATGTTAAATTTGTAAAAATTCAATAATCTTGAACTTAATATATAGGTACTATAGGTATATATAGGCAAGGGGACCTACTGCCAGTGCCTAATCATGAAAAAAATAATGAATAAATATTTCTGAACCTCTTATTTTGCTGCCTGTTTTTGTCCATTAGCACGCAAAAAATGTCCTTATTAGACCCAAAACAGATGTCTGAATTCTTTCATTATGCATGTTTTTTCCTGTTCATACTTATACTTTCTGCTAGAATAAACATAAAATATATTCTTGAAAGCTTGCAAGTTTTATACCGTTTTCCTTTTAACTATGATTGCTTTAATGTAAATATGCTTTTTACATTGTCTAATTTGCATTAAATTATGGCAATTGTAAACGGTACAGTGTTCTGTAAGTAAATATGTATAGGGTCCCAAAATTTTGACACACGATTTGAAATAAACCGAAAATTAATTTAATTAAAAAAAAAAAAAGCTGAGAATTCAGGGTTAGCAAAAATCACACCACTAGACGAAAGAGCACCGCGTTTTCATTGTTGAACAACATTCCAAAAATAATGATAGTTTGATTCATGATGATTTTGATAATGAATGATGAGAAAGATCATTGGTATTTAACACGACTGGATATCTTTCTTTCTTACTGTTTGAAGGCAAAGGCCTAAGTCAACAAGTCCACATCTGCCCATGCATTGAAGGAGGATGTGCAGAGGGCTCAACGCTGCTTAAACAAATCCAGACACAGTTATCCGAAATGGTCCTCGGAAATTTTTACAAAAGAGTGCGTACGGGCCGACAAAGACGTGGAGGACATTTCCTCGATGTGCTTTTCAACACATAACCCTATCCTTTGTTCTTTATGTTCCAAGTAGCCGCCTCCGGCAACCAGTTGGTTCGCCATCTTAATAAATTTTGTGTTTCTCACCGGCTTCTTTGCCACTGAAATATCTCAGATTCTGAATGGAATTTAGAATTAAGATGCTTACAAACAGGAGCGGCCCTAGGGTAAGGGGCACCCCTGCTAACGTAAAAAAGACGCCCCACTTGTCTGCTCTACCTAGTTTTTGAGTTCGACATGACGCCCCTTCGAAGCCGCCTCCCCGATGCGATGATTACCTTGCTTACCTTGCCGGGCCGCCCTTGGTTGCAAAAATAAGATGATTTAATAGTAAAAACCTACAAAAAAGTAAAAATTATTTTCGTCCTATATTAACACTTTGCCATCCGCATGTCTCGTAAAAATTTCTTCGCTTGGCGTACGGTTTTGGTGGCCGAAAAGGTATTCTTGCAATAGACTAGTTTCTGACCTACTGTCGTGGACTTAGATTCCATCGGCAATGCTGTTCCTTCCGCAAAAAACGGACCTAACGCCGATTCGGTCGATAGATGGCGCTGTTGTACCAACTGGCAGGCCTTAGTATTTTTACGAAAGAATTTGCGTTTTTATTTTCAAATTAGTAGTTTAATTTATTTTTCAATTTGAAATGTCCTTTTCCAACTTATTGAGCATGTTGTGAGCATTCAGACAGCGTGAAAATTTATATTCTCCAAGCCAGCTAGTTATTCTCAAGCTATAATTAATATATTTAGTAATTTGTGCTAATACCTCTGATGATGAATAAATTTTCCACATCAGTAGTAAAAATAATCATTTTTTCTAGAAAATATGTACAAAGGTAATGATAATAATTAATGTAAAAATAAAATAAAATGTATGACTTAAGTATTTTGTAAAAATAAAGGATATTGTTGCGGAATTACTCTGCTACTCCTTGGGTTCGTCGTTCTAAAGTCCTGTTGGTGTAAAAAGTTCAAGTAAAAAGTCACTTGTCAGGATGGAACACAAACTTTATTGCTTCTAGATCTTCGTAGTACAATCAGCTGTACACAATTCACAAGCACAATCTAGCAATAACGTGCTTTTAACAATCCGCTTGGATCAGAAGCTCTCACAAATGCTGTATTTCTCACACCAAAATAAGTCACTTTCACAGGCAAAAATTCCGTAGAAATATTCAAGGGATATAGTACACAATCCCTTAAGACACAGCAATGAAGAATTTACACACAGCACTTTGAAAACAGCTTCACAAAACAAGCTAAAACACAGCTTCTATAGCACTATCAATTCACACAAACGTACCGAGAGCTATTCACACATCGAGCGTTCAGCTCGCACTGACTGTCGGGGCGACGCGCTCTTCTATAAATAGCCGGCGCAGGAGCTACAAGAGGTTTCCAGAAAAGTCAATTTCTCGAGGGTTCTACATAAAGCGTGAATTTTGATTACGTCATAGAAGAGAAATGTTAGGTTATTATGCGTTTTTAATGCAGGAAAAACAACTTCCAGGCCCCATTGGGAAAATCGCGCCAAATGACCAAAAAGTCGCCAAACTTGGCGACTTTTGGCGAAATATCGCCAAATTTGGCGCCAAAAATAAGTCCTCAGAAGTGAAGAGATCTAAGCTCTAGGACTAATATTTCTCGAGATTTCTAGAAGCCCATAGAAAAACATATGGGAAAGCGAAACCTCCGTATCTCCGGTTCTAATTGGCCGATTTTGATGCAACAAAAAGCAAAATTTATCTATTTGAAGCGTAGAATACGAATTTTAAATCATTTTAAGCCCCAGAGCAGCGGGTTGCCCCGAAAATTCGTAACATTGCCCCCTTCCCAAGGACTGCACGTCCCGGGCAGTACAATCCCTAGTTAGGAGGTCACACAGGTACCTACACTGTATAACACTTAACAAGATCTTAAGAACATAATTCAAGCAAGTAATCAATAGCACAATAAGCAAATACACATTCATAAATAAATAATCATCATAATAAATAATTACACTGTAATAAGTAATCAATGTAATAACAAATACACATTAATAAAATCCAATATATTACAAATATGTACACTAAACATGGCGTAAGTAGTGAGAGAAAAAAAAGAGTTGAAGAAAGAGGAAGAGAAGAGAAAGACAGGAAAGGAATGAGAGATGAAAGAAAAGAGGAAGTACGCCATAGTGACCATAGTCTGAGCTAATTACAACCGCGGTAGATGGCTAGCCGATCGTAATGTACAACTCTTGGCTTCGAGTTTGGTGACTTACGAATCCGTACGATGACGTCATTCAGCCGGTTTAGGACTGTGTAAGGACCGTCCCACGGCGATTGCAGCTTGGGAGACAGGCCTTTCCGTCGAGTAGGATTCCATAGCCAAACTTTGTCACCTGCGTTGAACTCGTGTCCCGTAGCCTTCGTGTCGTAGCGAGTCTTCATCTTTTCCGTGTTCAGATTGATCCGCTCCCGAGCAAAATGATGTACATCTTCAAACCGTGCCCGAAGGTTTTCCATGTACTCCTCTGGCGATGAAGGCGCATCTGGAGGGCGGCCGAACACTAGATCGGCGGGAAGACGAAGATCTCTGCCGAACAGCATCTGGGAAGGTGTGAAGCCGGTAGTCTCATGGACGGCACTCCTATAGGCCAGCAGGAACAGGGGGAGTTTCTTGTCCCAGTCCTCTTGATTCCTAGATACCAGGAGCGAGAGGTTGTTCAAAATTGTACGATTGAACCTCTCCACCATGCCGTCGGATTGTGGGTGTAAAGGCGTAGTCTGGGTTTTATCCATTCCGAGAAGTTGGCATAGTCCTTTAATGACTGCAGAGGTAAAGTTCGTTCCTTGGTCGGAATGAAGTTGCAGAGGGGTTCCATATCTGGAAATCCATTCTTGCACCAGTACCTCTGCTACGGTCGTAGCTTCTTGATCGGGAATAGGAAACGCTTCGGGCCATTTAGAGAAGTAGTCAATGACAACTAGGATGTATTTGTTGCCATCCGAAGTTCGCGGAAGAGGTCCCAGGATGTCGAGGGCAATCCTCTCAAAAGGCGCTCCTACATTATAACGGTGTAGTCTTCCACGGCTTCGTTTCTTCGGGCCTTTGCGGGCGGCACAGGCGTCACAAGCTTGACACCACTTTTCGACGTCGGCTCGAGCCCTAACCCAGTAGAAGCGCTCGCGAACTTTCTGCAGGGTCTTCATTACGCCAAAATGGCCCCCAGTTAAGCCATTATGAAGTTCTTCTAGAACCTTCGGAATCCTCGAGCGAGGGAGTACCAACTGCCATCGGAGCATCTTGCCGTCGTCCGACTCCCATTTACGATACAGGACTCCATTTCTCAGGCGAAGCGAATCCCATAAAGCCCAGTACTGTTTTGTTGCCGGACTGTAAGATGATATTTCTTGCCAACTGGGCTTAGCGCTGGATTTTTCCATAAATTCCACAATAGGTTTGATGTCGCTGTCTGTTAATTGGTCCGCCCGAACATTTTCGTCACTCCAGGGATCTTGAGATGATGCCGATGATGTAACTTGGCGGACAGCGGGATGTTTCAGATGGTAATTTTTCTCTGCCCTGGAGCAATAGCGACAACTGTCTATGCAGGGCCTTCTCGACAAAGCATCTGCATTTCCATGAGATGACCCTTTCCGATGACGTATCTCGATGTCATATTCTTGTAGTCGCTGTATCCACCTGGCTATTTGGCCCTCCGGATTCTTGAAATTTAGAAGCCAGGTTAAAGAGGCATGGTCCGTTCGGAGCAGGAACTTTCGGCCGTACAGGTAATGATGGAAGTGCTCCACGGCCTTAATGATAGCAAGGAGTTCCTTTCTCGTAACACAATAGTTACGTTCTGCCTTTGAAAGGCATTTGCTCCAGTAAGCAATGACGTGTTCTTGGCCATCTATCTCCTGGGACAAAACTGCTCCGACACTCTCCTTACTTGCGTCTGTGTCCAGGATAAATGGCTTGTCAGGGTGAGGATACGACAAGATCGGCGAAGATGTTAAAGCCGTCTTCAGTTCGTTGAATGCGTCCTCACATTCCTCAGTCCAGAGAAATTTCTGTCCAGTCTCGGTCAATTTGTGAAGAGGTCTTGCAATTTGAGAAAAGCCCTTCACGAATTTTCGATAGTAAGTACACAGACCGAGAAAACTTCTTAATTCGTGGATATTCTCGGGACGACTCCAGTTCTGGACTGCGGACGTCTTTTCGGGATCGGTTCGGACTCCGTGGGCGGATATTATGTGCCCGAGGTAACGTACTTCCCGACGAAACAAATTACACTTCGATGGACTTAGTTTCAAGTTTGCCTCTTTTAATTTCTGTAGTACCTTTCGAATGTTCTCGAGATGCTCTTCGAAAGTCCTTCCGACGATGATGATATCATCCAAATAAACGAGACATGCTTCGTAGGAAAGTCCTCTCAACACTGTCTCCATTAGACGCTCGAATGTAGCCGGTGCGTTGCAGAGTCCAAAAGGCATAACTTTGAACTGCCACAATCCTTGTCCCGTGGTGAACGCAGTCTTTTCACGGTCATCGGGATGGATTTCTACTTGCCAGTAGCCACTCTTGAGATCCAGAGTGGAGAACCATTCGTTTCCCGATAAAGTGTCCAATGTGTCGTCTATCCTGGGAAGAGGGTAGCTGTCTTTCTTGGTAATGTCATTCAGACGTCTATAGTCAACACAGAACCGGGTGGAACCATCTTTCTTTCGGACCAAAACAATCGGCGAGGCCCACGGACTAGTCGATGGCTCGATGACGTCATCACGCTGCATCTCCTCTAAAAGTCGGTTCACCTCTTCTTGCTTAGCAAACGGCAGCCGCCTAGGATGTTGCTTGATGGGAGAATGGCTGCTTGTGTCTATTTTATGCTGCGTTAACCTCGTACGGCCAAAGTCACCGGAAGTACGAGAGAAGAGGTCTTCAAATTCAGCTATTACTTTCTCCGCAGCGCTTCTCTGTTCTGCCGTTAACTCCACGTCTTGTAATAATTCCTTCGTCAGGCACTCGGAAGATTTAGCTGTCGTTTGGTTGGTGTTCTTATTAATGCAGGTAACAGGAGTGCATGTCGCCAACACTTCATTTTTCTTTATCACCTTCGACTTGTCCGTCACATTTACTACTCTAACTGGAATTTCCGTTCTCGACAAGTCCACAAGTGTTGCTCCCACAAGTACTCCTCTGACGGAATCACTATTGCTTGGGTGTTCGATTAATCCAAAGCGGAATTTATTGCTTTCTTTTACTGTTCCAGAAATTATGGAATCAGTTCTGGGAGGTAGAGTGATATCAGTCTGGGCTATTATTTGCTGAATAGGCAAAACAGTTTCGTTTCTAATATCGAACGCAGCTATTTCTTCTGAGTCCGAACGAAGCTCATTATTCTTAAAGTCCAAGTTAAATTTGTGCGATTTTAAAAAGTCGAGTCCGAGAATAAAAGAGTCTGTAATATTGGCGACATATACCACATGGTCGTATCTGGCATTTCCAAACGTGATTTCTACTTGCGCTTTTCCGCCCACTTCGATCTTGTCACCTGTCACAGTCTGGAGGGTCAGCGAGGGCGGAGTCCAGATAATCTTCAAGTTCAGTTTCTTGGCCAGATCCGTCCTTATGATGGTTACGTTCGCTCCAGTATCAATCACCATGTGGCATGGGGAACCATTAACGTATCCCAGTACGAATAGTCCATCACTGCCGCCATTCACTGATGAAATCTGTAAGACTTTCAAACGGGGCTTTTGAATATCCCTCAGCCTCTGTTCCTGAAAGTCGTCTCTTTTCTGTCTTCCTTCATGGGCTTCTCTGGTGCGTTGATAACTGCGATCTTTACTACGAGAGTTCTTTTGTGCGTCGCAGTATTTTCGTAAATGCCCCTCGCTGTTGCACCTCCAACATTTCACTTTTCTTGGCTCTGACTGTTCTTGTCGTTCCACCAGATTTTCCAGGGTCTTTAATTTATTCTCTAATCTCTCCATTTCTCCATCCGTAGGTTCCTGGAATGACACAGCTCTAACATTATGCCGCTCTTTTCTTACGGCCAGCTGAGCTGCCTCTAGCTTCATGGCGAATACGAGGGCAGACCTGAGATCTTTATAATCCGCCAAGATCAATGCTTTCTGAATTTCAGAGTCCACGAGGCCTTCAATAAAATGTTGCACTGCAACTTCTTCTCGAACATTATCAGGATAACTGCCATAGGCTAGATGACACAGCCTATCTATGTCGGAAGCCAGCTCTTGGAGGGTCTCGCCAGATCTCTGCATCCTTGACTTAAGTTGGATTCTACTATATTCTTTCTGGCACTTCTCTCCGAATTTCATCTCCAAGGCACTTGCGAGGGCGTCAAAATCTCCTATCTTCGTCGCTCCAATAGTTTGCAATACGTTAATTGCATCTCCGCTAAGGGAAGCGGCCAGTTGGTCCGCTTTCTCGGACTCGCTCCAACCATTGGCTTTGGCGACGATTAAAAATTGGGTCTTGTAGGCTTCCCAGGGAGTCTTTCCGTCATAAGTGGTAAGTTTCACTGCTGGGCGGCGTGACGACAGTCTGATGTTTTCCGGTAACTTTCCCAGCTTTACGAGAGAGTCCAATTTTTCTTCAATTTTAGCTTCACATTCTTCATGTATTTTCGAAACTATATTTTCTTTCCAGTCTAGTTTCTCCTCAATTTTATTCTTAAATTCTTCCCGCATTCTGGAAATATCTTGCTGCAATTCCTTAACATTTTCTTCTATTTTTCCTCCAATTCTTTGTTCATATTTCGTTTGAGTTTCTTCTATGAGCGACATTCTTTTCTCCATTATCTCTTGACTTTCCTGCACACTCTTTTCGAATTTCTCTAATTTTCCCAAAGCAGTCTCCATTTTCTCCAATCCCAATTTCATTCCTTCTTGTCCGGCTTCAATTTTCTTCTCTAAATCCGCTTTCATCTGTTCTTGTCCGGCTTCAATTTTCTTTTCTAAATCGGTCTGTCCGGCTTCAATTTTCTTTTCTAAATCGGTCTGTCCTGCTTCAATTTTCTTCTCTAAATCCGCCTTCATCTGTTCTTGTCCAGCTTTCATCTCGTCTTGTCCGGCTTTCATCTCGTCTTGTCCGGCTTTCATTTCTTGCATCATATTCATGAGCTTTTGAAGTTGTTCTTCCATTTTTTGTCTAGTCAAAACCATAAACTAGAAAATTAAAGTCTTTATTTAGAACCCCGATCCTGACACCAAATGTTGCGGAATTACTCTGCTACTCCTTGGGTTCGTCGTTCTAAAGTCCTGTTGGTGTAAAAAGTTCAAGTAAAAAGTCACTTGTCAGGATGGAACACAAACTTTATTGCTTCTAGATCTTCGTAGTACAATCAGCTGTACACAATTCACAAGCACAATCTAGCAATAACATGCTTTTAACAATCCGCTTGGATCAGAAGCTCTCACAAATGCTGTATTTCTCACACCAAAATAAGTCACTTTCACAGGCAAAAATTCCGTAGAAATATTCAAGGGATATAGTACACAATCCCTTAAGACACAGCAATGAAGAATTTACACACAGCACTTTGAAAACAGCTTCACAAAACAAGCTAAAACACAGCTTCTATAGCACTATCAATTCACACAAACGTACCGAGAGTTATTCACACATCGAGCGTTCAGCTCGCACTGACTGTCGGGGCGACGCGCTCTTCTATAAATAGCCGGCGCAGGAGCTACAAGAGGTTTCCAGAAAAGTCAATTTCTCGAGGGTTCTACATAAAGCGTGAATTTTGATTACGTCATAGAAGAGAAATGTTAGGTTATTATGCGTTTTTAATGCAGGAAAAACAACTTCCAGGCCCCATTGGGAAAATCGCGCCAAATGACCAAAAAGTCGCCAAACTTGGCGACTTTTGGCGAAATATCGCCAAATTTGGCGCCAAAAATAAGTCCTCAGAAGTGAAGAGATCTAAGCTCTAGGACTAATATTTCTCGAGATTTCTAGAAGCCCATAGAAAAACATATGGGAAAGCGAAACCTCCGTATCTCCGGTTCTAATTGGCCGATTTTGATGCAACAAAAAGCAAAATTTATCTATTTGAAGCGTAGAATACGAATTTTAAATCATTTTAAGCCCCAGAGCAGCGGGTTGCCCCGAAAATTCGTAACAATATTATTTTAAAAAATAATGTAGGGAAATAGAATATAAAATGTACCTCTTTTTGGTAGCAACAATGAAATTTAAAAATTTACGTATTCTCAAAAATTCTTGTTTCAAATGACTTGTTAACACTTTGCTGCCCGCATGTCTCGTAAAACTTTCTTCGCTTGGCGCCGGCGCCACTAATTAAGATTACTTCGAATGTCGTCGGCGGTTTTTGAGGTTATCGGGACATACATGTTACCTGCAAAGTATATGAAATACGGCTCTCTATAGAATGCCTAAAACTAGCCGGCAACGTATGAAATGATTAGTATTTTGCACATTTCCTAGGCATTCTGCAGAATACCAAAGGAGAAACTGGCAAAATATGATATACATATCCGACTGTATGTGAAATGTAATTTAAAATGTCATTCAAGCCTACAAAGGTGCATATGTAGGTTAATTTTAATTTCTTATTTTTTATATGAAAATTTGTTTCTTTAATGAGAAAGGCATAAGTATTGTTTTCTTCAGCTTTCATTTTTCTTTACGTATTATAAATAATTTTTTATGGCACTCTCGTAATTTTTTTCAAAATAGCATTTGCATTTTTGAGGAATGCACTTTATTATATGGGAATGTGTTAGTTGTGCAGCGGGCGAATTGCACCGCGGATGAATTTAATTCACGAGTTGCATCCGCGAAATGGAGGGGAGGGGACAATCATAGGGGAGCCCTGCGGTCTCGCAAAGGGCCAGCGATAGCATATTTTCAGAGCCCCCTACAAATATTTCTGGACCCAGTGATGTTTTTGGGGGTCTCGCAAAGGGCCAGCAATTACACATAACAGCGATAACATAACAGAACTCAACAGATCACCAGCATTCACTGGAATTAGTTGCACTTATTATTGCCAGATGGCAGCATAAGACTTATATATCACTCATTGGTGAATTCAGCCACCTCCAGTGGTGATTCAGCGTGGCCCATTTTCATAGCATTGAGTTTGCTCTCCTTGTAGACCTCCGTGCCTTCTGTTTTTTCGCCTTGGAAATCTATTAGCAAAACGTCAGAAACTGGTCTAGTG
Source organism: Cheiracanthium punctorium (assembly GCA_038373885.1). NCBI lineage: Eukaryota > Metazoa > Arthropoda > Arachnida > Araneae > Cheiracanthiidae > Cheiracanthium > Cheiracanthium punctorium. Next base: position 248,582 of record JAWZYV010013479.1, read on the forward strand.
ATCAAATAAATTGAAAATACTAGTACACCACTGTGGTGTCGCCGGCCGTTTAGCGATACTTTAGGTACGACACCACTGTGGTGTCGCCGGACGGCAAAGTGTTAATTCTGAAGAGCTTCTAGATATATTGGCCGTTATCAAAAAAACGAAAGGATAAAAAAAGTAAGAATATCTGAAACTTTTTCAGATTTTAAATACCCACTAAAGTGCTACATATGAAAAGCGTATCATAATCCATGCGTCTTCCTTATTTTCTTTCCTTATTCCATTAAGTTGGAAAATGTATCATTATTCATGAGTGTGATTAAACAAATTTAAAATTGAGATTTCCAACATCCTTTTTCTGGACGTAATACATTAGAAATAGAGGGAAGAAAGACGCGCAGAAAAATGTATAATTCGAACAGAATGAAAGTTTCAGAAACTTAATTTTTCGTTTGTTTGTGTAACATGCTTCTTTAATTTGTGTGCTTGACCCGAACTCGCTTATAAATCCACGTCAGAAGGAAAAAGGGAAGGATTTTTTAAAATTAAATACTGCGTATTCTATAAGTATGTGCCATCTGTCGACGGCTTTGTAAAATAAAACCTCTTGTATATATATATATATATATATATATATATATATATATATTGTAATTGATGCTTAATTTTATATGTCATATATACATATATATATTGTAATGTATAAAAAGGTAATTTGGGTTTTACTAGTTTGGGTATTGGTCAAGCGGGTACTTTCACTGTAAGTTTTACTTTCCTGTCATACTTGCCACGCGCGCTCTGGAGCTATGTTTTATTTATTTTGTTATTTGCCAGACATCAGGCCGTCGATTCTGAGTTCTTTAGATGTACACGTGTCCCCACGCCCTTGTGTCCCCGGATGTGGGTCATGTTGGTAAATGTGTGTGGTTCGATCAGAGATAAGAGAGAGGAGGAGTTGTGTCTTCGCAGACCACGTGGTGTGGTAAGCGTAAATACTCCCGCACATCGAAAATCGGGGGACTTCTGCCACTGGAACTGCTTCATGAGTCCACGCTGATTCTTGAACCCGTCTCCCCTCCCCTCTTCTCATTCTAAATTGTAACTTAATTGTAATGTTCAATAAATCATATTACCTGCCTTAACTCTGAAGCTTACTTGAAATATCTGACGTCTCATATATATATATATATATATATATATATATATATATATATATTGTATAAAAGATAGTTTTTGTATATTATAGGAGCAGTGTTTTTTCCGTGCTATAAAATGTAGCCTGTTTTTTACTCCAGGCCTTTAATTGTCTTTATTCCGTATTTCATCTAAATCCGTCAAATCGTTTCAGCGTGAAAGAGTAAAAAACATACATACAAACATTGACATTTATAATATTACCGTAATTTCCGGCTTATAATCCGCGGATTATCTACTAAAAAAGATGAAAAATTATCCAGTGCGTATTATGCATCGCTGCGTACTATCTACTGAAATTTTTCCTAAAGCCTTCAGATTTTACAATAAAAAACTTTATTTATAAAAATAAAATAAAAGTTCATTTCTTTCTTTCCAGTATATTTAGACCCCGAAAAAGATTTAAGTCAGTTAATCAATTACATGACACTAGATGCCACTGCAGTCGTTCAGTAGATTTCTTGAAGATGGGGAAAAAACAGGGACCTTTGAGGGTAATAATTACGATGTTACAAAATATGCGATAAGTATTCTGCATTCTACCATACATTTTGTTTTGTTTGTTCCGAAAGAAATGTTCCCTTTCTTATTTTGATTAATTTTATAATACTTTGATTAATTTTATAATACAGTTCTTAGGGCTTACAGGTAGAATGCCTAGCTTAAAAATTGTGTATCAATTGTGATTTAAATCGAAAAATGACCGTCAAAGTATGTTTGATAATTCTCATTCATAATAATAGATTTTTAGTAGGAAATATTTTACAGTAAGCCGATTCTAATATTAATACCGTGGTTTTACTATACATAGAAAATAATTACCAATTTCAGTCAAAGCATCGCCATACTATACGCGGATAATCTACCACTGCGGATTATCTAAAGAAATATTTTTTTTCTACTTGAAAAAAGGCGCCTGCGGATTATCTATCGCTGCGGGTTATAAGCCGGAAATTACGGTAGTATGATTAAAAAGAAACACAGCTAGAAAAAAAAAAAATTACTTTTGTATTGAATTCAAATCTCGCGTAAATTTTGGGATAGCCTATATATAAGTACCGTTAATTATGTCACCCATTTTTAAAATGAAATTCACTTTTTATGTATTTATTTTTTTTTAAATTTTAGGAAAGTTTTCGAGTTTTCGAAGTACTTATTAGTAAAAAATGTAGAAGCATAAAAAAGTGTTAGTCGGACAGTTTTGAGCTTCAGGAGTACTACATTCAACAATCGAGTCACCCAGGTGGTGTATAGGCTAGCAAACCATCCCATCAAACCTTGGGTCTGGGTTCGATTCCCGTCTAGCGCTTGGGTGTTAATTTTACCTTCCCATCATAGGTGTAACGCTGGCCTCCTGTAGCGTGCCCCCATGATAAAATGACAAGTACTTCGAGCCTTAGCAGTGACGAATGACTGATAAGGCACATAGCTGCCCTTGATTTAAAAAAAAAAAAAAAAAAAAAAAAAAAAAAAAAAAAAGAGGAAGAAGAAACATTTTTCAGAAATCGTATAATCATTGAAGCAGTGAGAAAATTTCCGATTAAATTTAGGATACTTTTGCTTTTCATGAATGTGTGAAGTAGTATTAGGCAGTCGGAAGCTTCAGACATACTAACTTCACTTCACATTGAAGATCCACATGTGAAAGTTTTGCTATTTGAAGTCCAAATTCGAGCTGCGTTGATTTAAAGTAACATAATGATTACCGTTTTTTACATTGGGAAGTAGCACTAGAGGGGAGGGAATCTTTCCTATTGTAGAAAATATTTTCAATTAGGTGATATCTGAATTTTTGGATCTCGATTTTTGTCCGGGGGGGGGGGGGACAATTGCCCCCGCTTGTCCCTAGTAAGCTACGCTTATGATGATTACAGAATTTTGTGAACCTCTTTCTTTCCCTTCTAAATATAACTTTTAAAAGACTCACGGCAAATTTCCTTACTCAATTATATTTTTTACTTTATATCAGATAAATATAAATGTACACATACGTAAAAACAACCACTTTTCCTGGGATTTTAATTGCGGATTTGGAGTGTTAAATGCTTGTGCTGACAGTACGATATAATTTGATTTCTTGTACGATGAAAAATGTTTCTACTTAGCAGTAAAGCAGTATGTTCTATCTTCACCATACGCTCACTTTTTAATTAAATAATGATATAGTAGTAAGAACACATTGAAATATATATGAATAAATAATTAAAGGAAAAGAAAAATTCATCGATAATGGTCTTTGTAAAAGCAGCAGTGAATTCAAATGCTTAAAGAGGAATTTTTGTAAATTATTTCTTTGCATGAAATTGCATTTTCAAATCTGCTTTAAAGAAATCCAGTTATTTGTAAGTAGATTTGAAAAGGAAATAAAAAAGCGTTTCCAAGTAGCTTTTACTCTTTTACCTGATAATGTTCAGCGAGAAGTAATCACAGTAATAAAATTTACTGTCATACTCTATTCTACAGAAAGTAATTTAAATGTGTGTGTGTATGAAAACAATGCTTGCTAAATTGTTTAACACAAAATTAATTTTCTTTTATGAGTGAATTTACAAATTTGTAATGAGCAAATTTCTATTCTAAAAATTCTAACGTTTAATTAGTATAAACAAACCGATTATTCAAAATTTACAGTTATTTTTAATTAAAATACTATAAATTTGCTTTAAAAAATCCAGTTATTTATAAGTAGATTGCGAAAGAAAGTAAAAAGAAAAACGTTTTTAAGTACCTTTTACGCTTTTACCTGGTAATATTCAGAGAAGTAATCTCGATGGTAAAATTTACTGTCATTCTATTCTATTAATTTAAATGTGTGTGTGAAAAAAAGTAAACGCATGTTAAATTGTTTAATATAAAATTAATTATCTTTTATCAATGAATTTAAAAATTTGTATTTAGTAACTTTTAAATTCAAAAGTACTTAAAGTTTAATTAGAATACAGTGACCGGTTATTCAAAATTTACAATTATTTTCAATTAAAAACACAAGTTTTGAGTGGCTCGAATAAAACGCACTGTCATTTGACATTCACGGCGATCCTCAGAAAGTTCTGAACAAATAAGTCTGTTTGATGATGTCAGTTTCACTAGGCTGCAGTGCCATAGAAATTGATAATTATACTCTTTAATTCTTATCGGCTCCCAAAACTTTGGCGAACAATTCGTTGCCCTGCGTACGATTCAAAGCCAAGAACAACTGCCATTTGACGGTCAAGATAATGTTTTTTGCGTTTTCGACAAAGAAATGAGTGGCCCGCTTGGTGAGTTCGCTTTCGCTGTGCTGCAGTGATACAGTAAGGATGTCGCAAAAGTTTTCGACATCCAGGTGACTGCTCATGAACGCCAAACACTCGGATTTAAGGTCTTGGACATCGTATTTGTCGGCTGCTCGGTAGAGACTGTACACGTTCTGCGAAGTGACGCTGTCGGAACTACCGCAGTAAAGGAAACGGAGGAAGTCGGGAAAGTACTCCGGATCGCAGTCCACGATGTCTATCTGTCCTGTGCTTTGTACTTTCATGTCGTGACGGAGCATTGACGCGAAGACCGGGGAGCGGGCTCTGAGGAAAGCTCGGTGCGCTTCAAACTTCTGTCCTTGGACCATGAGGGTGACGTCACAACCGTCCCTAGTCGAGAGCAACTCCTGGTAGTCACGGGCAAATTTCTTGTCTGGTGTGGCTGTAGTACTAAGCTTTTGACCTTGAAAATCTGTAAGAACAAATGGAGTCATTGTAAATTTGGTGTTTTTAGGAAGCTTATTTATTTAACAACACTACGCATACAAATATAGCTATCTAAGAGTATTACGTAATTAATTACCAATATGTACTTCTGTTCGAGTAAAAGCTTCAATGGTCTTAGTACAGTGTTTCACAGCGTTTGTAGCTGTTTGATCAGCTATGAGAAAAAAAAAAAATATGGAGTAATAATAAATATATGCCTGAAAAACAAAAACATTTTTACTACAAATTACTCAGCAAAAAATATTTCTTTCAGTGAAAATATTTCTGCACAGTAGACACCTTATTTTTTTTTCACCCTTCTGATTTTAAAATCACGAATTACGTTTAAAGTTTTATGTGTTTTGATAAAAGATAACCGCACTGATCTCGAAACTTTTTATGACCGTGCAACTTTATGACGAAAATAATCATAAATTGTACCCCTAATAATATGTGTATATGTGTATTCTTGTGCGACCCCATATGCGTCCCAAAAAAAAATACCCGAGTTTCTTTTTTTTTTCGTGCGGGAGAGAGAATATGAAGTACTTCGAAGAGAAATGTATCGTACATTGAATTTTGACCGTGTGCCAATTTAGCGATTTCTGCGTTTCCATTCACGAAATTTACGAGCAGGTAATGAGTCAACCGGGAAGCAAACCTTAATAATGGAATACGGAAAAATTGAAAGTTATAGTCTATCAGTTTATGTGTGTTGCATTTCTGTATTGTCGAGCTTAGTAGAATAATGTTTTCACCTATTATGTATGCATTTGTATTAACTTTAACCAACTGATTAAGAATATTACAGTTAGTTTAAGATACGTAATTTTGATTTATTAAAAAGCAGGTTCGTGTCCAAATCTGAAATGCTGTTCATGCTCACTTCAGCACGCTGTTGAAATAAGAAAACATGCCCGAATAAAACATTTACACCCTCCAAAAAAAGTATTCGAGCAAGAGAGAAATTTCCTACGTTGGTTTCGTATATTAAAAATTATTTATCATAAAATATGAATTAGACTATGTATAAGTATGACTTTCCGTATTTCTATCAAGTTGTGCGTTTTTTAAAAACTCAATTATTATTCGCAAATATAAAATAGGAAATTTCTCTCTTGCTCGAATACTTTTTTGGAGGGTGTGCATTGCCCCCTTAAAAGGAACATACACCAAGCATTTTTATGTATAGTGCATTGTCGTGAATGAACAGTTTAATGCAAGATTTATTGGGGAGGGCTCCTCCAATAAATCTTAACAATTTTACTCAAATATCTGACAGGAAACATATTGCATGGACCCTGGACATGTCTTTCTGATGTTTCAGAAACTCTGACTGTCTTTATATGAGTAAGTATGCAAAAATGACATGACTGCAGTGATAACAAGAATGTTTGAACCATTTCTTACGTGGGGTAAAATATTTTATTGAATGATATATTTAGAGGGGAAATGAATATTTATATTCTTTTAAATGATAAAAAAGTGTTTTACATATAATCTTTTTCAATGTGAAATAAATTTTTGATCAAACGTGTTCAAAATTTGATCAAAATTTGTTCAAAACGTGATCAAAATTTGTTCGATCGACGTACACGAAAAGGAAATTTACGTCTGATCCTAATTTTACATGCTCCGAGCATGCTGGCCATTATATTCTTTGAACAACAGTTAAATGACAACCCTGATGAAAGAGACATTTTAGGATTTATATAAACATATTTTAAATCAAGAATTATCTTATTATTTTAGAGTGATAATCCAACTATATCTTTCTGAAAGATAAGATTGTGCATTTGCGACAAGTAATTTAAAAGCACAATTCTTGTTCAGTTCAATTTTTTTACAAATAATCCTGCCATTAAATTTATGAAAAAAAGCAATAAAAAAAGGGGGGGGATTTTGCTAGGGAGTTCTAATTTGTAAAAACCTACTTCAAAATTTTAAAAATCAATCACTGCTGAAAAATGATCAATTTTTAAGTTGTTTTTTTTCTCACTTTTTTTTTCACGAAGAAAATGTTAGTTTCAAAGGGTATAATAATCATTACACCCATCGTACCAAAGAAAGCATGCAGCTCTTGATACTCTTTGAGTGCTATTTGAGAATTCAAAGTAGATAAATGATCAAACGGAGTTTGTGTATGATGATCACCAGCCACCTTTCACAACCTTTTTGTTAAAAAATATATTTAAAATGCCTGCACCTTTTTAAAAAATTTCCAGCAAGATTGAAAAGTTATAAGATTTCGGTTTGTCTGTCTGTCCGTTCTTTAGTTCTCTAATTGCCGCAAATATGCATCGATAACTATCCATACACCTTAATTTAATGAAAGTCATTTCGCTGACCCTGTAAGTAAATTACCCAGTCGTTTGCAGTCAAAAAAGATAATGAAAACAGTTAGATAACAGAATAGTTCTAAATACAAAAGTTCAAAATTCTACGGGTTAAAGTTATGCAAAAAACGAAATAATTTTTGTTACCAAATTTAGTGATATTTCGGCGAAACTCGCCAAGATCGACGGCATGTGGAGAGATTTTAAGCCTAGATGAAACAATGACTGACTATCGCCAAATTTTGCAATATTTCGCCAAAACTTGCCAAGGACAATGACAAAGGGCGATATTTTGGACATGGACCAAATGACTGGCTATCGCCAAATTTGGCAATATTTCGATTAAACTCGCCAAGGTCGACGACAAATGGCCAGATTTTGGCCATGGACCAAACAATAACAGACTATCGCCGAATTTGGCGATATTTCGCAAAAACTAATCAAGGACGAAAACAAATAGCGATATTTTGGGCATAGACCAAATGACTGACTATCGCCAAATTTGGCGATATTCGGCAAAAGTCGCTAAGGTCGACGACAGACGGCGTGATTTTGGGCATGGACCAGCGACTGACAGCAGATGTAATATATTGAAGACGTCCATAGGCGTTAATGTATTGAAATTCTCTTTTGGGTGGTCTTGTAAATAAACTCTCCAGTAGATTGGAGCCAAAAATCGACATGCACAACTAGATGTTACAGCAGTCTTATATATGAAATTTCAACATTCTACGACTAATAGTTTTTGATATTTGAGAGTTAAATACATACACACGTACACCAAAAGTCGCCAAGCTTCGCGACTTATGGCGTCATTCTTGAGGGAGGCACGTGACCGTGGTCGGACCATTACCTAACTATAGGGTAGAACGGTATTGTTCTTGAAATGGATGCATGTCCCTAAAATTGCCATTGACTGTAATGTACTATGAATCTTTTTAGTGTTCCTGTAGCAGAACCATAAATGATAAAGACACTTTTTTCGATGGAGAAAATCATTTTGTAACCCTTAACAGCACATATCACTTCTGAGACGTTTGAAGTAGCCTAATACCTCTAAAATATGCTTTAATGAATTTCTGTCTGTAGAGCATAATGTATTTAAAATCTTTTGGTCGGCCCTGTAGATAAACTATCCAGTCGAATGGGGCCGAAAGGGGAGAAGCACAACTAATTATTAGCACAATCCTAAATATAAAATTTCAACATTCTCCGACCAATAGTTTTTGAGATATGTGAGTTACACACATATATACATACCTACGTACAGACGGCATGGAAAAACTGGTCAAAATAGGCTCGCCGAGTTGCAGACGCGTTTATAGGATCGTGCATGCTAGTTTACGATGAGATGCATCGAAAAAATTCTCAAAAGTAAATTGAGAGGTAGTCAAAATCGGTTTTTTTGGCCCCCGAAATTTTTCGAGATCACTTTACTTGCTTATACTCCGTACAAGGAAGTAAAAAGCAAACCCGATTCGACCCCGAAATTATAGCTCCAAAAGATATAAAATCGGGACAAACTTGTCTCAGTTTAAAATAGTTTATTATAGACGAATTAGTATTTTTTAACTACAAGATTGTTATTTAGTACTCTCAGCTTATTGTCTGTCGACATAGGTTGGACGTCGACACGTTTTCGTAGCATTTTCCAAAAGGGCTGCCAGGTAGCGGAGGAGGGGTGACTAAAATGTTAAAAGTTTCCGAGTTTACTGTTTTTATGGTTAACCGACCAGTTTGGATTCAAAAAATAAATCCCCAAAACTGAACCTACCTTGGCGATATCTTCTGCATTTAAGGGAAACATGCAAATGTAACAATTCATTACAATGGCTGCATTCGTAAACGACAAACTCGTTGCACGAGTTTTCGTAAGAAAACTGGAATGCGTGTGTTGAGTGCTGTCAGTAGTTATCAGTTTCTTTTGCCTTTACGAACAACTTCAGTTTACTGAGTTTCGTCGCCTAGGAGACGTGTTTGTTTACAATTCGCGAATACGTTAACTTTGCTGAGGAGAGTTTTTAGCACATACTCAATATAAAATCAACAGGATTTTTAAAAGAAAGAATGACCATCATTGAAGTGAACAGATTAAAATTTAAAAATTTCAACTTAAACTTCATTCTTTCAAAAGTATTTAGCAAGAGAAATTCAAATTTCGCAAATAACGGTTTAAATCAGCTTCAATCTCGACACTAAAACACGCATTTTTGAATTGACTAAAATGAAAACTACAAGAAAATGCTTGCCTTTGAAAAAGTATGTACCTTCGTAGCAGTTTCTAACGTATGCCTCAATTTCCACCTCGAAAAACTAATATTTGCAGCTTCAGCAAACGTAAAATACTTTTCATAACATCATACTATTCCATAACAACGGACGCCATTTCTAAACAAAAACAACGCGAAGAAAGTAAAACTCAACGAACCTAATTCATTCTCAGTTTACTTCGTTTGAAACTAATTGCACCCAGTTTTGTATACGAACGCTCTAGTTTTTAAACTGAAAGCACTCAGTTTCCTTTACGAACACCTTAGATAGAAACTCGTTGCACGAGTGCAACTCGTTTGGCGTTTACGAATGCGGCCAATGAAGAAATATAGTTAGAATATGCTTCGCGAATTTATTATAGATTTCAATTCCGAAGAAGTGTTTCATGGAACAAAGAATTAAAAGGCGGCGCACTCATGCATAGTGATATACTTTCCAGCTTAATGGAATAAGGAAGAAAAATAGAGAGACGGCGCATGGATTATGGCACGCTTTTAATATGTAGCACTTAACCCTTTAACGCGCAGTGTTGCCGCTCTGGCAACGCCAAACTCAGACGTTCTGACTGTTGCCAGTCACGAAGGATAGATTTGATTTCTATAAAAATAGTTGCGGGTCACATAGCTCCACTAGAAATCTTTACTTTTTAACACGTCATTTCCCGTCAAAAAATGGTCACGTTTATTTTTAACAGCATTGACATCTGCCGAAAAATGGAAGAATGCGAGAACAGCTGGATAGATGGCCCAATGCTGAAAAAAGGGCAGCCGTTGCCATCGCTCGACTTAACTACCAGCAAGATGGCGGACCATCGAAACGTTCATCGCGTGCCACAGTTCTAGAGATCCTTTTTTGACGACAGCTGGCTGTGCGCGGGCACAGCCAGCTGTCGTCTCTAGATCTGTGGCACGCGATGAACGCTTCGATTGTCCGCCATCTTCCTGGTACTTAAGTCGAGCGATGGCAACGGCTGCCTTTTTTTCAGCATTGGGAAAGGGTTGCGGCTCAAAGGGTTAAGAGCGTATTTACTCGTAAAATATGAAAGTGTTTCGGTAATTTTCTTGAGTACTATTTTGAATGTCGTGTGACTTCGATTTCGGAGACTCGATGGATCCTTCGCCTTTTCCTGTTTGTGCTTCACTTTGATCTAATGTGTTCTCCGCGCACTTAATGAAGGCAGTCACGCGGTGGTATTTTGCAAACTGCGCAATGGATATCGAGATGCTGAATGGGAACCCGCTGCCGGGGTGCAGTGGCGTACTCACCTTCAATCTTCCGTTCTGCGCCGAACGTCAAGGTGCAAATGAGTGTGAGGACTCCCGAAGGCAGGAACTCCGATTTCCGGCGGATCAGCTCAGTCCTCGACAGAGCAAGAAAGGGGCCCACCCTTTCATCTGTTCCTGAAAATGTTTCCTTATAGTCACTCTCCACTTCTTCCCTTCCGTGCGTCTCCTTCAGAAACAGACGACAGGTCGCAGTCACGGGAGGACTTGAATCTCCTCTGAGGACGTACATATCGATCCACCCCGGTCTATATAATCCGTCTGGATACACTCGGATGTACCAGGAAGTGTCACCGATGAAATACTCCGGACTCTTGCACGACTGGCCCACCTCTGCCCACAGCGACAGGGGATCTCCCATTCGAATTCCAGCTGACCTCCCTTCACCCGACCGACCACTTCTTCGGACATGGCGATATTGGACGTTCCGAGGAGAGTGAGACGTTGGATGAACTGACCCCTTTCTGAAAAGGAAAGAGAGAAAAAAAACATTTTAATAACACTCGATTGTGTACAGGGTTTAAGCTGAGTTCAAAAGGTTCTTTAGCAAAAAAAGCTAAAACAAGAAAAATAGAAAAGCTTTAGCAAAATGCTAAAATACCAATAGGCCTGTTAATACGAGTTCACATGTAGCATTTTCGATGATTGAACGCGTTCCATTGGCATTCGTGAATTAAATTTTAAAATTTAGACATCCAATTTTTAAAGAATTAACCCATAGCAATGAATAAACATTTTTTAAAAAAGTTAAATGAAAATTAATAATTGTATTTACCATTAAGAGAAAACAAGCTTAATTCTAAGGCAGTACAAGCCCAAAGTAACACAAGCTGCATGAATACTGAATACTGTTGAAATTTATAGTAAATTGAATATCTGAGCTGTGATTTATACTCGTTTTCGAGAAATATTATTTACTGTATGTGACTGCATCACATCAAACTTATACTATACTTTATCTGAAATACAATAGAAAAATTTCAGGAATAAAGAAAACAACAAATAAAACTTTTTATTTTCTTTCTTTTATTAGTATTCAAAGCAAAGGCTTAGCGAAAATGTCTCGTTTCATTTTCGCATTCTTGTATAGTCGTTTCGCATTTTGCTAAAAATGTGACTGTTAAGTGAAATCCTGTATGCGGGTGAATAGGAACCGTTCCTAAACCCATTCCTGCGAATCAACAGTGGTTACTCCGACGGCAGTGACTCGTAGGTCAAGGTCTTCCAAATTTACCGCAAGGTGTCACGTCACACTTGCACGAAAGCGTTTTCAATGAAAACACACTCACCGGCGGCTGATCTGAAATGGTGAAGGTGTGAGTTCACATCGGAGGGTCTTTTAACCCTTTGAGGCGCAACCCTTTCCCAATGCTAAAAAAAAAGGGCAGCCGTTCCCATCACTCGACTTAACTACCAGCAAGATGGCGGACGATCGAACGAGCGGACGAGCTGTCGTGACAGCTGGCTGTGCGCGACTGCTGGCTGTGCGCAGCTGCGTTAAAAAAAGGGTCTCTAGATCTGTGGCACGCGATGAACGTTTCGATCGTCCGCCATCTTGCTGGTAGTTAAGTCGAGCGATGGCAACGGCTGCCCTTTTTTCAGCATTGGGCAATCTGTCCAGCTGTTCTCGCGTTCTTCCATTTTTCGGCAGATGTCAGTGCTGTTAAAAATAATCGTGACCATTTTTTGACGGGAATGACGTGCTAAAAAGTAAAGGATTATCGTGGAGCTATGTCACCCGCAACTATTTTTATAGAAATCCAATCTATTCTTCGTGGCTGGCAACAAAGTGGCAACAGTCAAAACGTCAGAGTTTGGCGTTCCCGGAGCGGACACACAGCGCGTTAAAGGGTTAAACTAATAGCGTTGCTAAGGGGGAGGGTTTTGTGGGTCAGATACCCCCTAAATGAGAGACAGACAGTACTGGACTGAAAGGATAGGGGCTCACCCGTGAACACAGCAGAAGGTGTGGAGGAGGGGGGGGTTATACTTTACTTTCAGAACTAGGTACAAAATGATGTGTTTTGTGGCCGTCTGGGGCTCAATTGCGACTGAAAAAAATTGTAGCTTATAGGAAACATTTGAAGTGATCTTTATCTGGAAAATAGGCACCGAGGAAAAAAAAAGTGTGTCCGTGTAATCTTTACGCACGGTTGAAGCAAAATTTCTTTGACGTTTACGACACATATCGCTGAAATGATTAAACTTTAACTTAAAATATATGTCATACTAGCTGAAGTACCCGTTCTTCGCACGGGATTGAATGGACTTTTTGATATTACGATTTGTGGTGATTACTATTCATTGTAATAAACAGATATAGCAAAATGGATATTGCCTTATATTGCGTCCAATAATCATGCATATCGAATTTCAAGGCAATCGTTTGTACTGTGCAGAACTCCATGCGGCGTAGCGCAATCTAGTGGCGAGTTTTAGCAAAACGGATACGGCGAAAATATTCTTCGCATTCAGATATCGATGTATACGAATTTTCATGACGATCAGCTGGACAGTCCTGAAGTTCATGTGTTGACGCGACATCTAGTGTCAAGTTATAGAAAATGGATAGCGCCAAACTCTTTCCCGTGTTCAAATATCTATGTATACCTATTTTCATAGCGATCATTTGCACAGACAAGAAGTGATACACTGCAGGGTCATCTAGTGGTTAATTAAAGTAATGATTTGCTGCAGCGCCGTCAAATGGCGAGTTATAGCAAAATGGATAACGCCTAAATATTCTGATTGTTCAAATAGCTATGTATACTGATTTTCATAGCGACCGTTTAAATGGTCAAGAATTTGGCCTGCTGCAGCGTCATCTAGTGGCGAGTTAAAAGAATAATGCATTGCAGTGTCATCTAGTGGTGAGTAACATCAAAAGGAACGCAGTTAGAATATATTCTTCGTGCTCAAATGTGTAAGTATAAAAAATTTTATGCCGATCGATCGAACGGTATAGAAGTTGATGCGTTGCAGCGCCATTTAGCGGCAAGTTACAGCAAAATGGATACTGAAAAATATTCTCCGTGTTCTAATATCCGCGTACACCAAGTTTCATCGAAATCGGTTGGACGATTTTCGCATAGTAAACGGTTAAACGGAATAGAATTCGACGTTCTGCTGCGCCACCTGGTGGCAAGTTAGAGGAAAACGGATAGCATAAAAAGCTTCTCCATGATAAAAGACTTAGGTGAACCAAATTTCATGGTGCAACGGTGCTCAACGGTGTTGGAGTTTTTCAACCTCATACACACATATCAACATTCATTTTTATCTATAACCAGTCTCATTATATGTCCCAGTCTCAAATAAAATCCAGTTTCAAATCTAAGCCTCGCCAAAGTGCCAACATACGCCATTTTGCAAGAGTTTTTTCAGAGAATCATTCGAAGCATTGACTTAGCAGCAATCAATACGGGAAATGGTTCGACCGCCAAAAAGTAAAGCATGCATTTGTTTGAAAAGTGGAATCCCTTAATACAGCCGAATTTTTTAAAATTATCAACTATAACGTGTTTTATTCATCGTTACTCCGATGTACTAAATGAGAAGATTTCCATTTTCTGAAATTTGGCGGAATTCCCCCAACTTAAATCAATCTACTCAATTGGCGAGAATTCTGAAGATAGATCGCTTGAAATCCCTTAATAACTGCATTATTTCCTCACGGATCATTAAAATTTAACGCTGTATTCTAATAAAACCTTTGCACTTGTTTACAAAAATCTATTGCCTTAAGCTCTCAATAAATTGCGCCAAGCCGAAAACTGTGCAAACCGCTAGAACTCACTTTCTGGGCATTTGAGCCATTTTATTTTTTCGCCAAACTAAAAAATGTTACATATTAGCCTCGGAAATCTTCAATTCTTATTGTTTTGCGTATAAAACATTTCATTCCTGCTCTCGTTTCTTATGTGCGCACGATATTATAATTAAAAAAATAACCTTACAAATATAAACTAAAAAAAATCATTATTATTCTTTTATTTTTACTTTGAGAATTTAAAACCTTTTATTCGGCAAAATCGCCACACATGGCAACCACGATGCTTATTTCACACTTTTTTCACTACAGGGGTTACAATTAAGGAAGGCTTTTTGCGTGGAGAATATAAAAAATCTCTTAAATTCCGGTAACGGGTGGACTTTCAAAGTTTTAAAGTGGACTATGATTTATTCTATATTATTTTACACATCTGTGCAAAATTTCAGGCTGATAGGTCCATTTTTGTGGATTTGTATACGAATCAAATCCACAAACTAACAAACAGAATTTCAGTTTTATTTATAAGGATCATAATTTAAATATAATTATTATTCATGTACTTTACAAAGATTATATAAATGTTATATTCATATTATTCATTGGAAATAGGTACTTGAAGGTCATCATAATTTTTTATGTATGAAATTATAGGTTTGTGTTAACTATACTGTGAAACATAAATTTTACTCTCTAAATTTGCTAATTTTCAATATTTGCTTTTAATTTTCTAAATTTGCTTTTTTTCAAAATACAGCATCTATCGTTGTACCGAAACACCGTTGTTGATTGAAGTAGAGAAGTATTCATCGTTAGATCAAATTTTTCTTTTAAAAAATCAACTAACGGTTGAGATTATTGAGAGCGAATATTAACAAAACCTCCGGTCAGAATCATCGGTACTTCATGATAATTACTTAGAACCCAGGAAGTGTCCATGTTGTAGTATTATTCTTAACTATTTTCTTATATCATTGTTCCGTCTGGAGGTTGGGTTTGAATGGGGGGAATGTAAATAGTCTAGTATAATACTTTAACTGTGTTTTTTAACTGATGTTTTCCTCTGTTTGTTGGGTTCGAATGCAGGTAGTGTAATTTTTTTTTTTTGTGTTTTTCAATCACAGTATTCTTAAGCGTTGATTTCGTCTGCTGGGGGTGGACAACGAATTCGGGGAACGGCAAAAGGAGGTCGAAAAAGTAGGTTGTTTTTCAGTGGTTCTTCTTTTTCGGGGCGCGCTTGGCGTGGAGTAATACATATACGTCACTTCCTGTACTGAGCGTTACTTCCGTCAGAAAAAAAAAATCCGAGTTACTCCATTGTCTTCACTAAAGAAGTTTTACTTCTAAAATATTGGAAATTTTTGTCCTTTTATGAACGTTTGTATGGATGAAATATTTGTGTCAGACAAGTCAAGGTAGGGCCCGATTGATGGAAAGGGACCGCCCGTCTGCAGACAGTCAGACACATTGGCCAATCCGGCCTGGACAGGCACGCAAAAAATTATCTTATCCTTGTTTTTAAATTGATATGTATGTATATGTCACAGGAAAAATTTGCCCCACCATTCCCCCAGAGAGAAAATTCTGGCTTTGCCACCGGTTTAAGCATTGCATCATACCTTAACCCTTTAACGCGAGGTGTCCTCGCCGTGAGGACACCAAACTCTGACGTTCTGACTGTTGCCAGTCACGAAGAATCGATTTGATTTCTATAAAAATAGTGGCGGGTGACATAGCTCCACGAGAATCTTTTACTTTTTCGAACGTCATTTCCCGTAAAAAATGGTCACGACTATTTTTAACAGCACTGACATCTGCTGAAAAATGGAAGAATGGGAGAACATCTGGATAGATTGCCCAATGCTGAAAAAAGGGCAGCCGTTGCCATCGCTCGACTTAACTACCAGCAAGATGGCGGACGATCGAGACGTTCATCGCGCGCCACAGATCTAGAGACCCTTTTTTTGAACGCAGCTGCGCGTGGGGTGCGCGATGAACGTTTCGATCGTCCGCCATCTTGCTGTTAGTTAAGTCGAACTATGGCAACGGCTTCCCTTTTCTCAGCATTGGGAAAGGGTTGCGTCTCTAAGGGTTATGATCATTATCGATTTGGAATGGTCACGAGAAAGTTGTGGAGAAAAAAAAAAAAAAAAAAAAGCTCTAACTTGCAAGTCATACACTGATAACTAAATGTATATGTAAATGTTCCATTTAAACAACATAAACCTATCCGATTTTGATATTGTTGCAGTTTTGCAGTAGAGATATTTTTAAAAGTGTATGACAACGGCAAGCTCGTCACGCAGTGGTCTGGGCGCTGAACTCCGTTCCCATAAGAACACGGCAAGTGAAGCAGCATCCGGCTTGGCCAGTGCTTGGGAGGGACTTCCCCCTCTCGGCCCGTCCACTGTGGAACCGTGTACGTTAATGGGAACTGGTGCACGTAAAATCCGTCGTGGCTCCAAAGTCGTACATTCCAAAGTTGTTAAACGATACCTCTGGGGGGGGGTGCCGATTTCAGTTCGTGGTTGGTCCCTCATCTGCAATCGGTTCAAAATTAGGGACCACCAAGTAGAAGTCCAACCCCCTTGGGGGCACTGGCACCCCTCTTTCCATGGTCTATCCATGGACACGACAACAACAACAACAACGACGGCAAGCTCATATTCATGAACAGTTTTCGCAGTCTTAAAAAATAGCGTTGATTTATGCATATATATATGTAAAAGGTGTGTGTGTGTTAAGTATAGTCATAGGCGCACCCACGGAGGGGCTATGGGGGCTGAAGCCCCCCTAAAGGTGGGAAATTAGAAGTGAAAAGTATTGAAAATTGTCACTAATGAGTTAAATGTTTTCTTTTTAAAAATTGTCTTCAAATTATTTCTAAAATACTTTTTACCAAAAAAAGATGTTAGTTTTTAAATAAAAACTTACAGTTAGAGCATGAAACACGCTTAAACTTGGTTACAACATCACTGAAAAGATCATATAATTATTTGATTCTAAAATGAGTTACATTGCTCGTGGGGGTTATGTTCTACGGGCAAGTCGACTGGCACAGAATATTTTGACGTTATTAGAGAGTTATAACTATAATTAAGGTCACTATAACTGAGTTCAGCAGTATTTGTAGCCCAGCCCCCCCTAAACTAAAATCCTGGGTGCGCCACTGAGTATAGTACACCCATTTTCATTAGGCTGTTTTTCAAAAATTTTCCCACCCCGCAGCCGACGGGTTTCTGAGGGCGTTACGCCACCTCCTCGGATTTCTGTCCGGCGCTGACCTCTACTTTAGAGTTCCAAGAATGAGCAGTCACTTGGCGACTTCACAATGAGTGTCTTGGCGACTAATCGTCAGAATGAAGCTCACAGTAACAGCAGAATGAAGTCACGTCCCTTTCCAATGACAATGTGACTATTTTGTGACACTCGGTGGCCACTGTGACTCTTTGTGACGTCACACAAGCATGTGGAGTCAATGCATTTGATGAATATTCAACTTCAAAAAAGTACGTCAATTTTTTTTTTCAAACTTTTTATGTTAGTTTGTATCTCAAAGTACCATTGTATGTTTTAAACTTTAAAACAAACGTAGCATGACCGAAAGTTAGGCGGAGGACAAAGAAGAAAAATCTGGAGTGACTCCACTCGACTTTCCGAACACTTACGATTAAGATCATTACCAAGCACTTAAATAAATTTTAATCGATGAATCATTCAAACATATATACCAAATTGAAACTCAATCGAATGCACCGTTTAAACGCTCGCGCACTTTCAAGAATTTCTCCCCATATGCCATTATGCCATAACATAAAAGAAAGTTTTGTCGTAGCCCTTTAGGAGAACTATAAGTCCTATACACACCAAAATCAATACCGGTCTTAGGATGGTGGTTTATAACATGTATACCGAATTTGAGCTCGATCGAATGTATCGTTTAAACGCTAGCGCACTTTCAAGAAATTCCCCCCATAGGCCATAATGTAAAAGAAATCTTTGTCGTAGCCCTGTAGAAAAACTATAGACACCCAAGTCCTATAGACACCCAAATCAATACCGGTCTTGCGACGGCGGTTTATGACATATATATCCAATTTGAGCTCCATCGAATGCTCCGTTCAGGAGCTATCGTGTTCACTCACATACACACAAACACACATACACACACACACACATACACACACACATACATACATCTCGTAAAAATAGCATAAATGGATTCAGAAGCCCTCAAAACGTGTAAAAACACTAAAATCTCGAAGTCGAATTTTTTCATGATTACAATACTTTCCTTACATGGTACATGTTCGGAAAGTAAAAAGGAAAGTTTCTTGAAGTTTTGATAAAAAGTTTTAAAACCAAATAATTTCTATAAAGAATTTTTTTTGGGGTTCAACTACCCTCCTGCTCCCACGATGCTACACTTTTGTTGTGAGGGAAACAAGAAAGTACGGACTTACCAGAATTCACTTGTTCACTTGTCTGAGTCTGAGAAACTG
The DNA here is from genome assembly GCA_038373885.1 of Cheiracanthium punctorium. NCBI lineage: Eukaryota > Metazoa > Arthropoda > Arachnida > Araneae > Cheiracanthiidae > Cheiracanthium > Cheiracanthium punctorium. Next base: position 267,644 of record JAWZYV010013479.1, read on the forward strand.
AATGAAGGGAAGAAAACGGAGCAGCCTCACGTTTGCCCGAGAAACATGTTTCGAATGTCACCGTCGCTTTCTCAACTGACAATCGAAAATCGAACCGAAATTTTGACAAGAACGGCGAGCGCGCTGAGTGCTGACGCACGCGTTTCCAACGCCACTGGACTTCTCCATTCGCAGCAGGATTTGTAAACAAAGTCCTGCACGCAAAGGCAGCCTTAGCGTTTGTCAGAATAAAAAGAAGAAAAAAATCTATTGACTTGAACGATAGGAAAATGGCGGATAAAACGAGGCAGATGGCAGACCGGGGGTCAGGCTCCTTTGTGAGCCCTAGAGATCGAAAAAGATTCTGATATTCTATTCCCTAAATTCCCCTTACTAACTGGGGAATTTAGGGAATAGAATACAGTAACCCCTCGTTATATCGCGCATTCGAATATATCGCGCTTTTTATATGTCTCCCAATTTTTTCTGTACTCCTTTGGTTTGTTGTTTCTTTACTTGAGAAGCACTCAGTACATTTGAAAAATACATCTTCTGTCACGCAAGTTAGGTAGAATTGATTAAATTTTGCTCCTTAATCTTTGTTGATAAGCAGGATATCAGAGAAGAATCAAATCAAATGAATCTGGATAATTTTTTTTCAGCAGGAAATGAAATGTGTATTTGTACATAAAATAAAAATAAAAAAATTAAACTTCTCTTTTTTATAGCTTAAGAGCATATATTTTATTACACTACAAATACTATTAATTTTATTATATTTTAAAAGCATATGTTCATAAAAGTAAAGTTTTATAATATTACGCCTTCGCCCGTTATGTCGCGCCCGCGGATATATCGCGCATTCTATTCCTGTCTCCCGACAAGCGCGATATAACGAGGGGTTACTGTATTAGAATATGTAACATTTTAAAATTAGGCTTGCGGGCCTAAAATCCACATATAACTATTTTAAAGATTTTGGGGCCTCCGTCTTTCAGGGGAGCCCCTCGAGTCGCAGGGTTTCCGGGGCTCTACCGTGCGCCAGAGCATAAAGGCGTAAGATTACTGCGAAATAAATAATTTACACATATATATCAAATTATTCTTATCATTACATATCAAATTACCCTGATCATAGTGTATCCCTTTTTGGGGGCCCCCTTCGGCCGGGGGGCCGCGGCAATCGCCGATCATCCGACCTGACCATTCCAGGACTGGTTGATGGTAGACCGATCCTCACCTACATCTCGTGTATGTTACTTGATCCTTTATATCGTTATCGTTCATTAATAATCGTAACAATAACTAACGATCATTAACGATATTTTGAAACGCGGAGGACATAACAAAAAGAATTTGGGGTTCGAAGATATGCGATTTCTATCCGAGCTTGATCCACTTCGCCCACGGAAACAGAATAGGATCATCGTATTCTGTTAACTTTGAAGTTGAGTTTTTACCAGGAGAGGTGGTAGGGGAGGGACTAGACAGAATGGACAAGAGTAGAAACAGTTGGAAGTGGCCCTCGAAAAAAAGACCTCAATTTTGTATAAAAAAGATATTTTGTCTAGTATTGATCATCCAAAAAAACTTAGTAATAAAGGACTCTGTAAAGTTGATCAATTAGATTGTCTGAAGGTTGAAAAATTCAGACTGGCTCAGTTAAGAAGTAGAAAACAAGTCTTCATGTTAAAGTAAATAAAAAACTTTGTAAAAAACACACATAAAATGTAAAAGGTAAGTAGATACGTACGTTTCGACTAAAAATTGTTTTAGTCTTCGCCAGTCAAAGCCCTTCGTCTTTAAGAACAGAGGGAACTGAAAAGAGATAAACAAGAAAACATGATGCCACAAGGGAAAAAGAAAAGCCGAACAAAACCACGGAGAGAGGAAAAAAAAGGGGGGGAAGGAATAAAAAGAAAGGAAAGAAGCACAAAAATACAAAAATAAATAATAATAACAATAATAAAAGAACACACGAATACAAACACACACAAGAAAGAGAAATAAAAGAAAGCAGAACAAACAAAAGAACAACAAACAAAAATAACATAAAAACAAAAATAATTTTTTTATATAAAACCAGGAACGGGACAGCACAATAAAAAAAAAAATTTCTTATAAATAATAATAAAAATAATAATAAACGTAAAGCAAAGACAGAATCACACACACACGCGCACACACACACACACATACACACAAAAAAACCCATACAAACAAACAAGAAGGTGTGTGGCAAACGAAATAAAAGAATAGGGGGGTAAAGGGAAAGAAAGAAAAAGAAAAAAGGGGAAAGGGGGAGTAGAGGAAGAAAGTGAACAGAACCTTACAACAGCAGCTTCCAAGCGGAATGAAGGACAATCGTTCACAAGACGTTCTAAGTGCTGGGTAATGGAAAAACCTTCCAAAAAAAATCACGATGGGATAAATACTGAGGAGTGCACAATATCTTAGCCTTAGAAAACTGAAAACGATGATTAGAATTCCAACAATGAGAGGCAATAGAAGATTTGGAAAGTTCGTGCTTAGAAACATATCTCTCATGCTCTTTGAGCCTAAATTTGAGAGCTCTTCTGTTCTGACCAATATAGCCCAAATCACAAGATCCACAAGAAATATAATAAGGACCAAGTGTTTATGTTCCTTGATATATCCAGTTGGCTTAAATTACCTAAACGTATGAACTTACCCTGTTTAAATATTTCAAACCTTTTAATGAAAATGAGGGAACGGTTGGATTTTGAGATTTTAACAAGTAGCGCAGATTGTTTTCTATATTTTAATACATAATTATAAAAAAATTCCAGCGGATCGTGCAAACGGTGTAATTTTATTAGGCTTTTTGTGGCTAATTTTATTAGGCTTTGCAATCTTTTTGCAGTAATGATGGAAAAAGTTTTATCTTGGAGCAGGTTGCCCGGAATTGTTAGAGAATCAGGGATCATCGTAACTATATAGTAGGATTAGATTTTGTTAAATAGTCAAAAATTTTTAATTACAGAAAATGTAATGATAAATTAATTTTTGATTGCTTATTTTCGCGGATATATTCGCCGTTTTTATTACCAAAAATTTAATTACACTATTGAACTAAACTTTGGCGACCCTAAACTTCTGCGCGTATTATTAATAAAAAGCTAAGCTGAGTAAAATAAAACGATCAATCAATAATATTTACGTATGAATATGAAATTACTATTTTATTGCAAAAGCAATAAGATTATAACGAGAAACGCGAAAATGAGATGGTCGAAACTTTGGCCTCCAGGGAGTCTTTCGGAAATATTTCAAATAAATATAAGTGCTCCGTTACCAGTTGTATAAAGTTTGCCCACGCTACGTTTCTTGTTAATCTTCGATTTTTATTAGAACATTATACAAAATAGTATAAATATCTTGAAAATGACAGCATAAAATTGGATTTATGCAACACACCTATAGTTTTAGACGCCAGCCATTTGCAAGGCGGCCAACAACAGTCAGGTCCTTTTATATATAATAGCTAGTTGAATGCCCCGTTCTTCGCACGGGAATGAATGGATTCTTTTTTTATATTACGGTTTGTTGTAATTACTATTTATCAAAATTAATAGAGGTCAATATAGGAACATCCAAGGTGTCTTGAACATGTCGCAGAATGGAGGTTGAAGTAGCTTGCGGGGCCGCCACCGCTTGTCCGTAGATGCGTCGATTCACGCGTGCTGACGTTACACAGTAAAAAAATTCAGAAACATTACACACTTACAGCGGAAAGGTTTCCGAAAGTATAGCGTAACCTACCGATGCTCTACTCGAACTCACGATTTCGGAAACATAACCCATATTTCGGGGTAAAGTATTTACGGGCGAAAGGAAATCTTTATTTGGGACTTCGCGCGCATGCGCCAAGTGCCAAGAGACAGAGGGATAACAGTGAACGCGTCTTCCCTAATAGCACAGATGGTCACAAAAGAGTCGCTGTGACGTCACAGAGGGTCACACTTGTCGCAGGACTGTCACATTGTAACTTCTTGCACAGCCCGATTATGACCAACAGGGGCCCCGGGCATTGATGAATTTGGGGGTCTCCATCTATAAAATTTGTTTTCTTTTCATAATATTTTGACATATAAAAGAATATTTCAGAACAACACTTGAAACTGGGGGCCCTGGGCAAAGTCTTGATTTGCCCATGCGATAATAAGGGTCTGGTAACTTGTGAGTGATGTAACTTCACTGTGTGGTCACTGTGAAGTTTATTTGTGACCAGTCACCAGGTGACGTCGCCGGATGAATACTTAAATAAAACGGATGAATACTTAAATAAAACAGCACATTATCTCCTGAAAATAATTTATGTGGAAGAAAAAACATTTAAGATTTTTAATTTACATTTATTAATTATGGTATTTTCTCTCCATTTACAAAATACTTCAAAAAAATTTTAAGTTTCCAAAACAAGCCGTACCACAAATAACTTTTGCAGCAGTCAGTTTACTTATAAAGCAAAATTCGGCAAGAAAACCGCAGCGCCGTGGTACCGTGCTTTCTTCCGAATGCGTAGGTCCAGCGTTCGATTCTGGTCGTCCTCACCGCTCCTTCCGACAGAGTTTGGTGCTGCCATCTAGGTTAAGATACTCGAAACGCTTCATCTAGTGCATGTTACTTTTTTCTGAAAAACTCGGAAAGGTTACTCGTGAATTCGGAAACCTTTCCGAAATACTCGGAAACCTTTCCGAAATACACGGAGAGGTTACTCAATATTTTACCAAAATATACAGAAACGTTACCCATCTTTCCCAGAAACCTTACCTAAAATGCAGAAAAATAGGTAAATATGTTTCCGACATATGCAGAAACGTTTCTAAATACTTTACCCGCATGGTTCGGAAACGTTTCCGCAATTTTAAACTACAAGAGCTGCCCCATTTTTTGGGGTAACGTTTCCGAATTTTTTTTTACCGTGACTCGAGCTGCACCGGCACCCCTTTAACGTGCCACATTTCCTTGTTCCAAACATCTTCGCCACAGCCTGTGTACAGTGGACGGACACATCCAGGTGTGTGCCGCCAAGATTTGCCGAATGGACCAACCTGCCCTTCTCAGTCCGATCACCATGCTCCTCGTAAAATCGTCGGTCTGCTGGAACTGCCTCCGTTGTCGACGGCCTGACATTCTCTGGTTACACGTGTCCTCTAAGGTAAGAATAAAATTTCTACGACAATATCTCTAGCAGCAATACTTTCACAAAAATTGTCTGTTCTACCGGTTTCTTCCCGTATATCTTTTTCCACGTGCACTGGAGAGCTGCCAATTTTACATCATTAGCATAACTCGGCAAGGTGCATTTAATTTGAAATTTTCCGATCACTTATTCTTGGTGTGTGATTTTCAATGTCACGCAGTGTATATATAGACAAAAATTCAATCTTTAGAATCCCCCCGGACGACCTTATTTCAAATTCCCTCACATGTTCCTTCAACAGCTCATTAATCTATTAAAACATCTGGTGCGTTTATAAACTTATCCAATCTTTGCTTATACCTTACAGGTGTATCAAGAAGCGCACAGTAACTTGAAGACATTAAGGATGATAACTGAAGAGGAACGTGCCGAAATCATCAGATTGTTTGGCCAGCGTAAAAATATCAGAAGAACAGCCATTCAAGTAAGTTTTTCCAAGGATGCAGTTATCAAAGTGCTCAACAATAGTAATCTGAAAACAAGGAAGAAGACTGGACGTCCTCAAGTTTTGTCCGTCCGTGATAAAAGAAGAATTAGGAGGACAACACGTAAGCTAATAGGGCAAGATGAACTGATCACCAACCGTATTATAAAGAATAAAACCTGTTTTACAGCCTCATGTCAATCTATTGTCGAACGATAGCTAAACAAGAATTTCACTCCGAAAGAATCAAGAAACAACTTCCGTTCATGCCGGGACACAAGGAAAGAACGTGTCTCGTTTACACGCAAACACATAGTCGACTCCACGGACTTCAAGAAAGTGGTGTTCATGGATGAGTAACGGTTTTGCTTGATAGACATGGCAACGTCAGTTCATACGTGGAATATAAGGCACCGCATCGAGTGAAGGTGAAGCGTCAAATGGGTGGTGGCTGTATCATGATTTTAGGTGCCATCTTCAGCTTTGGTAATCTCTTGATAAGTGTCCTTGAAGGCAAATATGTCGTCCTGAAATATCTTGATGACCTACGAACCACCTTTACCCGTGGTGTCACGGATAATTTGGCCCGAAAAAAATGCATTTGGCAGCAAGTCAATGCGAGTATTCACACTGCAAAAGAAGTGCTGGAGTACGTGAAGTCCAATGACACTGTTGTCTTATGTTAGATTGGTCCGCGCTGCCACGATCTGAACATCATCGAGAATGTGCGGCACCAAATGAAGGAGGTTGTGTATCGGGATAAGCAATACGGAAATAACCGATTCGTGCTCTGGGGGGATGTGTAAAGAAGTCCTATCGGGAAATCATGATGAATCTATTCAAATAAGTTCCTGTACGTTTCCCAAAGTTCGTTGGTGTTAAAGGAGCACAGATTCAATAAATGTCTCACCATTTTGCTATCTAATATTTGTTACACATGTATGATTACTTAGTGGTAACCAAAGTCTTGACTACCCAATTTCATGAATTTTCTGCACAATGCTTTAAGGCGTCTTGTACGCTTTAATATTGATGGAAATTGAAAAAAGTGCTTTTATTTATATGACTCGGGGCCAAGGTTTCCTAGACTCGCTACGCTCGCATTTCGTATGAGGCATTTGGCCCCTAAAAACACTTATTCGTAAAAAAGACATAATTTCAATAAACAAAACCCAAACGTTGCATAAGATAGAATGTTACCGAGATACACATTGCTTGGTTCAGTATCTATTGACATTTTCGCCGAGTGTACACAAGTTCTAAACCACCTAGATACACGATCGGCAAATAATAGATTTTTTTTTAGAATTTATTCAAACACTAAGCATCCACTAAACTTTCTGTGGGAACTTAAAGCTCCAAGCACGGTACAACCAAAGGTGGATAAAACCGAATATGGAATGGATTTCGTATTCTAAACAAAAGAATAATTTTTTTAAATACTAAGGGCCAAAGCCCCTAGATTCGCTACGCTCGCATTTCGTATGAGGCATTCTGCCTCTAAAAAGACTTCGTAATTTCAACAAACAAAACCCAAAGGTTGGATAAGATAGAATGTTACCGAGATACACATTGCTTGGTTCTTGCATGTTGCTTGGAACATAAAAATTTAAACCTCGCACTATTTATAATTATGTGAAACCCATGGTACGCCTTGCGTATTAGCCAATTATGGAGAATTTTCATAATTTGGCGACTTGCGTATATGTATAGTTAATAATTAGCTCTAAGAAAACAGTAATTCATATGTTTTCTTTGATAAAAACTACGGAACAGGTAGGATAGCTTGCCACCAATGGCGACTTTTCATTATTTGGCGATTTGCACATGCTCACAACCTATAATTACTGTTCATTTAAGGTTCCCGGAAAACCGTTATCCATATTTTCATTTACATAATTCTTTGCAGATTGGCGTACTTAGCACCACGAATTATACCATCTCGCCGCGCTGGCAAATATCCAAAGTGTACTATAACTGCTATAATGGCATAGTTAACGCCGCCAAATATTTCTACTGGTAGCAAATAATCCAGCTGGACCGAACCGGCTTTAAAATAATCTGCATTTTAATTATTTTTCATTTTCAAGATATTAGTTATTCTGTTTTGGAAAAACGAATAATCGCTCATTCTAAACTCCTGTTGTCTAAGCGAACTTACTATTTGAAAATTGTCAACTTTGTGTAACACATTTTGAGTTACTTATTTCTCATACTTTTTAATTTGGCGTAAAATGGATGTAATTCTACTTCATGTTTGACAATTTCATGTGATTCTACATAATTGGAATTGCTTTGTTGCAAAGGAATGAATGATTTTATGCCAAATCTGGCAACCATTATGTTTTATTTTTTCAGTTTTTTATTAATATCTTCTAAAATAATCCGATTTTCGAAATTTAAGTCAGCTTAGCAGGTTTCTCGGAGTTTTCCTCATTTGGGAACATGTTTCTCGAAATCCAAATCCCCACGGTTTAGGAGAAGATAGGTCAACAAGCTCTGACAGCGGCCGTTACTTTATTTTAGAATAGAGAGATTCCACTTTTACGTAAATAATTTATCTACATGTAAGAAATATTTTATATCAGTACAATGGCGTTTTCTGTTTACATTAATGCCTTAACAATTTTCCAAGTTTTTTAAGAAATTTAAATTAATTAACAGATTCAAATGCAACTATGTATGTGGTTCACTGCGCTCTCTGTATGTGGTTCACTGCGCACAGCCTAACGCACATAAAAATCATTGATAATGCATAATTAAAATGGCCTATTTTTATACTCGACGATATAATTTTTTTACTTTATAAATGATTTAATTTGTTAATTAGCAAAAAATAATTATTATTTTTCTGTAGATATGTATGTAACACCTACACAATAATAGGTCATTTTAATTATGCATTATCAGAGTGCACATGGAAAAAAATATTGAGTCTGTAAAATGATTTTTATTTGTGTTAGACTGCGCGCAGTTAACCAATTATGAATAATAGTTGTTTTTTAATTAATGAATTAATTCATTCGTCGTAATTAAATTAGAAAACCCTTAAAGACATTAATTTAAACAGAAATAGTCATTGTATTGATACACAACATTTTTTGCATGTAACTAGATTATTTTTGTAAGTACAGGATCATATATTTTAAAGAACTTTTTTCGATTTTCACCATTTTTAAAGGGTGCAAGACCCCTTAATTTTGAGGTAGATTAGACAGTTACTACTATTCATTTTTGCTCCTTATAGTCCCTTCAAGTCAGGGTGGGGAACACATCCGTACATGATTTGTAGTTTTAGAATCAGGTGGTCGCCAAAATTCTGCCCAGCAGTGTATATTTAATATGAAAAAAAATAAGTAAAAACAATTTTTTTGTCAGCACATAATTTAGCACAGAACAGCGGGATGGGTAATTTTGACCCAAAATCAAACTTGTTTCCGTTTTTTCAGAAAGTTACGAACTGATTTTTTTTTTAAATGTGACTTTTTCTAACTTTATATTATGAAACATCTGTAAAAAATAAAGTATTCAGCTTTTGTCAGTTTTTGTTTATCATGTGAATGTCAATACCTGTGTTTTTGCATTTCAATGTGAATTTTAACAGTTGGATCGATTTGACTCAGGCATACCTTAAACGCCGCGATTTTAGTGTGAATACCCTTAGTTCTTTTTAGGGATAGACGCGAGACCACTAGACGAGACGAGACTTCTCGCGGTCTCGTACTTTGACAAGACGAGACCTCCGGGTACGAGACGAGACCACGGGTTGCGAGACGAGACCAGGGGTCAGGTAGCGCGCGAGATCAGACCAGTGGTCTCGTGTTAAAATAGGCAAGAGTGGTTATGATCGGTAATTCAAAATCTTTGTAAAATAGGCAAGACCCAACTCAAAAAACAACTCTTTTGTTTCTTCAACTCAAAAAACAAACCCATTCAATATTCTGCGATTTTTTCCGTGATTCGACGGTAGAATACTGTTTGTCACTGGTACGATAAACTTCTTCTTCGGGGTACAAGAGGAAAAGAAGCACCAGATGTATTTTATTTTATAAATTACACTTATTGCGTTCTTTAGCTATTATTAATATTATTATTTAATAAATCTTTTATTTTTAAATTCCAGTGTTAAACTATATCCCTCTATTAATCAAATACATCATGAAAAATTACCGAAAAGGGATAAAGAAATTTGGCGGGGGGGGGGTTGTAAACGGTGCGTGATGGAACAAAATGAGAGTCATTCGGATTCAGGAGGTCATTTTACATAAAAATCAGCAGTCAGGGTAGTGGTGTCAGGGTTCGAAAGATATTTTTTCAGCACAGTGTTATTAAAGCAAAGCAATTAAAGCAAAACTTGTCACACTCAAACAATTATTTAATTTTATTTTTTCAGTATTCAAAAGTATTTCATTTGAGATGTCGCGTTCTGTAAAACAAGAAACAGTGCACTGCGTTTTATATATTTGTTCTACAATTTTACGTTTGGTTCGTTTAAGGAAACACTGAAGTTAGCTTCAGTAAACGTAAAATCATATTTTCTTTCCATCTCCATTCCCCGCCCCCTTTTCTTTGTGTGAATAAAGTACTTAAATTGCATTTTTATGAAAGATGATAAATTGCTAAGTTCCCAGTTCTAGGGCGAGATTCAAGTGAAACACAATTCGAACGTTTTCCGCGTTGAACAGGGGAAACTTCGAAATATATCAATGTTTCTTATTCAACTGAAACAAACCAATCGTGTCTTGATCACGTGACAGCGCGATAGGTTTTTTCATTGGAAGTATTCTGGGGACTGAACTGGGAACTGAAAAACGTTCGATTCGAACTCGATTGCGCGCGTTTCACTTGAATCTCGCCCTTACTATCTCTAGGTCAACTTGATAATTGGTTATTGCTTCGATCTAGAGGAAACAGAAAACACACGTGAAAACATCAGAGTGTAACCTATTAACGATTTGAAGTTTTTATAAAACCGGAAGCGACGTCGGAGGTTTTTTTACTGATAACGCAGCAAATCTTTGACAGGACCACACAGGGATCTTACCTTTCAGAGGCTCGGACTTTAGAAAATTTTCGTGGGTAGTTAGAAGAGAATGTCTAGACATGTGTTTTCTTTTACAACAAAATTTCAGTTGATTATATTTTTTCTAATAGCTTTACTTTTTTATACACACAAATGAAAGCACAAACTTTTTGGAAAAGATAAATCAATATTTTTGTAATTTAAATTATCAGCCTGTATTACAACGTATACCTGTAGTGCTCCAGGGCCGCAAATAAGGAAAGGGACGGCAAGGGGCGTAGGTGCCCCGGGCGGCGTGCTAAAGAGGGCGCCACAATCAACTATGATTTGATGACAAGGGAGGTGACCTAATCAAGGTTTGCCCCTGGTGTCATCAACTCTAATTGCAGCCCTACGTCACTTTATGCTAATCAGTGACGCAAGAGCGGATTCGTGAGGATTCTGATTCGGTATAAAGTTTGCGTGTGATTGGCATTCATAAAAAAATTTTATGGGTCCTTAGCTTCCAAAAACTCACAAGAATAAAAACAACACAGAATTAATTTCATGTTTTTAATAAAAGAGATAAATTATTTTTTCACTATGCCCGATTCCTTCTTCTACCCTTGAATTCTCCTTAAATTTGTTTCTACAAAAATATGTAAAACTGCTCCTGAAAACTTTGTGGGTGCTTTGCACACATGAAATTTTATTCGTGGGTGCTGCCAGAGCCCCGGAGCACCCATATGGTCAGCGCCACTGCCTTCATTCTCATAAGAAACTCTTAGACCTTCACTCAATGTACTCTAACTAGTATTTTTAACCCATTCGTGCCTGGATATTTTTGCGACTTCCTTCGATTTTTGCCAATACCAGCAATAATAGCTAAATTTCTGATGTCAACTTTTTGAACAAGGGATGATTTCATTGAAAATCATTACGTATAAAAATTGAAATGTCAACATCCTACTTGGCCATATTAAAATATTTTGTGGAACTGAGATTCAATACTCGCGAATAAAGGCTAGGAAAAATAAATAACGTTTTCGACTGATAGCGAAAATGCCGTCCCAAAAAAGGGACGCTAGGCATAAATGGGTTAAATACATTCGCCTATTATATTTTTAGAAAAGCATTTGCTTTATTAAAAATGACTATTTCCTCCGTTGGTGTTACTCTTCATTAGCACTAATTAATGTCTATTTAATTTCTAATTATATGTTTTTTTATTAATTTAAATTTGTTTAACCCATTTATGCCTAGCGTCCCTTTTTTGGGACGGCATTTTCGCTATCAGTTGAAAACGTTATTTATTTTTCCTAGCCTTTATTCACGAATATTGAACCTCAACTCCACAAAATATTATAACATGACCCAGTAGGATGTTAACATTTCAATTTTTATACATAATGATTTTAAAAGAAATCATCCCTTGTCCAAGAAGTTGACATCAGAAATTTAGCTATTATTGCTGGTATTGGCAAAAATCGAAGAAAGTCGCAAAAATAACTGGGCACGAATGGGTTAAGTAGAAATAACTACGAATCCAGATCTTGGGCAGTTTTGAGAACTATGAAATTATGTCTATATGTATATGTAAGATGTTCAGAATGTTTCTTCATGTGCACTCACTAAACAAATCTATGCAACTTTTTTGGGAGAAAGTACAGATGTCAGACACACATTTATTTATTCCATTTTAATTCAAATGAATGACTGCCATTGCTAATATCGTCCCTTCTCCTCGGGATAAAAACTCATGAGGCCAAAAAAGTAAAAATAAAATAAACTCTATGTTTGTTTACACTATTAATTGCTAAGTAAAGGTTGCCCCCCCCCCAAATTGTAGTTATTGCAAAATGATGGCGTATTACTTACATTATGAAAGATAGCCAACAATACAGCCATTTCAAGTGCATCTATGTATTCTGTACTACAGTGTGACATACGATATGTACTTATAAACAAATAGTGAAGGTGGCACTCTCAAAAATTTTTCGGGGAGGCAGGTTTTTGTGGCGCGCCATGGAGCTTGCGATATTATATTTATTCAGGGAAACACTAAACCATTAAACAAATAATATTATAAATAATTATTATATATCTCGCAACCATTCCTCCTAGCAGGCACGTAGCCAGAAAACAATATCGGACTGGGGAAGGGAGTTGGAAAAGGCAGAATTTCCCAAAAGCCTGATTTTCGGCATCCAGTCAACAAAAATCCTAATTTTAGGGTTGCTCCCTTTGGCTACGTCCCTACCTGTAATCTGTGTTAAGGGCGTTTCTTTCGAAGAAATAAGTCGTAAAATTTTTTGAATAATTTTAAAAACAAACCAATTATGTTACACTTCCCAAAAAATTAATATGACTTTTCATAAACTGTAGTATGAACTAACAGTAAACTTATGTCTTAATGTAATCAGAAAATAATCGTTACTTGAAAATTCGCCTCTTTTTTTTTTTTTTTTTTTTTTTTTTTGAGAATGTTTCCAAACTTTTATTGGGTGAAAGTTTATAGGAATTCAATACCGCTTGTGAAGAGTCATTCTCAAATTTTTCTGAGTCTGTAGCATGAGCAATTCTTTAAAACACTGTTCAAAAGTTGAATGATTTCTTAAAAGATTAAAAGAACCACCTTAAAGTAATTTGCAAGGCGATTCCATCGCATGCAAGTATTAGGTTGTAACGAAAGTTTCCCGCCACCGCAAACATCGTCAGCACACAGTTCTCGTTGGCGTATTTGCTCATATTTTGTCAAACGATTTTTGGCATTTGAAAGAAAGAGGCTTACTTTATAACACTGTGTTGTGAAATCTGTAAAAAATATAGTTATCATTAAGTATAAGGTGTCTCAAATGTTACTATCACTCTAGAGGATTAGAACCATCATTTACTTCCAGTTGTGTTGCAAAAAGTCAGCTACATAATATCAACGAATTATGAGTACAGCTTTATGTACTATTGTTGTATCATGTGACACTGTGCAGGTTTGGTACCGAAAGTTCAAAAACAGTTATCTAAGGAGTTAGAAGTTAGTTTTTGAGGCAGATATGGCGGAAAACTTTCGTTACAACCTGATACTTTTTGATGTTTCATACTCGGAAGTAAATATGAAGACATTAGATAATATGCGACTATGCCAGACCAAGATAAATGTGAAACGACTGTACATCTTTTTACTTTCAACAAAGAAGTAAAACGACATTTTGTTTGAAACAATATTGCGAGACAGGTCTCGCACGAGACGATACTTCGATATGAAAGTACGAGACGAACCGAGACCTTGAGCCTTTTCTCGTCTCGCATGATCTCGCATCCATCCCTAGTTCTTTTGTGTTTTGATTTTTTTTAAGAGAATAAGTTGTACATTAATGGGCATGAAGAGAATAAGCTTACAAAAATATTCCTTTTATTCGTTTAAAAAAAATTAATATAAAAAAACCTTGAAATTAAAATATCACATTGAATATGCATATGGGCAATGGAATTCAATTAATTGGTAGTGTTTGTATTTTTTACCCCTTATCGGCTCCCACAGCTTTGACGAACAATTCGTTGCCCTGCGTAGGATTCTCAGCCAAGAACACCTGCCATTTTACAGTCAGGATAATCTTTTTCATGTTCTCGGCAAAGAAATGAGTGGCCTGCTTGATGAGTTCGGTTTCACTGTGCTGCAGGGCTACAGTGAGGATGTCGCAAAAGTTCTCGACATCCAGGTGACTCCTCATGAACGCCAAACACTCGGATTTAAGGTCCTGGACATCATATTTGTCGGCTGCTCGGTAGAGACTGCACGCGTTCTGCGATGTGAGGCTGTCGACACTACCGCAGTACAGGAAACGGAGAAAGTCGGGAAAATATTCCGGATCGCAGTCCACGATGTCTATATGCCCTGTGTTTTTTTCTTTCATGTCGTGACGTAGCATCGACGCGAAGACCGACGAGCGGGCTCTCAGAATGGTTCGGTGTGCTTCAAACTTCTGTCCTTTCACCATGAGGGTGACGTCACAACCGTCCCTACTCGAGAGCAACTCCTGGTAATCACGGGCAAATTTCTTGTCTGATGTGGCTGTAATACTAAGCTTTTGACTTAGAAAATCTGTAAGAACAAATGGAAGGAATCATTGTAAATTTGATGTTTTTAAGAAGATTATGTATTTAACAACACTGCGCATACAAATATAGATATCTAAGAGTATTATGTAATTAATTACCAATATCTACTTCTGTTTGAGTAAAAGATTCAGTGGTCTTAGTAGAGACGACTTTCACAGCATTTCTAGCCATTCGATCAGCTATTAGAAAAAAATATGGAGTATAATAAATATATGGATGAAAAAAGAATATTTTTACAAAAAAAAAAAAAAAACATTCTGCATAAAATATTTCTTTCAGTGAAAACATTTCTGCACACTAAACACCTTATTTTTTTTTCACCCTCCGGATTTCAAAATTATGAATTACGTTTCAAATTTAATATCTTCTATTCTTTTGATAAAAGATTAACACACTGATCTCGAAAGTTTTTATCACCGTGTACCCTCATGACGAAAATTATGCCTCCTAGTAATATGTGTTATATGTGTGTGCTCGTGCGAGCGCATATGCGTCCTCGCTAACATTATTGTGCGTTGTGCTTGTAGGGTCACCGGTGGCGAAAAAATCCCTAATTTCCTTTTTTACTTTCCGAACATGTACCATGTAAGGAAAGTATTGTAATCATGAAAAAATTCGACTTCGAGATTTTGGTGTTTTTACACGTTTTGAGGGCTTCTGAATCCATTTATGCTATTTTTACGAGATGTATGTATGTATGTATGTATGTATGTGTGTATGTGTGTGTGTGTGTATGTGTGTTTGTGTGTATGTGAGTGAACACGATAGCTCCTGAACGGAGCATTCGATTGAGTTCAAATTGGATATATATGTCATAAACCACCGTCGCAAGACCGGTATTGATTTTGGTGTGTATAGGACTTATAGTTTTTCTACAGGGCTACGACAAAGATTTCTTTTACATTATGGCCTATGGGGGGAATTTCTTGAAAGTGCGCTAGCGTTTAAACGGTAGATTGGATTGAGCTCAAATTGGGTATACATGTTATAAACCACCGTTGCAAGACCGGTATTGATTTGGGTGTGTATAGGACTTATAGTTTTTCTACAGGGCTACGACAAAGATTTCTTTTACATTATGGCCTATGGGGGGAATTTCTTGAAAGTGCACTAGCGTTTAAACGATACATTCGATTGAGCTCAAATTCGGTATACATGTTATAAACCACCATCCTAAGACCGGTATTGATTTTGGTGTGTATAGGACTTATAGGTCTCCTAAAGGGCTACGACAAAACTTTCTTTTATGTTATGGCATAATGGCATATTCTTGAAAGTGCGCAAGCGTTTAAACGGTGCATTCTATTGAGTTTCAATTTGGTATATATGTTTAAATTATTCATCGATTGAAATTTATTTAAGTGCTTGGTAATGATCTTAATCGTAAGTGTTCGGAAAGTCGAGTGGAGTCACTCCAGATTTTTTTTTTTACAATTTCGTAAGCGAGAGAGAATATGAATTATTTCGAAGAGAGATGTATCGTACATTGAATTTTCAGCGTGTGCCAATTTAGCGATCTCTGCGTTTCTATATGCGAAATTTACCAGCAGCTAATGAGTGAACCGGGGAGCAAGTCTTAATAATTTAAGCGGAAAATTTTGAAAGTTATAGTCTATCAATTTTAGGTGTGATGCATTTCTATAACTTTATTATAGAACTTATTAAATAGGTTTCCTCCTGTTATAAAAATATTTATATTAACTTTAATCGACAGATTAAAAATCAGGTTCGTGTCAAAATCTGAAATGCTCTTTATGCTCACTTCAGCACATTGTTAGAAAAAAGCATATCCTAATAAAAAATTAACATTACCCCTTAAAAAACAGACACCACAATTTTTTATGTATGAATATAGGGCATGGTCGTGGATCAACATTTACAGATTAATTGGGGAGGACTCTTCAATAAATCTTAACAAGATTACACGAATATTTGGTATGAAACTTTTTGAATGCGCCCCTGGACATGCATATCAGGTGTTTGCGCAACTGTGACTGTCTTTATATGTGTAAGTGTGCATAAATGACATGTTTGCAGTGGTAACACGAATGTTTGGCCCATTTCTTACGTGGGGTAAAATATTTTATTGAATGAAATATTTAGGGGAGAAATGAATATTTATATTCTTTTAAACGATAAAAAAGTGTTTTACATATAATGTTTTTCAATTAAGTGAATGTGAAATGAATTTTTTGGATGAAACGTGCACAAAAATTTGTTCTATGCATGTACACGTAAAAGAAATTTACGTCTGATCGTAATTTTACATGCTCCGAACATGCTGGACATTATATTTTTGGAACTTCAGTAAAATGCCAACCCTGATTAAAGAGGCATTTTAAGATTTATATAAATATTTTAAATCAAGAATTATCCCATTATTTTAGACTAATAATCCAACCATGATATATCTTTGTAAGAAATAACATTGTACATTTGCGACAAAAATAATTTAAAAGCATAATTCTTGTTTAGATGTGAACACTTCCATTTTTTACAAATAATTCTGCCATTTAATTTATTTTGTAGGGATGGAGGGAGACGTGCGATACGAGAAACAGGGCTGTCTCGTCTCGTCACGCAGTGATAAACCTCTGCCTCGTCTCGTCTCGCAAAATTAAGGACAGCGATTTTGTTACCATATTTTTAGAAACATTAATACAATTTTATTGAAAATTTATATTAATAATAGCAATTAGTCACATATTACCATACTAGTACATACAGTATGACCACTAAAGTCCCTTGTCACCCTCTTAATTTTGGAACGGCTGCTGCTAATTTTATAAATGTGGTGACTCAGTATAGTAAAATGGATGTGCGCTACCGAATGAGCCCACTCACAGCGCCACCTGGCGGAAAACTGCGGAGTTAGTTTTCGTATCTCGAAAACGGTACGAGATAGAGACAAAAAGTGAGTTGCAAAGTTGTAGAGCTTTACCGATTTTGTACGAAAAGCCACCTCATGGATGTGAAAAACAGAACGGTTGAAACGTGCATTTGTATTTTCGTGATTTACTACACTGTGACGTCAAGAAATGTGAACAGAATTAGAAAATATTATATTTTGGGCTAAACACGACGCCGCAATGTAGCACCTTCCAGTGACATCTCCAGAGACAAGACATCTCCAGTGTAACAGTACCTTGTCACGGAATTCGGGAACAAAATAATTGGGTATCGCGGTTTCGAAGAATTCGCCACGTGCGCGTTATCTGACTCCACTGGACTTTTTTCTATGGGGATACCTAAAACAGCAGGTATATGCGACCCCACCACAAACATTGCAGGACCTTAAACGACGCATTACCGACATGTCATCCTCTATGCTTCAACGAGTGCAACTTGAATTACAAACGAGGATCCAAATGTTGCAGCTGACGGTGCGAAGTTTGAACATCCTAAATAAAGGTATATAGTTATAAATAATTGTTTTCTTCTTTCTTTCATCGTTTTATCACCTTCGCAGAGTAGGGAATCACGAAACTACAAACGCACATGTTAACCGTTCTGTTTTTCACATCCATGTCTATGAGGTATCTTTTCCTACTAATTCGATGACGTTCTACAACTTTGTGATTCACTTTCCCCCCCCTATCTCGTACCGTTTTCAAGATACGAAAGCTAACTCCGCAGTTTTCCACCAAGTGGTGCTGTGAGTGGTGTCATTCGGTAGCGCATATCCAATTTACTATACTGAGACACCACGTTTATAAAAATAGCAGAAGCCGTTCCGAAATTAAAAGGGTGACAAGGCACAATAGTTGGCATACTGTATGTTAGTTACCATATTAACTCATATGTGCATTTGAAGTGATAAAAATTCAAATTTAATCCGTATATTTAATGTGACATGACACCGAAAAAATATTTGTTTTTATTTATTTATTCCCGGAACTGCGTAAATGTAATATGTATGGTTGTTTTTAAAATTATATAAAGCTTTGAATTTTGTTAGAAATGATACAGAACTTAGGACATCTTGCGCGAATAAAATTTTAATCTAATTAAGCGGCCCCAACGTGCGGAATAGAGAATTCACAAAAGTTTCAATTGGGGACGGGATAGTTATAGTGAAGCCTGCTTATCCCCCTCATTTTGGTGTATGAGGTATGGGTTTCATATTTAATCGGGAATCCGGGTTTAACCTGTTAATTCACACCACCGAAAAGAGGAGACAACAGAGGAGACTTGTGACTAGGGTTGTTTCTCAACATGGACATTTGAACACTCCGCTGAGACCCAGCGTTGTATTAGAGAAATCGCTCCTCTAGATCACTCTTTTACGTTCGCATACCTTGGACTATGGTGGATTGAAGCATTTTTAATAACAGATGAAACATTTTATTTATAAACATTAATTTACTTAAGAGAAAAATATGAAATATCTGTAAGATATCATTGCATACGTATTAATCCATTTTGATGGAATGTAGCCAATATTATAAGTAAACAAAAAATCACAATTATTAAGTACACAATTAGAGCATAAAATTTCAAAGTAGGCATGCTTGCATCAACTATTTCAATAAATGTAATAATTATAGTCAGGCATTTTCTAAATAAGTTTGAAATTTTTCCATGAAAAAATAATTAAGGCATGCTTGCATCAACTATTTCAAAAAATGTAATAATTATAGTCAGACATTTTCTAAATAAGTTTGAAATTTTTCCATTAAAAAATAATTAAGGCATACTTGAATAATTTATTCACAATTCTGGATTATGCGTGAATATGAATTAGACATCAAAACTCACTGGCTATGCAAACCTCATTTTTTAGCTACCTAAATATTTACAAAATCAACAATTAACAAAACTATGAAACTTAATATCTATGTTGACATCAGTGATCAGTTGGGGCGGGGGGGGGGGGAGAAGGCTAATTAACCCATTTATGCCTAGCGTCCCTTTTTTGGGACGGCATTTTCGCTATCAGTCGAAAATGTTATTTATTTTTCCTATAGCGTTTATTCGCAAGTATTGAACCTCAATTCCACAAAATATTTTAATATGGCCAAGTAGGATACTGACATTTCAATTTTTATACGTAATGATTTTAAATGAAATCATCCCTTGTTCAAAAAGTTGACATCAGAAATTTATCAATTACTGCTGGTGTTAGCAAAAATCGAAGAAAGTCGCAAAAATATCCAGGCACGAATGGGTTCAAAGAATAACCTAAAAAAATGTTCGCTAACAAGATGATTCAATTCCACTGGTTTTTATTTACAAGCAACAATTGCTCTGCGAAAATTAATCAATTAATGGCTTCTTTTTTAAAAAATCATTATGTAATTGTTATAAATACATTTCGACATGGAAGGTTTTTTTTTCCATAAAATTATTATCTATAACAGTATATATAAAGTGGAACCCACTTATACAACCGACTTATACACGTGTGAGTGTGTGTGTGCGCGCTATAAGAACTTTTTCCAGATCTGATCAAACATTTTAAGTGGATAACGTCTTAAACGGAAAGAAACACTAAGCATAAATGATAAAAAATATAAATATAATTCTTTTACTCTCTTAAAAATTTAGAGTGACATTGTCACTCTTACAAAAAGTCACCGGCAAATGATCCCAGATAGAGTGAGATAAGAGTGAGAAAACTGCATAATGACTCTTCATCGATAGGATTCTGTCACCCTAACTGCCAGAGTGAGACAATGTCACTCTTAGAGTAAGGGTGAAGGCGCTATCTGCTCACTCTAGCGAGAGAGTCACCACCTTTCCCATGATGCTCTCACTTCAGCAGGAGTGAGTGCGTTGCTTCTATACCCAAACGACGCCATATTGGAATTGGACTGCAGTTGCGAAGTACCAACTGCATACAAGTAATGGAATACTTTTAGCTAACACAAGTAAGTAAAACCTTATAACTTTTCAGTTATTGTAAATGTTATTTAAAATTTGATAATTCACAACATATAAGATACATTGATTCAGTGTCGGATCCATTAGGACTCCAGCTCTTCCGACAGACATTGCTTTGGTTAGGGTTAACATTTTGCTTTACTATACATTTTGTTTTTAAGACTTAAACAAGCCTGCTTCTTTTAATTTTATACCCTTCCGAGAAATTGATCTTTAAATCCGTCTCTATACTTGATCGTAGTATGTTATTTATGCTTATATAGCTGAAATCTTGCATTCGTTTTTTGTTTCTGTATATAATATTTGAGCATGTTTTGATGCGTGTTTGTAAATCGGTGGTGCAGTCAGGATTTTATTTCGGGGGTGGAGAGGGCTCTAACCTGTGTATCAAATTGTAAGCAAGCTGTTTCAACTGTAGCCTCAGTATCAAATTTTAAACTAAGTAAAGGGTCAGATTTTTAGGAAGGATACGCGCCTGTTGCAAATAGTATAAACAAAATTTTAAATCAAAAGCAGAAAATAATGATCAATTATATATTGTATGCAATTTATATTGAAATAAATTATAAACGTGGGAAAAAAATATTTTGTGATTAAATTTCAATATGTCTATGTGCATCATTTTATCTTATTGCACATTCTAGCACAGATTCACGCTTAGAATATACATATATACGTTGTTAGATCAAAATAACCGCTCTGTTGTTGTGGTGTAATATTTCCCTCTCCACTTTTTACACATACACAAACCTCTCTCTCATATGGTAAAGTGGATAATTTACGATCGAACACCCCAGATGGCCTCAGGAAAGTCCACTTTTAAATCAGGGAAACCAGCTGAAAGTAGCAGGTGATTCAGAATGTGTGAGCTTTCATTAGTAGTACGAAAAACACAAGGGATACTTGTGCGGGTAAACTGATTCAACGCGGAAAAAAAGTTATTGTTTTTGGTGTTAAATGCGAGATTTTTGGAATTGAAAAGTTTGTATACTGTTTAAGGATAATTCAATAGTATAGTAACGGATAAGTTTAATATTACTGGTAATAAAGGTAAGTGTTACAATATTAAATTTAGTAATACAGTATTAATTTTAGAGCCTTGCAGATTTTGGTATGGTAGATTTTATGTCTTCTGTTGTGTATCAATATTGGTAAATAAAATTCTCAAATTGGTAAAACTTACCTTTTAGCCTAGATACCAATTCAAAATAATGCTAATTTTTTTCTATTGAATTTAATTAACATATGAAATATATCCACAATATTGGCTATATACTGGAAATGTTTCTGAAGTAATTCCATTACTGATAAAGTTTTTAATAGTAGCAAGTTAGTAGTTAGCCCAAATATCTTTACAATGTGTTCACAATATTAAGTAAAAATTCGAAATATTTATAATGTATTCTTAATATTGACAAGTAATTTTTAAAAATATTTTTATACCATTTTATTATTTTTCTAATGCTAATATACTCAATCCTTCACATTGTTATTATATTGGAAATAAAAACTAATATTGGTAAAAATTAGCAACATTTATCCATTATATTGTCCATGTTAATGAATTAAATTAAATATATTTAAAATGTATCCACACAGTATTGTGTGTATATTATAAATTTCCCTCATATTGTACTAACAAATATTTTTAATGTGTCAGCATCTTAATATCACAGTAATGGTGAATTAAGACTGTTTATCTACTGTACATTATTTCAAAATTTAAAATCTGATAAATAATTTTAGGTGCATTTATGTACAAATTGCTGAAAAATATATTTTAATAATTAAGTCAAATACTACTGAAAATCCTGTGATGATAAGACCATGATTATCACAGGAGCAAGGAGGGCACATGCCCCAGACACCCCATTTTAAGGGGTCCTTAAATTTTTTCAGAATATGAATTTAGTTTATTAAATTTTCATTCTAAGATACTAAATGCCTGGTTTTTTTTTCTAAAAGTTGGATGTGTGTGTGGCAAAATAGATCCCAAATGGATGAGCCGATTTTAATGTAGTTTGTTTTATTTTAAAGATGGTATAATCAGAACGGTTCTTCATTGTATTTGATAATATTCACTTCATCTATTCCCCTTAAATAAAGCTTACTTTACACTTGTTCAGTCTAAGACAATTCAAATAATATTGTTGACATTCAATTAATTTTGATTGCTGAATTATTTCTGTAATGTTATGGAAAAAGCCATGCTTTGAGTTGCATTTTTTTAAGACTTCATTTTTAATAAAGGTTATTTCACATATTGCATAGGAAATGTTCATAAACTTAAAATTTATCTAGCATATTTCATTTTAAATTCATTTAATCAGAACATATCTTTGCAGATTGAAAAAACATACTTAAGTGGGGGGGGGGGTGGAGTGAGTTTGGCTTAGGGACGTATCTAAACCTTAAAAATTTCAAGCTGAACTTTCAAAATTACCCACGAATATGTAATTTTCTCCATTTCTTATGTTTACTTATTTCGAGGGTGGCTGAAGCCCCACCAGTCACCCTCTGGCCAAGGACGTACCCAGGAAGGGGGGTGGGGGTCTGTAACACCTTCGAAATTTCAGTTTTTATTAACAAAGCAATAATGGTGAAGTCTTTTTGTGAAAATTTCTGCCTTTTTCATCGTTTGGACCCCCTCCGAAATTTTTGGACCCTCCCAGAATTTTTTTTGGGGTATGTCCCTGCCCCTGCTCTCCTCTCCTAGGGGGGGAGCAAGTTCCCTACCTTGAGCCCCCCCTTATGGGTGCCCATATCATTAATGTTATATTTTTCAAGTATTTAATATTATTCTGTGGTTTTCTGAACTTGCAGGTAGCAGAACAGATTTCATTATTTATTGACATTGTTGAGAAAGCAGACAGCATGGATTTCAGAGTTTGGGTCTTCTACTGGGTATCATTAAGGGTAAATAAATTTATGATATTGGTAAAATTTACTTAAAAATTCAAAATAATTTTAATCCTTTTTCTACTGAATTTAAATGAAATGTATCTGCAATATTGCCTATATTTTGGAAGTAGTTCTGAAGTAGTTCCATTACCAATAAACTTTCAAATAGCACCTCACTGGATTGTAAAACATTGAAAACCCAAACCAGTATTTTTACATAGCAGCAAGTTAATATTTAGCCCAAATGTATTTAAAATGTATCCACAATATTAGGTAAACATTGGTAATATTTCTAATGTATTCCTAATATTGACAAGTAATTAATTTTATAGTATTTTTATTTTTTCATGTTCATATACTTAATTATTCAATATTATCATTAAATTGGAAATAAATACTAATGTAAATTGTAGCAAATTAATATTTACCCATTATATTGTCAATCTTAATGAATTTAAATTAAATTTATTTAAAATGTATCCACAATATTGGGTGTATATTTCAAATATTCCTCATATATATTGCACAAGTATATATTTTTGATATGTTAGCATCTTAATATATTATTACTTGCGAATTATCACTGTTTATCTGTTACACATTATTTTTGCATTTAAAATCTGAAATAATTTTAAATGCATTCATATACAAATTTCTGAAAAATATATCTTAATAAATAAGTCAAATATTACTGAAAAATATATCTTAATAAATAAGTCAAATATTACTGAAAAATTTAATGTAATATGATTGTTCCCTGATTATCATGGGCAAGCGGGTAAATACTGTGGAAAATACAGAAAGACAATTGTCAGAGTCGGTGAAGAAACAAAATGTAAGGGGGCCCCCATTTAGACCCATACTTCTGACTCAAGCGACTTTATGTCGTAATTGCTGCCTGGATTTGAGATTGGGGGGGGGGGGGACTGAAGCCCTATAGCCACTCATCCCATTACCCCTCGATCTACCACCGAATCATTTGTTCTTGTGATAATGTTTAAATGTAAATTTTAACTGAAGACTCCTACCTTGGGTGGTCATTAGTTAAATATATATAAATTGATAATAAATGAATATTCATATAAATTGGTTGCTTTAGAAAACGAAACTTTTAGAATGTTTTTTATGTACTGAATACTCATTTTCTTGAAATATAGGAGAGTTAATAACAGCGATGACTGGGTGATTTTTCAAGAACCTTTGATAAGGGTGAATACTACTTTGGATGTCTTTAGATATAAGTATGTATTTATTTTTAATTATTTACTGTTTCAGTGTATTTTTAAATTTGGGAGTTAATTTTATATTCATATCATATGTTATAAATGTTCCTTATACACATGTCTGTGTGAATTTTATATTATTATTATTATTTGCATTGCAAAGCATCCCATTTTAGAAGAATGTATATCTTAAGCACTGAATCAGATGGGTAGTAGATTTCTCACAAAAATTGTGTTTCATTAAGTGTCTCACTGAGTAGAAACAAAATGTTTCAATCAAGTTATTATTTTTTTTTTTACAAGAAATAATGCAATTTCTGAACAGGTTTTAAAAGAATTCAACTATGTCAGAAATTTGAAAATTCAGAATTTCTCTTCACAAGCTGTATTTATGGCAATACAAATGGTTAATTTATAGAAGTGAAATACTCAGAGAAAAATTTATAACATATTGTATTGTCCAAAATAGAGGGAGAATTAGCCATCAGATACAGTTTCCACTTTCGTGAATTTCTCCCTAAAAATGGGATAAGACCTGCAGTTTTGTTGTTCTATAAAAGTTCATCATGCTGTCTATGAAGAAGCATTCTGAATTATACCGAGTTTTTGAGAAGCCTGTCTTTAAAGCTTGCAGAGCCAAGTGATGAATAAAATATGTTACAAGAAAAACTGATTGATTTTGGCTGTTTATCACTTTATTATCTTTTTATTTTCTAGTACTCTGAACTGGTCCTGTGGAAAACCATTGAATTTTTGTCAGTGGCATGCTGTAAAAGAGAAGAAACTATTGGCATTATAAGTGGTATTCATATTTTTGTTTTATTTGTTTATTTATTCTTTAAATGTTCTTAATTACTAGTTCAAAGTCTGCATACTTTTGATCTCTGCGGTCTAATTTTTTCAAAGCTTGTATCGCATAATTTCATAATTGTCAATAACTTTTTTTTTTTTTTTTGAGATGTTTACTTTTTTGTTTAGTTTATTTTTTTCTTATTTTCCAAATTGATTTATATGTTTTTTTTTTTTAGTTTTTTTTCCCTAAAGTGATGTTACTTTGGGGCAGTTAGTGACTATGTATTAAATTTTATAAATTTCATGTAAATTGAGAAAGTTATTAGGGCTGTTCTTAAAAGAAAAAAAGTATAACTTTTGGTAAAGTTACATCAATGAGTAAAACAATAAATATTTATACAGTAAAATTCAATGTGGTATTCTTTATTAAAGCATTTGACCCAGGCAACTCTTTAGTATATCATTTTATGTTATGCTATATTCTGTCATTTATTTAATCTCTATTATATGTAAATTTTTTATGTCAAGTTGCATATTTGACACCAAGTTAATAAATTGCTTGCAAAATCAAGTCTTATTTGCAACATTTTATGAAGTAACAATGAAATAAAGTATAAAAATCAATTTTTAGTCCCTTCAGATTAATTTTTTTACTCTGCACCCTCACTACCTCTTAAAAATATGTTGTAAGTAAAACCTTGAAACTCCTGTAACTTTTATTATTATTATTATTATTATTATTATTAATGTTGTCACTGCTGATGTTGTTTAAAATGTAAACTGTAAAATGCTACTTTCAGAGATGAGATTTAAGAATTTAGTTTAATATTCAGACCTTTTTCAATGTTTATAAAGAATTCAGTTTTTTCATTTTTTTCAAAAATTTTCTGATTTTTCAGTAAGGCAAAATTGTATATAAGTAAGATAGATTTAGTATCAATAAAAATTAAAATATTTATTGCTCTTGAAATTCATAAGTATAATTGCTCAAAAGTTGTTTGGACATTCTTTCAGACTTTTTTTCCTTTTTTGTTAATCTCATATCTGTACTTTGGTACAAACCAAATCGAAAACTAGCCTACCAGTTTTGACACCATATTACATGTACCACCATTAGTGGTAAAAACAGATGAAATATATTATTTTTTAATTTTACTAATACAATATGTAAATGTAAACTTTACTTCCTTAGTAAATTCAGATTTTTTAAGCCTGCAGTATTAACAAAGTGCAATAACCTTGTCAGTGTTCACATGTTGTCATATGTATATTTGAATATTACTCAAAAATATCTTTAGTCTAGTTTTTAACTGACTTCAAGAAGATCTAGGTTATTAATTGGGGTCAGTACTCAGAGGTGTAGCAAGAATTTTCAGTGCCCGAGAACAAATTTGCATCACTTCCTGTTTACCAAAATGCGCTGGAAAAAGTTTTATATACAAATTGGTGCCTTTTGGATCCTATGCCCTGGGACAAATGTCCCCCTCTAGCTACACTTCTGAGCATTGAATCCTTGTAATTTACCAGACTGGATATGAAAAGTATTTTCAAACTTCCGTTTAATTATTTATTTCTTTTGTTTATCTTCCACATATAGATGTGATCTTTGCTAAGAATGTTGTTATTTGATGATATTTTACTTGCTGTGCATGAAAAGTTTTTATTGCAAAGTTATCACTTTATTTTTTACTCAATTTTTGATGTACCTAAAATATATTACAAGTCCTGAATATTTTCTATTTTTTAATTGATTGTAATAATTTGCAAATTTAACTCACCGATAGTAAGTAATGTGTTTAATATTTATTTTGTCACTATTAGTTTGATGTTTGTTATTACGCACAGGTTACTGTGATTCAGGGATAATTTTATTCCAAATTGCTTTGATATGGGATTTTCGCTTCAATACTGTCCCCAATTATTCTTTTTTGTGTTACCTCAGAGGATTTACCTCACAAAATAAAATTTTGTGAAGTAAATCCTACAATGTGTTCCTTACTTTTAATAAAGTATTTTGTGCTCTCAATCACTTTGCATATCAGTATATTCTAATATTAATAGAACATAGAGAACAGATTATTTTATAAAACAGTACAAGCATTTCTTATCTGTAAAATTAAGTTTTTTTTTCTTTTATTTTTTGCAGGTAAAAAAATAGTTTTTTTTTTTTTTTTTTTTTTTTGAGCTGCTATATTTAGGTTTTATTGCAGTTTTTTTCCATTTGCTTTTATGTTCAGTGGCAAAATTAAAATGTAAAAGGCAGCTTAAATTCTACATCTTTATTTTATTCATTTATTCATAATTTGTACAATTTTAACAGTAGGAACCCTGTTTCCCTTCCCTCTCTTACTCAGAAGGTTACAGTATATGTAAATGTTACTTGAAAGTATTTATTATTAACATACATAAATATGGTAATATGAAAAATGGTAATAAGAAAGTATTTATTATTACCATTTTTCGGTATGCTTTTGTGCTGTTCCAAAATTGTACTTAACCTGCTCCTAAAGGTGTTCCAAAATGTATGTAGATTTGCAGACTTTTTATTATAAAGTTATCCTCCGATTTTAGTGAAACTATAAACAAAATGTTTTCTGAATCAAATGAAAAGATCTGCTGACTTATTCCTCTGTAAATTCATCACCTAGTTGAAAGTGTTAAGCTGTGCTTTAGTTGGAGATTTAAATTTGACACTAATCCATGTACACACAAAAATAATTTTAACTAATTTTATTTTGTATGTATTTAACATAGATCTAGTTTATGCTCTAGTATATTCTAGCTGCCAACTCTTTCTGATTTTGAGCCTTTCTTCAGTCTTATTCAAATTATGGGGAGGGGGAGGGTACCCTTTTTTTATTAGGATAGAATAGCAGTTATGTTTTAACTTTTAATTCTGTAATTACTTGTTGAAGTCATAATTTTTATCTTCCAGATGCTGTTAGAAGAATCCCTGAATGTGAAATAGTATTGAAGTACTCATATTGAATCCAGTGATTGTATTTTATATAAATGTAACAATGTAATACAATTAAACCAAATTTGTAATAATTTGTTGTGTGTTCACTGCCATTGCTTTTATAATTCATTCAAACCTGCATGAGTCTCAATAAGAGATATCTTCCACTTTTTTTCAATTCGTAGGCTATTTTTTACTTCTGCAGTTCTATAATAGTTTAAATTTTTTTTTTTAATTTAGAACGCATCGTAAACTAAAATTTGCTAGGCTGAAGACTACTCTGGACTTGGAAGTTCCATTACTCATGTTTTTATTAAGACTTTGCTTATATATTTTTATTAACTGTTTTTTCTTTCTTTTTTTTTGGCCCTCGTATTAATTGAACTTTGTTCTAACATACTAATGAGTTTTTCTGTCTTTACTTTCATTTATTGTTCTAAATCTGTTTTCAATAGTATAATAATTCTTGCATAAAATCTATATTAAAAGAATTTTTTTTTCAATTTGAAGTTTTTAAAAGATTGAGTAATTTGTAGCTATTTTGCTGTAAAAGTGAAATTGAAATAAATAAAATCACACTTAAAAATAAATAAAGAAAGGAATGTGTATATATATTAAAAAATTAAGAAATGGCTTTTATTTTGAAGTATGTATAAATTATGTTCAGAAGAGGAATTTGGTTTTTTAAGAGGTGAAAAAAAAAATCTTTTTCTTTGAATCACCACCCTCCCCCCTCACCCAGACATTATCTATGGAGGTTAATATGGTTCACCCTCATGCTCTAAACTTCAATTATTTCTTTGCGTTATGGCAAGTCTACAAGAGGGGTGTCTTCTTGGGGGGGGGCTGACTTGGGTGGTGAACTTTTTAAGGATTCTAACCTGTATTCTTGCTCATGCCTCTAAACCTTAAATAATGGTTTTTGGACAAGACAAAAATGTTGGGTGTATTCAACAAAATGGGCATTGTTGGGGAATTATGAAATAATTGGTTTTGATTTATATTATTTATGTATTGGCCTGCACAAAAATATTTCTTTACCCCTTTTCACAAAAAAAGAAATCAATCAATATAAAGTAGTTTCCATTTTAGAAATATTTTATTCCTTTTTCTGGGGGGAGGGGAAAGAATAGAAAAATAGGTATTCTCTTAAATTTCCAAACATGATATGTACATTAACAGAGGTTATCAGCAGATATATTTATATTTTTGATTTACCCAACAATTAGTTTATTTATTTTTTTTTATTTTTTTTTTTTGGTTTTCAATTAAAGGATAGCTATTGATCTTTTAACTTATTTTCGTGTTTCATAATTCTTGTATTTGTTCGTATAAATGACTGAAATTTAATTTCAAATAATTTCTTTTCGATAACAATTCAATCCTGTTCATTTCTTATTTATTTAAAATTTAAAAGAAAAGACTTGTTAATTGTAATAAAGTTGAAAAGAAAGTTTGAATAAATTATGCTTAAAATAAAACCTATTTAAAAATCAAAATTATTAGTATTCTTTTGATTTTATATAAATATCTTATCATGAACTATTTTTATTGTTTTGTTAATACTGTTGTAAGTGAAAGTTGTTCTGAAATGTACCATAGGTAAAAAATAAGCTTTCAGGGATTTTTTATTTCAGCAGGAGAAAAGGTAACATTGAACATATCAAATATTTCTGCACACTGTTGAGTAATGTGGATGTCCGAAACCCTTATTTCTATTCTTGTTTGATCACAGATTACCTCAAATGAAGTTATAGTACTGCAGACAAAGAAAATTCTTATAAATCTCCTGCTGATGGATTTTACATAGCTCAATGGCTATACAGATCACCTCCAAGCATTTTGAAACTTTCACTTCTATTCCTGTTACGTTTTGACTAACCAAACAAAACATAAACTGTTAACGAATTCTGTAACTAAATAGATCTAGAGGTTATGGAGGTTTGTTTTAGTAACCATGTGGAACTCTTGGGGGTACCTTTTAGTGATGCCATCATCTGATTATTAAAATGAAACTCTGTACTCCTTCTTAATCTGTTTAATTTCAGAATAGGCTGTTATTTTAAATACTGTATGTTTTGTGTCAACAGTCCACATTTCACTCACTGGAATGAAAGCAAGAATCTAAAAATGCATGGGGTCAGATATTACTTGTACCATTGAGCTACGTAAAATTTATTTTCCAGCTGTTATGGATCATTCTGAACATGACAATAATCCAAGATAGCCCAGAAATAGATATCAAATAAGTTCTGGATATGAAATAAGTATCAATTTCTGATCTTTGGATATTTTGAATATGAAATAGATAGCCATTTTTGGGATATTCTGGATCTTTAAGATCTTCTGGAAGTTTAATTATTATAACTATGCTACATATATACAGATACCTGTATATTATAGATGTTATTTACTCATTAGAGAGATCACACCTCAAATTTCTAATAGAGAAATCTATTTTATGTTGGACTTCTAATAGATATACCCAATATCCAGCTATGATGTATTAAAGATTGCCTATGGACAAACTTGGGGGGGGGGGAGGTAAATGCGGCAAAAATATTTACTTGTACGATATGAAGAATATTTTCAAGGCGCTCGATATTGCAGATACATTTTAAATATATTTAATTTAAATTCAATAGCAGCAAAGTTTTATAATTTTTACAATATAAAGGTTAAATATCAACTTTCTACTTTTTACCAATACTAGCTTTATTCCCAGTGTAATATTGAGTAAATATTAACCAAAAAAATTAAAAATGGTATAAAGTTATGTTAAAGTAATTACTTATCCATATTGAATATATTTCCAATGTATATCAAATACTATAAATGCATTTTAAATATATCTGAGGCAAATATTAACTTTGCTACTTTGTACGAAGTTACATTTGATACATTTGACGAAGTTACAGTTGATCTTTGTTTTCAATTTTTTTTAACAATATTGAGTTAACATTAAAAAATTTATCAATTGAGGACTACTTCAAAAATATTTCCAATACAACCCTATATTAAGAATATATTTTTTTGTATGTTAAATTCAGTGGAAAAGGCATATTAGTATAGTCATACTGAAAGTATAATGTTATTTTGAGAATTTATCAGACCTAAATGCTAATTTTTACCAATATTGGAATTTTATTTACCAATATTGGAAACTGTTTATTCTCAATGTGTTCACTTACTACTTTGTAATATTATTGTTTTTTGATATCAATGTTTTCACAATATTGAGTTAATATTTAAAAGTTCATTGGTAGTGAGACTGCTTCAGAAATATTCTCAATATATAATTAATATATCAATACACACTTCATATGTCACAATGTCACACTTCATAATTAAAATTTTACAAATAATAATAACATTTTGAGCATATATCAGGGCTAAACTCTAGTTTTTACCAATACTGGAAGTGGTCTTTACTCTCAAAGTATTCACATATATGTAAATTTTAATAATTAAAAGTAATTAGTACTTAATAATATTGGAAATATTTCTAATATACACTCAATATTATTGATAAATTTCAAATACTTTAAGATTCAATAGTATTAAAATTTGACTTCAAATGGGCAAAATATTAAATTTATAATATTGGATTTTATTTTCAATGAATTCACAAGATTGGATAAATATTGATGCTATATAGAAAATATCTTTTAATGTTTGCTAAATATTTAAAAAATAATAATAATCAATGCTGTTACCAGATACATTCATATATATATATATATATTTATAAGGAATTATTTTAATTTTCCCAAAATAGTGATAGCCAGAAGCAAGGAATAAATCCAGGGCCGTACCCAGACAAAAATTTCAGGCAGGGTCCAAAACGTGGAAAAGGCAGAATTTTTCACAAAAAGACGTCATTATTATTATTTTATTAACAAAAATCAATTTTTTTGGGAGGGGGGAGGGTCCGGACCCCTGGATACGGTCTCGAATAATCACCCTATAAAAAGTGGCGGTCACTCTTAAAAAGGGTCATAGCTCACTCTTGATCAGAGCGCTCCACTCTTTAAGGGATGGCGTGCTGTCACCCTTTCCTTAGAGTGAGGCACTCTTTCCCGGAGTGGGTTTTTGAATTCTCACTCCTAGTCCAGAGTCAGAAATGTCACTCTTCAGAATAGTGATTTCTCACTCTATGGAGGTTGGCTGATTTTTGTCACGAAGGTAGGGTGATATATCACTCCTCAGCACTGGTTTTTCACTCTTGATTATTAAGAGAGTATAAAGGATAATTGAAGTATTATAAAGGTTTTTCAAATAGGGATGATACAATTTTAAATGGTTAGAATGTCAACACTGGGTATTCTTTTTTGACATTTCTTGTGTCATTTGTGTTTAGTATGCTATGCCATTTAACCATCGCATGGGCGCCGGCAGAATATTTCCTAGAGTGGGGGGGGCAAAGACTACTTCAACGTATGGTTACCATGTTGGAAATAGCAAAAAAGCCAGGGAAAACACTGCATGCAAAAATCCAGGGGGGCATTGCCCCCCCCTTGCCCTATATTGCCGGCGCCCATGAATCATGGAAAGATACACGCTTGAACAACTTTTCAAAATTATTAAGCTGTTTCATTAAAATCAGTGTTCATATATATGTGAATATTAAGAGAAATTTGAGAAGAATTCAGGGACGACATAATTCAGTTCTTGTGCTTTAACACCTTGTGATTTCTTTCTTTGGGGACATGTTAAGCCACAAGTTTGTGCTGATAATCCAGTAACAATTGAGCCATTAAAAACCAACACTGAACGTGTTATTTGTGAAATAACACCAAATTTAAATGAAAGAGTGACGCAAAATTGTGGATTGACAGAATCCGGTATGTACTGAGAAGTCGTGGTGCGCACATGAACGATATTATTTTCACAACCAATGGCATAATGTAAGCTTTAAAAAAATATAAAAAATTGTGTCTCACTGAATAATTCATGTTTTTTTTTATACTTTTTAAATTGTATCACTTTTAATGGAAAACCCTTTATTATAGCGTTATCGTTTCTTAAAATGAAATTTCATAAGTACGAGCAGGAGTGTCGTATAATAGTCATCCCTGACTTAGCGTACATATCAGCTAATGATACACATGGGTTGCAAATCTATATAAATAAAATTAGACTTTTGTCTGTACATTTCTTGGAATTCAAAAATTTTGCGATTTCTATCCGTTTCAAGCACCCGGGAATCCGATGCGACCCTCAAAAAAAAGTTTGTCTGTCTGTCATTCTGTCATTCTGTCCGTGACGCTTTTTTTGTTTAAGCATCACGTAAAAACGACTGAAGCGAATGATTTGAAATTTTGTGTCATGATAGGTGGTCACTCAACTTAAAACATAGGCGTCGAATTTTTAAAAAATATTGATTAGATTTTCCGATTTTGCGAAAATCGTTTCAAACTGCGTAAATTTGTGTTCAAGCATCACGTAAAAACGACTGAAGCGAATGATATGAAATTGGGTGTCATGATAGGTGGTCACTCAACTTAAAACATAGGCGTCGAATTTTTAAAAAATCTTGATTAGATTTTGAGATTTTGCGAAAATCCTTTCAAACTGCGTAAATTTGTGTTCGAGCATCACGTAAAAACGACTGAAGCGAATGATATGAAATTGGGTGTCATGATAGGTGCTCACTCAACGTAAAACTTAGGCGTCGAATTAAAAAAAAATCTTGACTAGATTTTGAGATTTTGCGAAAATCATTTCAAACTGCGTAAATTTGTGTTCGCACATCACGTAATAACTGCAAAGGTGAAAAAATGATATTTTGTGAAATGATAGGTGGTCACTCACCTTAAACTATAAGCATCTAATTAAAAAAAAATGATCAGATTTCGAGATTTTGCGAAAATCGTTTAAAACTGAGTGAATCTTTGTTCCCGCATTAAGTAATAATGACTAAAGCGAATTATATGATATTTGGTCACATGATAGGTGGTTGCTCAACATAATCTATAGGTGTCCAATTTTTTAAATATTTTTATTGGATTTTGAGATTTTGTGAAAATTCTCTCAAAATGCGCTTATATTTCTTCAAACATCACGTAATAACGACTAATACGAATGATACGAAATTTAATGATAGGATAGGTAGTTGCTAATATTAATTTATAGGCGTTGAAATTTTAGAATATATTGATTACATTTTGAGATTTTGCGAAAATCGTTTTAAAATGCTGAAAGTTTGTTCCAGCATCACGAAATAAAGACTGCAGGGAATGGAATGAAATTGGGTGACAGGATAGGTTGTCACTCAACTTAAATTCTAGCCTTCAAAATTTTTCAAAAATGTTGATAAGATTTTGAGATTTTGCGAAAATTATTTCAATATGCGTCAATATTCGTTCGCGCATCACATAATTACGACCAAAGCGAATGAAATGATATTACTTAGTGACTCTCTAACCTGTAATATTTTAACAATACATAAAAATTATAACTTCGCTTTCTTTACTTTGGCAACATACTCCATCCATTCTGTGTACTCCTACAATGCTGACGAAAGTTCTTGCTTTTTGGAAATTTGCATTCACTAACCCGTCAAGGACGGGTACTTCAGCTAGTATTAAATAAAAGTAATTTTTTAAATATAGCTTGCTGAAATATA
Source organism: Cheiracanthium punctorium (assembly GCA_038373885.1). Classification (NCBI taxonomy): domain Eukaryota; kingdom Metazoa; phylum Arthropoda; class Arachnida; order Araneae; family Cheiracanthiidae; genus Cheiracanthium; species Cheiracanthium punctorium. The sequence continues at coordinate 302,778 of JAWZYV010013479.1, forward strand.
TGTAAGCAATTTTAAAATTCAATTTAGGAAATCTTGAAAAACCTTTGCGTTGCGAAACTCAACTGCGATCAAAATTGAGTTAAAATGCTTGTGATAGTAAAAGGGGCCCCAAAGTTAGCGTCCATTGCACCAACTTTGCGGCCCATTTTACCCGGGAACGCGGGTTTAACCTGTTCATTCACACCACCGGAAAGAAGTGACAACAGAGAAGACTTGTGACCAGCGAATGAACAGGATAAACCAGAGAAGACTCGTCTGTCTCGTCTCGCAATGCGAGACGAGAACGCGAGACAATGAGAGATTTCCCGCGTCTCGTGTCCATTCCCAAATTTATGCAAAATAGTAAAAAAAACGGGGATTTTGCTAGGGGGTTATAATTTGTAAACACCTACAAATACTTTTAAAATTTTAAAAATATATAATCGCAGAAAAGTGATTAATTTGACAGCTTTTTTTCAAAGAAAATATCATTTTCAGTCAAAATCCGAAGAAAGCATGCAGCTCTTGATAATCTTTATTTAGAGAATATAAAGTAAATAAATGATGAAACGGAGTTTGAATGATGATCACCAGTCACCTTTCACAACTTTTCTGTTCAAAAAAAAAGTCATTATTTAAAATGTCTCCACTCTTAAAATATTTCCACCAAGATTGAAAAGTTATAGTATTTCGGTTTGTCTGTCTGTCCGTTGGCTCGTGCTCTATCTTCTGAAAATATGCACCGATAACTATGAAATTCATATATGTTTTTCCCACATATAATTCCAAGTAATATCCTATTGAAAATGGTGTATGTAGCATTTATAGATTTGTTTCAGGTGTACGCAAAAGAATATCAAAATCTTATCCTTTACGGGCAGTCCTTCTTTAAAGCGTAATTTAGAGACATTCCGGTATTTCAAACGAAACAAAATTGATATACGTTATTGAGGATTAGAAGACACTGTCTATCGAAGGTGGTGCGTCTATCATTTATCAGTTAAGGCTTTAAAGTTCTTTTACAGGGTCTCGCAAAATTAAGCTAATAGTGATGTGTAGTTTTTTTTTCTAGGATTATTTATAAAATGTAAAGGTCCTGGGTTGTTGGCCTACTCCATAGCTGTCCATTTAACAGTCTGGAGTTTTGGGCAGTTTTCTCAAGATGTAACTTGAATATGCGTCAGAAACCTTAAGTACAATACTATGTCAATTTTGGCGCAAAAATAATGTTGTACTGGAATGTGCTTTATAATCGAAGAAGAAACGAAGAGAGAAAATAAAACGGTTCAGGATTATTTTCATCCAGTTTCAGTTTTTTTACTTTCCGAACATGTACCATGTAAGGAAAGTATTGTAATCATGAAAAAATTCGACTTCGAGATTTTGGTGTTTTTACACGTTTTGAGGGCTTCTGAATCCATTTATGCTATTTTTACGAGATGTATGTATGTATGTGTGTATGTGTGTGTGTGTGTGTGTGTGTGTGTGTGTGTGTATGTGTGTTTGTGTGTATGTGAGTGAACACGATAGCTCCTGAACGGAGCATTCGATTGAGCTCAAATTGGATATATATGTCATGACCCACCGTCGCAAGACCGGTATTGATTTTGGTGTGTATAGGACTTATAGTTTTTCTACAGGGCTACGACAAAGATTTCTTTTACATTATGGCCTATGGGGGGAATTTCTTGAAAGTGCGCTAGCGTTTAAACGATACATTCGATTGAGCTCAAATTGGGTATATATGTTATAAACCACCGTTGCAAGACCGGTATTGATTTGGGTGTGTATAGGACTTATAGTTTTTCTACAGGGCTACGACAAAGATTTCTTTTACATTATGGCCTATGGGGGGAATTTCTTGAAAGTGCGCTAGCGTTTAAACGATACATTCGATTGAGCTCAAATTCGGTATACATGTTATAAACCACCATCCTAAGACCGGTATTGATTTTGGTGTGTATAAGACTTATAGTTCTCCTAAAGGGCTTCGACAAAACTTTCTTTTATGTTACGGCATAATGGCATATGGGGAGAAATTCTTGAAAGTGCGCAAGCGTTTAAACGGTGCATCCGATTGAGTTTCAATTTGGTATATATGTTTGAATTATTCATCGATTAAAATTTATTTAAGTGCTTGGTAATGATCTTAATCGTAAGTGTTCGGAAAGTCGAGTGGAGTCACTCCAGATTTTTTTTTTTTTTTTCAAGATGTCAATAAATCCATTAAGGGAGGACTTCCACGACAAATAGGAACGTATTTGCATATCGGACGGCAGAAAACCTGGAACAACTTGACAGTCCGCCTCCCTCCCTCATTTAAGCCCCAGAGTCATCGTGATCATACCATACACCCGATATGTCGTGTCCATTCGATTTCGGACATTCGATGGATCCTTCGCTTTTGCGCATCGTGTGGCACTAGGAAGTAATGTGTTCTACGCACATTTATTCAAGCCAGTCACGCAGTAGTATTTTGCAAACTGTGCAACTGATATCGAGATGCTGAAAGGAACACGCTTCCTGTGTACAGAGACGTACTCACCTTCGAAATGTCGTCCTGCGTCGAACCTCAAAGTGCACATGACTGTGAGGACTCCCGAAGGCATCCACTCCGATTTTCGACGGATCAGCTCGGACCTTTTCAGAAAAACAAGCCAACCCCGTGAGTCACATTTTCCTGAAAATGTTATCTCTGCGTCCCTCCCCACTGCTTTCCTTCCGTCCGTCGTCTTCACAAAGAGACCACAGGTCGCAGTCACGGGAGGACCCGAATCTCCTCTGACGACGTCCATAGAGATCCGTCCCGGTGCCCAACATCCACCTGGATACACTCGGATGTACCAGGATGTGTCGCCGAAGAAATACTCCGGACTCTGGTACCACTGACCCACCTCTGCCAGCAGCGACAGGAAGTCGGGGATCTCCCATTCGAATTCCGGCTGACCTCGCTTCACCTCTCCGACCACTCCTCTGGACATGTGACCCACCTCTGCCAGCAGCGACAGGAAGTCGGGGATCTCCCATTCGAATTCCGGCTGACCTCGCTTCACCTCTCCGACCACTCCTCTGGACATGTGACCCACCTCTGCCAGCAGCGACAGGAAGTCGGGGATCTCCCATTCGAATTCCGGCTGACCTCGCTTCACCTCTCCGACCACTCCTCTGGACATGGTGATCTTCGACGTTCCGAGGAGAGTGAGACGTTGGATGATATCACTACCCTTTTGAAAAGGAAAGATGAAAAAAAAATTATACATATTAAGAACACTCGATTGTGTGACAGCACAGTAAAAAAACTCAGAAACGCTACATACTTATAGCGGAAAGGTTTCCGAAAGTATAGAGTAACCTACCGATGCTCTACTCGAACTCACGATTTCAGAAACATAACCCATATTTCGGAAGGGGGGGGGGAGGAAATCTTTATTTGGGACCTCGCGCGCATGCGCCAAGTGCCAAGAGACAGAGGGATAACAGTGAACGCGTCTTCCCTAATAGCACAGATGGTCACAAAATAGTCGCTGTGACGTCACAGAGGGTCATAATTGTCACAGGACTGCCACATTGTAACTTTTTGCACTGCCCGATTATGACCAACAGGGGGCCCGGGCATTGATGAATTTGGGGGTCCCCATCTATAAAATTTGTTTTCTTTTTCATAATATTTTGACATATGAAAGAATATTTCAGAACAACATTTGAAACTGGGGGCCCTGGGCAAAGTCCCGATTTGCCCATGCGATAATAAGGGTGTGGTAACTTGTGAGTGATGTAACTTCACTGTGTGGTCACTGTGAAGTTTATTTGTGACCAGTCACCAGGTGACGTCGCCGGATGAATACTTAAATAAAACGGATGAATACTTAAATAAAACAGCACATTATCTCCTGAAAATAATTTATGTTGAAAAAAAGATTTAAGATTTTTAATTTATATTTATTAATTATGGTATTTTCTCTCCATTTACAACATACTTCAAAAAAACATTAAGTTTCCAAAACAAGCCGTATCACAAATAACTTTTGCAGCAGTCAGTTTACTTTTAAAGCAAAACTCGACAAGAAAACCGCAGCGTCGTGGTACGGTGCTCTCTTCCGAATGCGAAGGTCCAGCGTTCGATTCTGGTCGCTAACCGCTCCTTCCGATAGAGTTTGGGGATGCCATCTAGTTTAAGATTCTCGATACGCTTCATCTAGTGCATGTTACTTTTTCTGAAAAACTCGGAAAGGTTTCTCTTTAATTCGGAAACCTTTCCGAAATACAGGGAAAGGTTACTCAATATTTTACCAAAATATACAGAAACGTTACCCATCTTTTCCAGAAACCTTACCTAAAATGCAGGAAAATAGGTAAATATTTTACCAACATATGCAGAAACGTTTCTAAATACTTTACCCGCATGGTTCGGAAACGTTTCCGCAATTTTAAACTACAGGAGCTGCCCCATTTTTTGGAGTAACGTTTCCGAATTTTTTTTTACCATGAGGGTTTAAGCTCAGTCCAGAGGTTAGCAAAAAAGCTAAAATCAGAAAAAAAGTTTTTGCAAAATGCTAAAATATCAATAGGTCTGTAAATACTATTTCACATGTAGCATTTTCGAAGCTTTAACGTGTTTCGTTGACATTTGTGAATTAAATTTGAAAATTTAGGCGAAACATCTTTAAGCAATTCATACATAGCAGTGAATAAACATTTTTTTTACTTTACGAACATGTACCGAGTAAGGAAAGTATTGTAATCCTGAAAAAATTGGGCTTCGAGATTTTGGTGTATTGACACGTTTTGAGGTCTTTTGAATTCATTTATGCTGTTTTTACGAGATATATGTGTGTATGTGTGTGTGTGCATGTGTGTATGTGTGTTTGTGTGTATGGGATTGAGCACGATAGCTCCTAAACGGGGCATTCCATTGAGCTCAAATTGGGTATATATGTTATAAACCACCGTCGCAAGACCGGTATTGATGTTTGTGTGTATAGGATTTACAGTTTTTCTACAGGGCTCCAACAAACTTTTCTTTTACATTATGGCCTATGCGGGGGTTAGGGGTGAATTCTTGAAAGTGCGCTAGCGTTTAAATGGTACATTCGATTATTGAGCTCAAATTGAAAAAAAAAAAAGAATTTTTACTGAATTATTCATCGATTAAAATTTATTTAAATGCTTGGTAATGATCTTAATCGAAAGTGTTCGGAAAGTGCAGTGGAGTCACTCCAGATTTTTAAAAATTGAAATGAAAATTAATAATTGTAGAGAAAGCAAGTAAATTAAGATAAAACAAGTAAAACAAGCTCTGTAAGTGGGAATTTTCCAACATTTGTAACGCATGGAGGAAGGGGTAGAGGCTAAACTACAGATCCCTCCTATAAATCCCTCTTTATCTGAAAGAAAAAAGAGATATTCATAAAATTCTTGCTCTTCACTTAAAATGTACCACTATTTTATTACTAAAATCAGTTTCAGAACATTTTGAAATTCGCGCTTTTCACATATTTGTCTTGGTGAAAAATCTATAAGACACATGCTTGCAATTCTAATGTTATCACAATTTTGCAATTTTATAATATTATATATATATTTTATTTTTGTATAAAAACATCTCAAGATCTCATTAATGAAAACATGTCTTATTTATACGAGTATTTACAAACAAACAGTTAACCTGTCTTGTTCATTAATTCAAAATCATTTCAACAAATATTATTTAAGCAACTACAAATAATAATAATTATAATTTAAAATTGCTTTCAATTTAATGGAACCATTTTTTGTATTTCTGTGCTTCTGTTTTTCTCGAATAAATAAATAAATAAATAAAGTGATTATACAATGTACAGTATTTTAAACAGTCAATTACCGCGTTTACTCGTGCAATAGTCGCACCCCCCCCGCCCCAATTTTTCATGGTATAATTCTAGGTTTGACTATTATGCGAGGAAATCTATAATATAATATTGTACACTACTGCTAAAACATTACTGGTAGTATAATAAAATTAGTAACTTTTTCTAAATGTTTACAGATTAACTGCCGTATATTACATAATCTTTTCGTTAGTACCTAAAAGAGAAAGAGGCATTTTTCTTTATACATTTGACATAAATGAAGGTCGAATACGCGACTGTGACTTTATGCTGGGAAAATACTTTTACTGAATGAACTGCCAAGAATCAATAAAAGAGGAAATATAGATTGTGAAATTGCTTGTAAAGAAGGGGTGTTTGGGGAAACAGATTTATTGGATGTGCTTGTTTAGATTGTTGGAATTGAAAAAAAAAAAAAAAAAAAAAAAAAGTTCGTTAGTTGTTTTTGTTGATTTTGAAATTTGGTTAAGGAAATTGTTATTACTCTCTGGGGTATAATGGATTTGTCCTAAAAATTAAATAATGTATAATTAAGAAATAGCTATTATTAAAGATTTAGTATTGTATCTAAAAGAGTTTTGTACTCTGTTCAGAAGTTTAATAATCAAGCTGCAAATGAAAATATGCGGTCATTGTTCTTTTATTTAAAGAATATATATATATTTATTTACTGGCGGATTAGAAAGTTTGTGTTTAATGTAAATAGTTCGTCTAGCCAAAAGTACTTCACCTAATTTTATGAAATAATTTACGTATGTGGGGTTTGTAACGTAGGTGCTCCATAACAGCGGACTTTCCAGGATTTGTGACAAATGGCGGGGGGGGGGGAATAGACGAAGACAATATTACATATACAATATACTTTCTCTCAAAGAAAAAAAGCGTCATCCATAAAATTCTTGCTTCAACTGTAACACGAATACCTAAAACTCATTTTCAAAACATTTTGTAATTCACCCTGTCACGTATTTTCTCAGCGTGTTAGTAGATTTTTTTTTTTGTCTGAAAGTAACTCGTCTTTGATCTGCATAAGAAAATTTGCCTTATTTGTACATGTAGTATGAATATACAAACGGCTAACTTGCTTTGCAAGATAAATTTTATACCATTTCCACAAATATTATGTAAACAACTTCAAAAAATGGTTTTGGAATTTATTAGTACTTTAAATCTAATAAAAATTGCTGTGTTTCTGTATTTCTGATTTTGTATGTTATCAATTAGTTCTTCTTTCTTCAAAAATAAATAATTAAAATGTTTATAAGTGTAATTAATACACAAAAGATTTTAAACTGACCATTGTTCTAGCTTTGTAGGCACAGGTTTTGTAAAAGCATCTCAACTAAGTCAGCGAAGATTTCTAAGATCCCCAGTGTATCCATTTTATAATACAGAGAGAAAAATGGCATCAAATCAAAAAAAAATATCGTAACTCGAAAAGCATTCATTTTTTAAATCAACCAAATTTTCTTGTATAATGGACCAATCAAATTAAAAAGTACTTAATTTGTAATTATTGTTAACTTTTATAAACTTCTGTTTCATACGATTTTACTATTTATGAATTATTCGAAGATTTGTCTTTTATCGGGGAGAAAAAGTCTGATACATACAGCAAAAAGCACAATTTCCGTAATCATTTACTTATTTTTACTTTCCGAACATGTACCATGTAAGGAAAGTATTGTAATCATGAACAAATTCGACTTCGAGATTTTGGTGTTTTTACACGTTTTGAGGGCTTCTGAATCCATTTATGCTATTTTTACGAGATGTATGTATGTATGTGTGTATGTGTGTGTGTGTGTGTGTGTGTGTATGTGTGTTTGTGTGTATGTGAGTGAACACGATAGCTCCTGAACGGAGCATTCGATTGAGCTCAAATTGGAAATATATGTCATAAACCACCGTCGCAAGACCGGTATTGATTTTGGTGTCTATAGGACTTATAGTTTTTCTACAGGGCTACGACAAAGATTTCTTTTACATTATGGCCTATGGGGGGAATTTCTTGAAAGTGCGCTAGCGTTTAAACGATACATTCGATTGAGCTCAAATTCGGTATACATGTTATAAACCACCATCCTAAGACCGGTATTGATTTTGGTGTGTATAGGATTTATAGTTCTCCTAAAGGGCTACGACAAAACTTTCTTTTATGTTATGGCATAATGGCATATGGGGAGAAATTCTTGAAAGTGCGCAAGCGTTTAAACAGTGCATTCGATTGAGTTTCAATTTGGTATATATGTTTGAATTATTCATCGATTAAAATTTATTTAAGTGCTTGGTAATGATCTTAATCGTAAGTGTTCGGAAAGTCGAATGGAGTCACTCCAGATTTTTTTTCTTTTACTTGTTACACTCAAAATCATTTACAACGAGCCCTCATTTAACAAGAAACCGAACTAACGAGGAAATCAGAAATACTTGGTTGTTGCAATGTTAAATGCATGGAAACATCAGAGATAGCGGTCAGAAAATGCGCTTCTAAAGGATGGCACAAGCTAAAATCCATTAAAGACTTAATAGTATCTACAAAATGTCGCGGAAATTGGGTATTTGGGATATAAGTTATAAAATATTATTTTCAGACGTTAGAAAATAAATGAATTACCTGAACAAATGCAGACTTATCCTACTGAAAAGCAGGGCGTATTCTTTCGTTGGCAACAGCGTAGTTGTGAGCAGTATGGAAACTGGATAAAGAGTGAAATATTCCTTATCTAAAATGTCCAGATAAACGATTAAACCGAAAGAATGACGTACATTTTGAAGTTAAATTCGATGCTTTTTTTTTAAATTATCTCAGTGCATTGTTCCATCGGCACCCGGAAACCGCCAACAGACTGAAGGTCGAACAGAACAGACAACGTGAAAAATGATCCCAAACAGCGCGCCTGTTTCAGACAAATAAAATGAATCAACTTCTATTTAAATATATATATATATATATATGTAATGTATAAAAAGGTAATTTGGGTTTTACTAGTTTGGGTATTGGTCAAGCGGGTACTTTCACTGTAAGTTTTACTTTCCTGTCATACTTGCCACGCGCGCTCTGGAGCTATGTTTTATTTATTTTGTTATTTGCCAGACATCAGGCCGTCGATTCTGAGTTCTTTAGATGTACACGTGTCACCACGCCCCTGTGGCCCCGGATGGGGGTCATGTTGGTAAATGTGTGTGGTTCGATCAGAGATAAGAGAGAGGAGGAGTTGTGTCTTCGCAGACCACGTGGGGTGGTAAGCGTAAATACTCCCGCACATCGAAAATCGGGGGACTTCTGCCACTGGAACTGCTTCATGAGTCCACGCTGATTCTTGTACCCGTCTCCCCTCCCCTCTTCTCATTCTAAATTGTAACTTAATTGTAATGTTCAATAAACCATATTACCTGCCTTAACTCTGAAGCTTACTTGAAATATCTGACGTCTCATATATATATATATATATATATATATATATATTAAACTTTTACGCCAGAATCAAAGCGTACCGAGAGTTTTCTCTTCAACACCTAAATATTCTTTCGTTTGCTTTTTGAAAGTCATTTTCAGTTTTTACCGACTTCAAAAGAGGTACTGTGCTCAAAGCGCATATGCATGGTGAATCTGAAATCATATGAGACGCTTTAATGGCAGATAAATTATCTATTATAAAGAAGCACTTTTTTGTGCCATTAGGAGTCGTAAACGTGAAGTGCATTGTAGTTTCAGCACGATTTGACTCCACCCATTTCCGAAGTAATATGCGTAATTACTTTCGTATTTCTTTTTTTTTTTTTTCCACCTGCTCTTTTCAAAGAAGAGTCTCTTTTTACTTTCCGAACATGTACCATGTAAGGAAAGTATTGTAATCATGAAAAAATTCGACTTCGAGATTTTGGTGTTTTTACACGTTTTGAGGGTTTCTGAATCCATTTATGCTATTTTTACGAGATGTATGTATGTATGTGTGTATGTGTGTGTGTGTATGTGTGTGTGTGTGTGTGTGTTTGTGTGTATGTGAGTGAACACGATAGCTCCTGAACGGAGTATTCGATTGAGCTCAAATTGGGTATACATGTTATAAACCACTGTTGCAAGACCGGTATTGATTTTGGTGTGTATAGGACTTATAGTTTTTCTACAGGGCTACGACAAAGATTTCTTTTACATTATGGCCTATGGGGGGAATTTCTTGAAAGTGCGCTAGCGTTTAAACGATACATTCGATTGAGCTCAAATTCGGTATACATGTTATAAACCACCATCCTAAGACCGGTATTGATTTTGGTGTGTACAGGACTTATAGTTCTCCTAAAGGGCTACGACAAAACTTTCTTTTATGTTATGGCATAATGGCATATGGGGAGAAATTCTTGAAAGTGCGCAAGCGTTTAAACGGTGCATTCGATTGAGTTTCAATTTGGTATATATGTTTGAATGATTCATCGATTAAAATTTATTTAAGTGCTTGGTAATGATCTTAATCGTAAGTGTTCGGAAAGTCGAGTGGAGTCACTCCAGATTTTTTTTTAAACATACCTGTTAATGCAGTTGTATGTGCTTTATATACAACTATGTTTATTTTACTGTAAAAAAGGATTCAGACTGCAGTGAACTCGACTAACACGAAGGCTGTGTTCCAAGACCTCCTCGCGTCAGTGAAAGTTTTGCATTGTTTAATAGGGTACATTTAGGACTTTTTTTTGAATACATGCACTGTTATTTCTATGCATGTTTAAACGCGCCTCAAACCGTTTTAAACCGTTCCCTAACTATACATTGCCATTTCTCACAGAAAGTAATGAATAAGCAATGTAAATAGGTAAGCAATCTCAAAATCAGTGTTCTTCCACATAATACTGAACAGTACTACGCAGTATTATGTTGCGCAAAATTTATGATCAATGCACAAAATTTATGATTAGTAGGAGGGAAAGACAAGTACAGTACTGTATGTACAGTATGCAGTAATAATAGTAAAGTGCAGCTCTTTAATAATGATACTATATTGTACAGTAATAATTATTGTTTTACTGAAATAGTAATAATAATAATTCCTAAGTATACCATAGTACTGCAGTAATAATTATAACTGTACTGAACTGTACAGAATTATTTTGTACCCCGCACTCATGTAGGCGCTTCTTACTATTGGCAAAAATTGTCATGTTACATGCAAGATGTTCGATGTCGAATTATTCAAGGTTTATCGAAGTTATTATCTGTAAAATACGTTGTTTATATATATAAAAAAATATTTTAATTATTCAAGAGTTATTATTTGAAAGACCAGCATTTAAAAACCTGTTTCTAGTACTTTCTAATTTTCATCGACTGAATAAAGAAAAGTATGCAGTGTTGGCTTCATAATTCATTCGACAATGAAGAAAAACGTGGGTTCTTCGAAACGATGAAAGAGAACAAGTTTAATAAAGAACTCAATGGGAGGGTGGATCCTAAGCATTCATTCCTTACAGCAGGATGTTACAATGAATTCTAGAATCCTCTTCTTGAGAACAAAAATTTCCGTCTCATTTGCACAAGTTATTAAATCCCTAAACTCCTATTGATACTTTCCCAACCTATCCCTAAACGTAAGGAAATAAAAGAGGTTCAGATAGTATGGCGCTCAGAAAAAAAATCTGGAGTGACTCCACTCGACTTTCCGAACACTTACGATTAAGATCATTACCAAGCACTTAAATAAATTTTAATCGATGACTAATTCAAACATACCAAATACCAAATTGAAACTCCATCGAATGCACCGTTTAAACGCTTGCGCACTTTCAAGAATTTCTCCCCATATGCCATTATGCCATAACATATAAGAAAGTTCTGTCGTAGCCCTTTAGGAGAACTATAAGTCCTATACACACCAAAATCAATACCGGTCTTAGGATGGTGGTTTATAACATGTATACCGAATTTGAGCTCAATCGAATGTACCGTTTAAACGCTAGCGCACTTTCAAGAAATTCCCCCCATAGGCCATAATGTAAAAGAAATCTTTGTCGTAGCCCTGTAGAAAAACTATAAGTCCTATACACACCAAAATCAATACCGGTCTTGCGACGGTGGTTTATAACATATATATCCAATTTGAGCTCAATCGAATGCTCCGTTCAGGAGCTATCGTGTTCACTCACATACACACAAACACACATACACACACACACACATACACACACACACACACATACATACATACATCTCGTAAAAATAGCATAAATGGATTCAGAAGCCCTCAAAACGTGTCAAAACACCAAAATCTCGAAGTCGAATTTTTTCATGATTACAATACTTTCCTTACATGGTACATGTTCGTAAAGTAAAAAGAGTCTGCTCAGTCGGCTTAGAAAAAAAAAAAAAAAAAAAAAGAGAAGGGTGCATTGTATAAAAAAGTTTACCCGCCTCAGACTTACCGTTTGGAGTATTAAATAATGGGCCAACGATCTTTTAGAGGCTTACGGTGTTTTATTCCCCCCCCCCCAATCATTGTGAAAATTAAAAAAAAAAAATCAAGTTATTTTAAAAGACTAAGAAACCAGGATATACTTCACTGGTTGCATAATTATAAAAAACATCAGCAAAGCTTAATTGTTTTGTATTTTATTGTATATTTGCATTTGCATTAATAGAATGCAAAAATGGACATGTTAGTGATTGGAAAAGCCAGAACAAATGCTTGAATAGGTACACAACTATTGCATTTTATATGAAATATTGTTTAGAACTGCTAGATTACAATACAGGTGGATTGATTGGTGTCATGCAAGACGGGAAAGCAATTTTCCGATTAGCTATTCTTGTACTTTGGGAGTCGTGGTTTAGCTTGGCACAAGATTTTCAGGCTTGCAAATAGACTGCTTATAAAGCAAAATGGAAGAACAAATCTAAATTTTTAAGTCTTTTAAATATTTTTAAAATTAAAATGGGAGGAATTCTATTTCCTGGTATATAATCAAGTTTTGGGGAGGCCCAAACGGCTGAAAAATTAATAGTTTTCGAGATAACTAAGAATATTGAAAATTTTGCCTTGTCACCCAACGTCTGGCCTGTACCGCGAGAAGTTTATTTAGACTGCTATGTACAGGGTTGCCATATTGGCTTTTTGTAACGCCAAAGGAAAATTTTAGATGTTTGTTAGTTTAATATTGTATATGAAATACGTTACAGTGGTAAGACGTTATCAGTTACGCAGGGTTATCAGATTGTCTTTTTCTAAGGCCAAATCCATCAAATTTTTCCTTATAAAGGCCAATCTGGCAACCCTTCTTTGATGAGTTTGGTATTAAGAAAAATGCTATACTGACAACCATTGTTACGCAAGGGGCCGTGGTAACCCAGTGGTTAAGGCGTTGGACGCGTAACCGGAAGGTTGTGGGTTCGATACCGGCGTACCACTAAAGACCACCGTGTACATGCGGTGTACGTGCACGTTAAATCCGTGGTTCCGAAAGTCCTCTCGGCGGTCGCTAGCAGTTTCCGAGGGGTGCCAATATTCAGAAGTCCCCCACCTTCTGATGAGGTTCCAAATTGTGGCGGGAAATTCCAAGAAGGACGTATATGTAGCTCTAAGCGACACATTCAGTGACGCGAGTTGTCCTCTCCTGGCAAATAAACCATTGTTACGTAGCAATGGAACAACGAATCTAAAACTATATAAAAAAAGCTTAGAATCATATCAGCGTGGGATTTTTGTCTTTATAAACTGGTTTTTACATAACAGAGGTAAAAATCGTCAAAAACTTACTTTTCTTTATTTTATGATACAGCGAACAAATAACTTTCCAAATAAATTTTTCTTATCTATTAAAAACTATTATTAATTATAGTATTAGGAATATATAATCATTTTATTATGCTGTTAACTCGAAAAATGAATAAAAATATAAAATATTAAAAGTTATTAAAAATTTTGATATATAAATTTAAGTTTTTGCGATAAAATTTAAAATCAGAATTTTCCAATATTTTTATTACCCTCCGCTAAAGAGGGTAAAAGTTTTGGCCAGACAAAAAAAGTCGTGGATGATAATTGATAGTAAATAAAATCTTACAGATCTCACGGAAATTTGAAACACACCAAGATCCGACACATGATTGGAATAATGGATACTTGAAAAATTTCAAAGTAACGTCAGATGAAACAAAAGGGGAAACTGTAAGATTTTGTCAGAGCGTCTGCGCCTGGCTGTCAAGTTCCCGAGGTTCCGATTTCATTTTTCAGAACTTGGATTTGTTTCCAGAGTCGCGTTCAAACTTTTGTCCCTCCTCGGAGCAAGTGGTGGTGTTCTGTCGTGGCATTTCTAAAATTTTCATTTTTGCGGGATCAGTGTGAAATAGCTCGTAGGCTTGGTATTTCACGCTCTACTGTTCAGTATTACATCGTTAAATATCAGAAGAATATACCCGGGACTGTTGTTCAAGGCCGCGCTGGCCGTCCTCGCCAGTTGTCTAATCCGGAAGAAAGTCATCGTGAAACTAACCGTCTATTTATGCAAAGAAAAAGGGAAGATCCAGATTTTCGTGCTCAAGAAGCGGAATCCAAATCCAGAAGACAAGACAGAAAACGTTTACGACTCTGTCTAGATATACCATCGAAAAGACCAAGAACAGATACTGATCTAAATGTAAGGTGTGAAGAACTAGAATTTCGTAAATTAGCTGAGAAATTTTTCGAAGCTGTTGCTGATGGTCCAATCCACCAATGCTATTGTTGTGATCGACTGTGGTTCAAAAAGTCAATAAGAACCCATTCCAAAACAACTTTACTGTCCAAAGGAGCGACAACGGACTTTATAAAACTAGTCTTTTACAAAGATATCGATGATATTGGCAAATTTTGCAAAACATGTTACGATTGTTTGATTAAATTGACAATACCAGAATTAGCTATAAGCAATGGCTTCGAATTCCCCGAAATACCGGATTGTTTAAAATACTTGACACCACTGGAAGAACGGTTTGGTTTCTCCCCGTTTGATTTACATGCAAATACATCCTGTACATGGCTGCCAATACAAATTAAAAGGTTCTGTCAAAAAACCTCTTTAGCGGAGGGGAAACTAATTTCAGCTGAAGGCTGAATATTTTATTTTTTTATTTTTTTATTTTATTTTAATTTTTAAGATACACACAGATGTGCCCATTATCTTAAAATAGTTACTTACGAATTACCCCAGCCTCACCATGGCACAGTGGTTATGTCACTGAAAATGGTAGACGGCCGAAGTGTGAAGGCCCGGGAATCATCGCGTGGCTGTAGATCTAACGGTCCGGAGTTTTGGTAGGTTTTCTCCAGATGTAACGTGAATATCCGTTAGAATCCCACGCACCCCCCATCCTTGGCAGACCGCCCTAGCTTAGGGTTACCGTAATCACACAAACAAATGCGTATTATACCGGCGGTCCGGCAAGCGAAGCGACTTTTTGCCAAGTTAAATGCTGGACACATGAAATTATTGGTGGTCTGGAATACGATTAGCAACGATTTACCAGTACATTTGACGAAAAAATAGTTTGGTGAAAATGGCAGCCGGGATAATAAGTAAGTACCAAAAACTTTTTCGTACATTTCTCGTTTCGTTACACATTGATTCCCATCTTCGACTTTTCCATTTTCAAAATTGCCAAATTACGGAGGTCAGTCAAAAATTTGCATTCCTTCCTAAACGATTTCAGTAAATGGCTAATTTGATAAAACTTTATGGCAACACATTTAACTATATCGTGTGGTGTAGCGGCTTTTTCTAGTTCGAATGAGTATTCCCTAAATTTTGACAGGTTTCATTTTCCTGCTTCCTTATAACTAATCAATAAATTAGTGAGAGCTACATTTGATGAAATAATAGCGAATCTGATTTTCCGGCTAATATTTCCCCAGGTTTTAAGTTTTAGCGTTTTAAAAATTTACTTTCCTAGAATATAGTCAACATTTCTGTATCACTAAATAAACTGCAAAACATTGAAAGATGTCATAAAAATATTTCAGTTTTAAGGTGCTACATGCATTTTTTTTTTAAGTACCAAAAAATAAAACCCAAAATCATTAAAAAACAGTTTATTTTAATGTAACATTTTAGTCATGTAGTAAAGCAAATTCCACGAAAAAAATTATTTTTGGAATAAAATAAAACTCTAAAATGAAATAAAATATTAATACTTTAACTTCATTTTATTATTTATTGATTGCGCAATAACATGAAAAAGTACAGGCTTGTTATTTCAAAGAATATGCAGGTGTGTTGTACAATATTTATCAAACCGTCCCCTGCCGCGTTTAAAAACTTTATAAATGCATTCTTTAGATTCGTTTTAACAATTGTAATAGACTACGAGAATTGGGTCTATATTAATGTACTTCTGCATTGTTGATATTAAACTTCTCATTGTTTCAAATACATCGAGAGAACTCTGTTTGTATGAAATATTACATTGTTGAATTTCAATACACACGTCAATTCTTAGTTTTTTTGTCAGTCTCACAAATACACCTCTTCAAAAGCGTTTACGTTGCAACGGGCTTTATCGCCAGCTTCTACGTTCTCTACCATCTTTTGTTTAACAGGTAGCCATCTTCAGTAAGTAATGATATCATAATTATGTATATTCTTAAGTAGCTTTTCTATACAAAGTAAAATCACGTTGGTTCTTTTAACTCAGCAAAAGGTAGAGCGTTCGAATAGGACGGATTGCTAATTATGATCTATAACTGATTATCAACTTTTCATTACAAAGTTATTTTGTGGTATGTTTAATTCTTTTCTGAATTTTTTGCTAAGAAAAAAAAAAGTCACCAAACAGTGGTCTAAGCCAAAGAAAAAACACGGAGTGGTTTTTATATACTTAATTAACATAAATTCCTCCCCCAAAATAGACTCCTCATGCTTATCTTCATTATAACAAGGATTAGGATATTACACTGTTCCGTCGTCTCTATTGGTCACTCCATCGGAGTATAGGTCTTCCGCGGTTTCGGTATCGTCTAATCTTGGTATTCTAACAGTTTTCTTAGCAGTTGCTGTACGTACGCTGTACGTGGTCTTTCTTTTTGATATTCAATTATTTTGTGGTTAATACCTTATATTTTAAAATTGGAGTGTATGTAATCTTTAGTTAGATGGTCCATTCTTGTGCATCCCTTTACAGTTCTTAAAAATTTCATTTTAGACACAGGTATGTTGGATCATTCACTGGTGTTAATGGTCCAAGTCTCTGATCCATATAAGAGTGTCGGCCTAAATAGACTGATGGCTGTTTTTAGTGTGCTGTAAATATCTGTTGTTGTTTAAACTACAGATGTTCATTGAGTTAGATAAAGGAGATAGCCATGGGGTAGGCCATAATTGCGCCTGGACACCCAGCAATATTTTGGTATATTTGTTGATTGGGTGTCAATGAATCAAGCATTTTTGTGAGAAATTGTACTTTTTTCACATTTTGGGCACACTCCGAAATGTTTTCTAACTACGTCACTGATATGAGTATAAGTATGAAATTCCTTTTAATATTTTTGATTGTGGTATCACGCACGTGGTTACTTGTAACACAACACACTGCTCTTATATTAGATAAAAATATCAAAAATAGTCAATAGTTGCTGAAAAGAAATCATGAAATATATCGCTTAAATAAAAAAAATAATATATCGGATTATTGAGAATAGAAAAAGTGCAAAATGCAAGACCTTTCTTCGTTGTTTAGTGCCACAACCTTATGCATAGTAAAATGTATCATTCGAAATAATGATACAAAAAAGGAACACTCATCAATCGTACCAATTTAATTTTGTTACAGTATTTTATGTTAGTTACCAATAGGGGCAAGAAAAAAAAAACAAAATTGCATATCCTTCTTTCTCAAAATTGCATATCCTTCAGCATATTCTTCTATCCTTCTTCAGTTTATGAAACTTTAATGTGAAATTTCTAAAGCATTACCCTACCAAATTTTAATAACTAAAATCATGCTTTTAGTAGAGTAATTTTTACACATTGTTAGATACTAATGACATTCTCATCGGGGTTTTTTGTTTTCATAATTAATACTGTGATTTATAGAAAAAGTTTATAGTTTGTATTTTATTAAAGATTGCCATTCTCCCTGTTTGTTTAAATAGAATGCGTCAGATGGGAACAAATCACCAAAACCTGAATTGCCTTCCTCTGAAGATGTTGAATTGCTTCCAAATGAAAATGAACCGGTTGAAATAGAAAATTAATTTTTAAAATGTCTTGTTTACGTATCTTATGCTGTACACTACATTATTTCTTATTTAAAAGGCTTAAGAAATTTAAAGTTTTGCAGTTACTTTATGCAGGGCCTAAATTGCACAGGAGCTCACCGGAACTCAACTCCGCTCCTGTACTTCTTTTTACAGAGTGAATTTTTACATACTAGGCAAAACCCAGAGGCAGAGGCGTAGCCAAGGGGGGGGGGTTAGGGGGGTCATAACCCCCCCCCCCCGCATGAGGAATTTTTTGCCATACAAAATGTATATTCTTCACTACATTATCACACATACGTATACATATATATGAGTTGCAGTAGTCGTAACCCCCCCCATGAAAAATTTCCGGCTACGCCCCTGCCCAGAGGAGTTCAAAAATATCGTCCTCCGGAGCTTATATAGTTATAAAATCTTATAGATTTGATGTTGAGAGTTGAAGAAAGTGAAAATTATAAAAAAAAAAATTATTAGATAATGTGCTTTTAAGACTTTAGGTTTCTCTTATAAAGCTTCATTATCTACATCTACTCATAGGTTATTTAAAATATTTTTTAAATGCCAAAGTAAAAAGGTTTTGATGTTGTGAAATGGAATTAAAAGTTTTTTAATTTTGTAAATGATAGTACTTTTTAGTATTTTGATTATAAAGAAGACATATGGAAGATTCTAATCATTAAAGTTAATTTTTCATTAGTTTCCCTGATTGTTTTAACTTTTGTTAAATATGCTACATATGATCCCACTGAAGACCAAATAGTGAGATTTTTTGGTTTTATGCGGTTAAGATCACAGAAGTGTTCAACAAAGACCATTCTATTAAGAGTACAAATGGTGTGAGTTGTAACTTCTTTATGAACCATGTTGCACTATTTTAAGAGTAATGCTGAATTTACTATGACATCCCTAGTAAAACCTTAAAAATCTCAAAACTAGAAAAATGTGATTAACATCACTTGAGCTTTAAGGAGCTCATATATAATTATGCCAAAGAATGATATTAAAAATATATCTATTGTATAGATTTAAACTGTAAAAATTAAATCCTTGATTTAAATGAGCTTTCCGTCTTCCTGTAACAAATGAGCAGGATCTCGCTTTTACTTTTAGCCGCGTCCCGAATTTTAATCATGGAAGTCCCTTAAATCTGTTTACAAAAATTGACAAGACAACTTACTTTGACAAACGTATGAAATTGTATTTCAACATACAATTCAATGTTAATTTTTGAGAGTTTTCTGTTTTCATAGAAATGTTTAATACTTTATCAGAAGAAGAAATAATAGTATCAGCTGAAGATAAAACAGTTTCTGAAGAAATGAAAAACACTGTAGAGGACTTGTTAAATTCTGTTGAACGGGTCATGAATAAAACTATAGAAAAATAAGAAGAGAAAAAAAAAATTACACATATTTTTACAGGTTCATTTCATTGTCAGTAAACTTTAAGTTTCGAACATTTCATAGTGTCATGGGCAATTCCATATGAGCATGTAGCATGAGTTACCATACACTGGTTTCAATAACCAATTTTGTAAAATATCCCATACAGAACTAAATGATGTTTTGTGATAAGAAAGGTGCACACAATCTACTCATAAAGGTTATAGTGCTTAAGAAGTAGAATTTCAGCATACAACCAAAAATTGCTTCGTAACTCATGCTACCAAGTACACACATTGATGTACTCGCATAAAAGTCATACTTGCATGCTAAAATTCTACTTCTTAAGTACCATAATCTTTGTGAGTAGTTTGCATGTACCTCTCTTATCGCAAAGCATCATTCAGTTTTGTATTTGATATTTTATAAAATTGGTTATATTGAATCAAGTGTATGGTAATTCATGCTATATGTTCATATGGAATTGCCCTCATTACGTTAAAAGCGTTATGTTTTGTAATACGAGGGTTGCCTTTTAAGTTTTTACAAGAAGTAGGAAGAAAAATAATTTTTTGGGAACAAACTGTTTTATTGCTTTTCAAAATATTCGCCTTTAACATTTATACACTTTTCCAACCTTTTAAACCAATTCTTGAAAAAGTTTTTTCACTCTGAAATTGATATCTCGAAACATGGTTTTAGAAGGTATCAACAGCTTCTTGCGGTGATGAAAATCGCTGCCCATGTACTTTTTGTTTGATATAAGGGAACAAGAAAAAGTCGATAGGTGACAAATCAGGAGAACACAGGTAATGAGACATTAATTTGATATTTTTATCCTTCAAATAATTTATTGTTTCACGTTCTGTGTGGGAGCTGACATTATCGAGATGAAGAATGATGCGTAGATTTTTGTTGTTTTTCCTGATTTCCTTGATGACTTTTGTCAAACAAATTTCTGTTTACCATTTAGCGTTAACAGGTTTTCGATCCTCTAAAGGAATGGTTGCGATATGTCTTGTAAGGCCGAAGAAACAAGCAAGCATTTTCTTGGATGTGCTTGATGAACGAATAACTTTCGTGGGATTCGGTTCATCTGGAAACACCCAAACAGTGGATTGTTGTTTCGTTTCCAGCTCATACGAATATGTCCAAGTTTCGTGACCTGTAACGATGTTGTTACTTAACGATGTTGTTAACGATGTTGTTGCAGTTCCCGATTGGAATTTTTTTAGTATTTCCTTAAGCCAATTTGCACGATCCTCTTTTTGAGCTTCTGTCAAATTGTATGGAATCTATCTGGAACAAATCTTTTTAACAGCTAAATGTTCGTGCAAAATCGAATGTATTGCAGTCTGTGATATGCCAAGGGATGCTTCTATCTCTCGATATGTGATAGGCCGATCTTCTTCAATCATGTTGCGCATAGCATGAATGTTGTCTGGAATCACTACCGATTTTGGTCGTTCTTCACGAGATTCATCACTGACGGACGCACAACCACGACGAAATTCTGCAAGCCAATTGTAAACAGTCTTTTCTGATGGTGTTTCATTACCAAAAGTTTCACGAGGTGAAACTAAGCATTCTTGTCGAGTGAGGCCTTCCTTAAAATCATAAAAAAATTATCCAACGAAAACCTTCACGGATTTTTCAATTTTTTTTTCACTCACTGGCTTCTTTAGAACACTCGTGTAAACAAAATACGCAGGCAATTTCTATAATGCCAATGATTCCTAGATTTAAAAAATGTGAATTTTACGAATATCCTGAAGAAAAGTTTCAGTAGCACCTCCTATAGGACGTTTGTAAAAACATATAAGGCAGCCTGCGTATAGAGTTTGAGGGTGCAGTTCGAAGAAGCAGAATCTCTCTCATGGTCTTTGTAGAGAAAGTAAAATAAACTAATTGCAACGTAGACTCGAAAAAATTAAGGATGAATCTTCATAAGCTGCAAAACATACCATAATAAATTAAAAAATGATCCCATTTACGATCAATCAGAAAAGAATTCGTCAGCGAGGAACTGCAGAGGAAAAATTTTCGAAGAGTAACACATCCTGCCAAATTTTCGATTTTTAAAGTATTTCCATTTTATTAACTGCAGTGTATTTCTCTCGGGTTTGTGCTAATTTATAGCTTTGTAGCAGAAGAAATCTGGCAATTATTTTAAATTAGTTTATTAATTATTGAACATTTCAAGGTTATGAATTCATGAATAAAATTGAAAAAAATTGCGCTTTTCTGAGAAAATGGAAAAAATAAATAAATAAAACGAAATTTTTATTGAACATTAAATAAACACAACGTCATTTATACATAAAAATTACAATACCATTATCGAATATTATTAAATTAAACCAATTTAAAATGTAAAAATATCGACCCTCTCTCAGCGGGCCGCGGTAAAATTATCAAACGTTGACCGGTCCGTGGTGATAGAAAGCAGGGTTGGCAAGTTTTTGATGCATGACAGTTTTTGGCGGTTTTAACCATGTTTTAAACAGTCACGTCAAACACATTTTGTCAAAAACTGTCAAAACCTCAAATATTGTACTTGTAGTGTTACAAATATCAATTGATGTCTTTGACTTTAAAATTGCATACATTTTATAAGTTATGAATATGTGTGAAATGTTAATTCTAATTTTTTAAGAAATATGATCATTGTTACATATTTTATGTATAACATATTGTCTAGAAAAAGGTAAAAAAAAAGTCGAAAGCAATTTAATTATGTATACAATATAGTCAAAACAATATTCTTGCTAATATAATATAAAAATTATAAATAATCAATTTCAATAGGAAAATTGTTATGCTTTATCGAATGCTTCGTAGGAAAAAATGAAAGAAACTAATAATTATTATTTTATTGCGAAATATTTTGTTCTTTGTATCTGTAATTAATCAATCAATAAATATTTAGAGAAATAAAATGTGTGCTTACTCATTACATTTAAGTACTGAATTTTTTTACTAATTCTATTTTGAATGCGAATCTTTAGTATATACTGATAATTAATAGTGTTGATCTTTATTTTATTTAAATGACTGAAATTACTTTGTTATTGAATGTTGCTTTACTCTTTCATTTAGGTTTTTATATTAAACCAAATATAAGCTTAATGCTTGCTTTTATGAAATGTTTAACCGTACCTTAATTTGAAAAGTTTGAAAAACTGCAGACCATTATTTATCTAACTGTTCATACAGTTCCATGTACCCTATTGAAAACTATCTGTGTACCATTTATATTTTTTTTTAGAGGAGAAAAATAATTCGAATACATTACACTCTATGGGCTGTCATATTAACTAATTATTATTCATGAGCTCAACTTGTGTGTGAGCGTAATAGATATTTTTTATTATAATTAATTTTAATTATGTATTTATTTTAATGCAAAATGAATATATACTGCATACTTAGTTTGATATTTTTTTTTCTTTAATAGATGAGTTTCTGACAATTTTCGACGGTTTAAACCAGTTTTTGACGCTTGTCTTGACAAAATCCAGTTTTTGCAGTCAAAAACCCAACCCTGATAGACAGGTCGGGAACCCTGTTATAAACGAAGCATTTTTGCATTAAAATGAGTAAGAATGAACCGGGACTTCACGAAAACAACTTATGAATGAAAAAGTCCAGAAACGCAGTCGGCCGTTCCTTTGTTGAGGAGATCTTACTGAAGTTCCTGTCACAAAAAAAAAGTCTGACAAAGAAAAGGAGCACTTGACTCGCTGTAGAGCACTGAAAAAAAATCTTCCACCATCACCATCCCACTGATCAGCAGGTATCACAAGCAGAAAAAGACAGCTCATTCAGAGATATCAGGGTCTTCGGACTTCAACGACACTACGACTGTCCAGTAGCAGAACATTTTAGGGTCGATCAGGATGACAGGGGCTGGCCGGCCAATCCGAGCGTAGGGATTTTATGGCTAAGAAACAAAAAAAGAAATATAGCAAAATAAGTATGATATTCCAGATATATTATTGAGTGGTAATACAGTAGAACTAAAAATCTGGAATCATTGGGGCTTTATCGATTTTGGGTTATAGAAATTTCTGGATTATGGGAAGTAAATGCAATTATAAAAAATCGCAATGATCAGGTAAAGTTGTCGAAAACAAGGACTTACCTTTCAAGAATAGAAAAAAAAACTATACACAGGGAGTCCTAAAAATGGGGTAACACGGTTTCATTCATTCTCTATTAGAGATAAGTGCGTAATGTAAATTGAAAAAAATTGTTCCAAAATAGGAAGAAAAAAAAAACTTTTCGTTAAGAAATATTTTTTTTTGTTAATTTTCATGAAGTGGCACTTTTTAAATATGTATATGCAACCCCAGGGGGGAAAAATTCCCACTTAGTAAAATGTGCCCCGTGCATTGAGCAGGTCATGCACCAAATTTGAGAACTGTATCCTTAAAAGTGTCAGTAACTTCATATATGAAGTTAAATTTAGGCTGACTTAAACCACTTTTCAATTTCCCTTGGAAGAAAAAATTACACGAAATAACGAAAGGAAATATTTTATTGCTGCCTAGAAATGACTGTTTACATTCAAATTCACGTACTACAGCTTCCGACCACCTCTTTATGTGTCTGATGTATGTGTTATGATGAAAGGCCGAAAATTTGTGCATCACCAAATAAGTTTATGAGGCACCTTTTACTAATTGGGAAATTTTCTATTTGAGGTTCACATGCAAATTTAAAAAAGTGTAGCAATTTGAAAATTAACGAGAGAAATTTGATCTTAGCATAATCATTCTTCCTGCCTTATTTTGAATATTTTTTCAATTTACATTGAAACACTTGCCTCTAATAGATAAAGAATTAAAAGCGTGTTTACCACCTTTATTGGACACCCTGTATATCAATATGATAAAATTATATCTTATAAATAAAAATGAAATTCTGTTTGTTTGTTTGTTTGTTTGTTCGTTTGTTTGTTTGTTTGTTTGTTTGTTTGTGGATTTGAGTTGTATACAAATCCACAAAAATGGACCTATCAGCCTGAAATTTTGCACAGATATGTAAAATAATATAGAATAAATCATAGTCCACTTTAAAACTTTGAAAGTCCACCCGTTCCCGGAATTTAAGTGATTTTTTATGTTCTCCACGCAAAAAGTTTTCCGTAATTGTAACCCCTGTAGTGAAAAAAGTGTGAAATAAGGATCGTGGTTGCCATGTGTGGCGATTTTGCCGAATAAGATGTTTTAAATTCTCAAAGTAAAAATAAAAGAATAATAATGATTTTTTTTTTGTTTAGTTTATATTCGTAAGGTTATATTTTTTTTAATTATAATATCGTGTGCATGGGAAATCGGAGCAGGAATGAAATGTTTTATACGCTAAACAATAAGAATTGAAGATTTCCGAGGCTAATATGTTAAAATTTTTTAGTTTGGCGAAAAAATAAAATGGCTCAAATGCCGAGAAAGTGAGTTCTAGCGGTTTGCACAGTTTCCTGCTTGGCGCAATTTACTGAGAGCTTAAGGAAACGGATTTTTGAAAACAAGTGCAAAGGTTTTATTAGAATACAGCGTTAAATTTTAATGATCCGTGCGAAAATAATGCAGTTATTAAGGGATTTCAAGCGATCTATCTTCAGCATTCTCGCGATTTTGAGGAGGATTCTAACGCTTGGCGCTATTTATCGTAATTTAATCGTCTGCTATTTGGGTTATGAATACACCTGCGTATAAGTTTTTGAAATTTTCATTCAGTTGGAATTGTGCATTTTTCTGAGCAGCTTTTCTGCATCTAATGTATTACATCCAGAAAAAAGGATGTTAGAAATATCAATTTTAATTTTGTTTAATCACACTCATGAATAATGATACACTTTCCAACTTAATGAAAGAAGGAACGAAAATAGGGAAGACCCATGGATTATAACTCTTTTTATATATAGCACTTTAGTGCGTATTTAAAAATCTGAAAGTGTGTCAGATTTTCTATGATTCTAGCGCTTGGCGCAATTTAATGAGAGGTTATTTTTAAAAACAAGCGTAGGTTATCTTATAAATAAAAATGAAATTCTGTTTGTCAATTTGTTGATTTGGGTAGTATACAATTCCACAAAAATGGACCTGTCAGCCTGAAATTTTACACAGATATGTAAAATAATATAGAATAAATGATAGTCCACTTTAAAACTTTGAAACTCCACTTAAAAAGTTTTCCTCCTGAATGGTCTCTTAATTTCCGTTCCCGGAATTTAAGAGATTTTTTATGTTCTCCACGCAGAAAGCTTTACGTAATATTAACCCCTGTAGTGAAAAAAGTGTGTGAAATAAGCATCTTGGTTGCCATGTGTGGCGATTTTGCCGAATAAAATGTTTTAAATTCTTAAAGTAAAAATAAAAGAATAATAATGATTTTTTTAGTTTATTTTTTTAGGTTATTTTTTTAATTATAATATCGTGTGCGCATAAGAAATGAGAGCAGGAATGAAATGTTTTATACGCAAAACAATGAGGATCGAAGATATCCGAGACTAATATGTAATTTTTTTTAGTTTGGCGAAAAAAAAAAATGGCTGATAGGCCGATTTTTAGAGAGTGAGTTCTAGCGGTTTACACAGTTTTAGGCTTTTGGGCGCAATTTACTGAGAGCTTAAGGGAATAGCATTTTTGAAAACAAGTGTATAGGTTTTTCTTAGAATACAGCATTAAATTTTAACTATCCGTGCAGAAATAGTGCAGTTATTAGGGCATTTCAAGCGATGTAGCTTCAGAATTCTCGCCAATTGAGTACATTGATTTAACTTGGGGGAAATCCGCCAAATTTCAGAAAATTGAAATCTTCGCATTTAGTACATCGAGGTAACGATGAATAAAACATGTTATAGTTGATAATTTAAAAATGCGGCTGTATTAAGGGATTCCACTTTTCAAATAAATGCCTGGCGGTCGAACCATTTCCCATTTTGATTGCTGCTAAGTCAATGCTTCGAATGATTCCCTGAAAAAACTCTTGCAAAATGGCGTATGCTGGCACTGGCACTTAGATTTGAAACTGGATTTTACTTGAGACTGGTATATACGTATAATAAGACTGGTTATAGATAAAAATGAATGTTGGTATGTGTGTAGGAGGTTGAAAAACTCCAGCACCGTTTCACCGATCACCATGAAATTTGGTTCACCTAAGTCTTTTATCATGGAGAAGGTTTTTATGCTATCCGTTTTCCTCTAACTTTTTACTAGGTGGCGCAGCAGAACGTCGAATTCTATTCCGTTTAGCCGTTCGCTATGCGAATATCGTCCAACCAATTTCGATGAAATTTGGTACACGCGAATATTAGAACACGGAGAATATTTTTCACTATCCATTTGCTGTAACTTACCGCTAAATAGCGCTGCAACGCATCAACTTCTATACCGTTCGACCGATCGGCATAAAATTTTTTATACTTACACATTTGAGAACGAAGAATATATTCTAACTTCGTTACTTTTGATGTTACTCACCACTAGATGGCACTGCAATGCATTATTATTTTAACTCGCCACTAGATGACGCTGCAGCAGGCCAAATTTTTGACCATTCAAACGGAGGCTATGAAAATCAGTATACATAGCTATTTGAACAATGAGAATATTTTGGCGTTATCCATTTTGCTATAACTCGCCACATGACGGCGCTGTAGCAAATCATTACTTTAATTAACCACTAGATGGCCCTTCAGTGTATCACTTCTTGACTGTGCGAATGATCGCTATGAAAATAGGTATACATAGATATTTGAACACGGGGAAGAGTTTGGCACGATCCATTTTCCTATAACTTGACACTAGATGTCGCGTCAACACATGAACTTCAAGACTATTCAGCCGATCGTCATGAAAATTCGTATACATCGATATCTGAATGCGAAGAATATTTTTGCCGTATCCGTTTTGCTAAAACTCGCCACTAGATTGTGCTACGCCGCATCGCCTTCTGCACCGTAAAAACGATTGCCTTGAAATTCAGTATGCATGATTATTGAACACAATATAACGCGATATCCATTTTGCTATATCTCTTTATTACAATAAATAGTAATCACAACAAATATTAATATCAAAAAGTCCATGCACTCCCGTGCGAAGAACGGGTACTTCGGCTAGTTTATATATAAATAAAAGTAAAAAATAAAACACTTTTATTCAGAAAAAAATTCACAACAGAACGATATTTTGTTTAAAAATATGCCTACTAAAATTTGTTGTTTAAATTTCGGTTTGTGCTGCATAATTGGGTTGCTTTAAGGCTGAATTTCGCGCAGATTATAGAAATTCCAGAGTCTGGAATTCCGGATTTGAGAAGTTCTACCGCATTTATCTATAAAATTTTATTTATTTAAATAATTTTTTGTATATATTAAAAAACAAAGAGGCATGTGCAATACCTGTAGGCTCTTACAAGCAAGGGTATACTTATTCTCGTCAAAAGAATTACATTACAAGAGGCATTTCATCCTTTTCATTTCGTTATTTACGAATCCTTATGTTCAGATCCCGACTAAGTCAACATAGGTCCGAGGTCAGACATATTTTCACGGGGGGAGGGGGCATTTTCTTCTTATAAAAATTAAAAAGTCTTATAATGCAGGCTTATTTAAATTCCAGGCTTTCTGCTCTTGTGGATGCTTGGAACTGTGAAGAACCATTTATGCATTTTTCAAGGGACTAGGGGGAAACGTTTAAATGGGACAAACGTATAAACGAAATTCTCAAAAGTATGTACATTTTCGTAGTAACAAACTATAAAAAGCCAGGTTTAAATTAAAATACTGCATCTTATACTATTGCTTAAAAATAAAATACACAATAGGTATGTAATACTAAGTGTTACTCTGAATTTAATGTGCAGCTAGTACTTGTATTCATATTCATTCCGAATGTACAAAATATTTTGTAATTTTAGGCTGTATGGCTGTGTGGGAATGTACAGAAAAATTTCATTGTACATAGTTAGAAGTGCCTGTTTAATATTATCATTTAAATCGCCGGATATTGGATATTCTTGCATAAAACTAAAACCTATCAAAGCGTGTTGAAAATTTTCATCACATTGCTTTTCTCCTTTTCATTTCTAAAGAAAACGTATAAATGAAGTTTCCGATTTCTCAAAAACGTATAAATGAAATTATTTAACATTAAAATCCAATGGATTTCGCTGATACCGTTCAGAAAAACGTGTAAATGATAAAAGCGTATAAACGAGAAACGTATAAACGGTGCTTCACCGTATTTTACAACTGCAAAAGGGCGGACCTTTGGAATTGTCCAACATGATTATATTGATCAGATATTCATTATTTTACTCAAAATGCTATATTAAAACCTTTTCTGTTGGTACTGTTTAACAACTTTTTTTAGAGAATTCTCTAAGCCGAGAGAGAGAGGAAAATATTTCTGGAAACAAAACTCTGGGCAGCTGCCACGCCGGCATCAGCCTTTTTCAGACTCTGCTCCTGTTTACAATCATAAACTAAAAAGGTGCAAAGGTACTGTTAATCCAATCCATGCATTAACAGTATTTCAGGTGAAGTATCATCTACGGGACCAAATCTCTATCATCTGCGGCTGCGGATGATCTGCTAATAGTAACAGCAAGCATTGGGCTTCGTGGAAATGTTGCTGCACATGCAAAGAAAATAATCCAAACTATCTAGAATATAGCACGAAATATGCGAGTATTTTTAAAGCTATAAGTTAATGCTTGATTTGCTTTATCTATGTCATTTTCTCCAGTCTAAAAACTCCAGAAATCCCAATTTCCATTGGATTGTGGAATTTAACAACTTAAAGTACAACAACAAATTCTGGAGCTACAGAAACAGTAACGTTAAAAATATGAAATCCTTTATTGAAATCAAATGAACAAAAATGAAAAGTGTACCGTTTACTGATACAAATAATAATCATTTTTCTGCTAAAAGATTGCTTTTTACATATGCAGACCATAGAACACTTAGTAGATGAAATGACCCCTAGCGTCAGATTCTTTGTGAAGTTTAGTTTCGCTATTATGATAATTATCTTTGTACTTTGATATACGATTCAATAGATGTAGGTTTATGCACAGGATAAAACCTTCCTAATTTCGTCTTCTCTTGTCATCCATTCTTCAATAGCTTGAACTACGCATGCTGTTCCTAATAGCATGTTATTTTAAGAACTATGATAATGGAAATGACATTGTGAGGATGACATTGCAAATAAATCACACCATTTTTTCAGGACACGGGAGGGCATTCGACCTCCAGGGTGTCGTCACCCTAAAGTCACGGTGCTATTGTGGATGACGGCGCTGCTATGTCTGGCGAGAGTCACAATGTGTTCCAACTTAGCGTTGGCTACGACTTACACGCTGTGACGTTACAGCCAAGGGCATAGCCAGAGGGGAAATCATGTAATTTTAGTCAATGCATTAATAGTTTTTTACTTTTTTTTATTCCGGAGATTAATTATAGGTGGAAAAAGTTTAACGCTACATATTCCCGATTTTTCTTTTCCTGGCTAAGCCCTCGGTTACAGCGGGAGGACACTTAACAGTCCAATCAACGCGAACCCTTTTGCGATGTCACGTGACTCGAAATGCATACGACGGCACGAAGGCTTTACGTTTTAAGGACAAGGTGAAAATGTGCTCATCTATATCCACTTCGAGAAGAATAATTGGGTCTCTATTCTACCACTTTCATTTAGGCGATTTCGCTTCGAATTGGTAGCGTAATTTGAAACATGCTAGAATTTAAACATTCGGTAGGGACAATCTGCACCGAAAGCTCTACCGTACTTTTCAGAATACGAACATACGTTAGCAGGTTGCGAATGACGTCATTTGGATGTCACACATCGGAACGTTCGCTTAAACGAACGTGGCAGAATCTCTGATCTAAGGGTCCGATTCAAACGAAACGCGATCGGTCGTCTCCACAACGATCGTTTTCTCTCTGGAAGTTCGATCGCTTTTACAAGCGATCGCAAAAGTGTATTCAAAGTGAAACAAAATAGGCGATCGAACTTACAGGTTTGCTAGATCGAAACTTTATCGCCACAGAGTGAAAACGCAACTTCCGGTGACGTAGAAAGTCGCTGTTAACCAATAAAAAAATCGCATCTTTCTCTGGAAAAAACTTTTAACTTAATGGCGACGACTAACTGTTTATTTATTTATGTTTGAGCTGCAACGGACAACAGGCTGTGTCTTAATTTTTTTCCCCCAACAGTATTGTAGGTTAATGTTTTAAAATTTTAACTCGTTTAGGTTAATATTTTTTGTATGTTTATAATCATGGAAGTACACTTTTAATTTATGAAGATTTTTTTTAGAAAATTATTAATAATAGTATAGGAGTAGATAATTGTTCTCTAGTTTGCCTACTACATTTTATTTTTCTGTAGCAGAGAAGCTGTTTATAATTATAATGGAGGGGTAGAATTACTGTATATTTTATGTTCTGATATATAATTAACAATCAAAGACATCTTTAATATAATGGTATGAATATTTGTATTTGTTTAGGAGGGTTGCTAGGATTCTTATTTTAGCGAGAAATTATTCGTTATTCATGTATTTTTTCGCGCTGATTCAATCATCAAATTTACCGAGCAATAAACGATTTAAAATGTGGACTATAGATGGCGCCTGCATCGTAGTTTCTGCTCAACTTGATTGGAACTCAAGGGCCGACAGAAAATAAACCCTACAGAAATTCTTTTCTGCGAGAAAATTCAGCTTTCCGCAGGCCTAAATCTTTTGCAGAATTCCCTGTCTGATAATTCCAACGGATTGTTTCGTAATTTTAAATAACGAGGTAATCTTCTTATCAACAGTACGTCCGCCATGTTCTCGAAAACGATCGCTTTTGAAAAAGCGATAGCAAAACACCGATCGCAGTGTCACGTGATCCAAAAGCGATAGACAGGTTTCACTTGAATAGGAAACATAGGAATCAGTCGAAAATTTCCGCGATCGCAAC
The DNA here is from genome assembly GCA_038373885.1 of Cheiracanthium punctorium. Classification (NCBI taxonomy): domain Eukaryota; kingdom Metazoa; phylum Arthropoda; class Arachnida; order Araneae; family Cheiracanthiidae; genus Cheiracanthium; species Cheiracanthium punctorium. The sequence goes on from JAWZYV010013479.1 coordinate 334,222, forward strand.
GGAAAACGATAGAACTCTGTTTCGTTTGAATCGGGCCCTAAATTTATTGAACCTGGGGAACCCTGGGGAGAAACGGGATTAAATAATATCGAAATGGATCATGGATTTAACCCTTATAAGATAGTTATCTATTTTTGTTTTGACAATTTTTTTTTTTTTTAATCTCACGAAAGCTCGTGTAGTGAGATAGTAGTATAGAATATTTAAATTTGTTTGATTAAATGCATCTACAGAATATAAATTTTGATTTTTGAGTCATCCAGTATATTTAGATATCCTTATTGTATTTTTGTAATGGTGACAGTTAGAGTCGTTTTAAAATAAATTTGTGAATTTAAAGCGCTTCAGTAAATTTTTGTTCCTTTTCTGCTGCACACTCGCACTTGCCGTCTATGCTATAGAAGTCCTCTGTCCAGTTCAATAAGTTTAGGTCATTGCGCAGAATAGAGAACATGGCAGTACTACTTACTTATGACGGGACGTGGAACGCCGTCCGGTTCCCCATTCCTCAAAGAACACGTGATGGTGGGGACGTCGTCGGTAGGAGCCAGCTTGGACCTGTGGTGCTCGAATTCCGACCTGGTGAGGAAGTACCAGCCGCAGTTGTCTTCGCCCGCCGTGAAAGTGTGACTGAGTTCCCTTCCGGTCACTACGGTGCTGTTCGCATTCTTCAAGCCCACTTTCCACCGCACGAGGCATTCAGACGGCGATGCTTCTTTCGCGAGGAATACTTCGATCAGGTCAGAGAGGACGCTGCTACGTCCTATGCAGAGAATCAGGTACCAGCGTTCTCCAGAGAAACTGAAAGAGTCGCTCCTGAAGTGTTTCAACGAAATCAGCGCGGACTGGTTGGAGAGTTCGGGAATCCTCCATTCCACCAGGGAATTTCGACCATCGGAATCCATTTGCATGTCAGGGGAAATGGCTACTTTGCCGATTTTCTCTAGCGGCGCCATCGTATAATTTCTCGAGGCTGATTATCCTGCTGGAGGAGAATGAAGCAACGATAAATTATGGCGAAACAGTATCCATTATAAAACATTCTTTAAACTTACCCGCTGCTTAGATTGAGTACACAAGAAATTGTGGACCCCTAAAAAATATTTGAGGCAGAGGCATAGCCGGGATTTTATTTCAGGAAGGGGGGGGGGGTCTGTGTATCAAATGTAAGCTAAGTACCCTGGTAGCACAACTAGTTCAAAAAACGTTGAAAACACGTTTTTTGACGTTAAAAAACGTGTTTTAAACGTCTTTTGGACTAATTGTGCTCCTAGGGTAAGGGATTCTCCCCTGGATACGTGTCTGGTTTGAGTGGCGAAACAGCTCATGATGTTATTTTGGATAGACTAAGATGTTATTTTGGTTTCTAATGCCCTTTGGCTTGTTATATAGCGGTTTCAGCTCCTCGACATAACACGCAGAATCAGTGGCGTAGGCAGACTTCCTTCAAGGGGGGTGTGGAGGTTATAGACATAACTTTGTGTTAAATTGCGTAATATGTAAGCTAAAAATTGAAAATTTATGGACATTTTGTTAAAAATTTTTTGGCAAGGGTATGCAAAGGGGGGGGGGTTGAACCCCAAACCCCCCCTTTGCATACGCCACTGCTCAGAATTGCCAACTGTCCTGATTTAGGCAGGAGACTCCAGATTTGATCGCCTGCCAACTGATTTTGGATACATTTCTCTTGGTTTTCGATAATTTGTTCATTTTCTCCTGATTTTCATCATTCATCAGATGAAAAATGCGATTTTTCGAATTTGAAATCTTTTTTAAAGTTCCGTGATGGCAAGCAATCCTTCTCGCCATTTTTTCCTTTCCTGCAATCAAACTAATTCCAGAAACCCAAGCATATATGACATAAAAAGCATTTGGCACACCTTCCACTCGTCGAGAAAAACTGAGAATGCAATGACGCAGATTTTTACGCTGCTCCTTATATGTGTATCTTGTAACCATATTTTAATGTTTGCTTGTTTTTTCGTGTACAGTGTCCACGTATAATCGAGACATAATAAATGTTTAGTTGGGATTAAGACGTGTATTGATGTTCCTGTCCGACTGCCTGCACTAGTGAGCAAAGATCATAGGTAAGCAATCATTCTTTTGTTTGTTTTTGCATCTACCTGTAGATCCAACCAAACTTACGACATATTTGATTATGAGACTGATAGTTGCTTCGGACAATTACATTAATTAAGTAAATAGATAAACCTTAATCACTGAGACTGAAAATCTGAAAAAAAAAATGTCTCTTAAAGATAACGTAACAGTAGCGAAACTAAATGCAAACAATTACGGTACATGGAAATTTAAATTGTAGATGCTTCTTGTGAAGGAAGATCTTTATGATCTCATTCTCGAAGAGCCTCCTACACCAAAAACGGAATATTGGCAAAAACGCGATCAAAAGACGCGTGCCTTCATTAATTTGTGCATTGAAGACAACCAATTAATGCACGTAAAATATCAAACGACTGCGAAAGCCACATGGGATGCACTTAAGAAGATTCATGAAAGATCGAACCTCTCAAGTAAGCTCTTTCTGCTGAGAAAATTATATATAGCAGAAAACTTGAAGAAGAAGGAGACATGAATGATCATATTGTTCGTATGCTTGAGCTGATTGATTAGCTCCGTGCTTTTGGGAAAAACATAAACGACTCGCCCAGCTCGGCTTTGCTCTTGGGCTCTTGGAAGCTAAACCCGAGGAAGAGCTGACTCCAGAATTCATAAAAACAAAATTAAAGGGTAAAGATACAAACCCGAATCATCACAGAGTATCAAAGAACAAGAACAATCAAAAATCTTCCTTTTGCTTCGAAACCAAGTCACAAGGTCAGAAATGCTTCACGTTCAACGTAGAGATCGGCCAGAAGGTCATTCACCTCCGTACTCCTGGGTAATTGACTCGGGCTGTGCAGTGCATCTCATATCGCGAACGATCTACAGCTGTTTTCTGAAATAGACCGCAATATTGAATGCGAAGTTGTGGTCGCGAATGGCAACAAGCTGAAAGTAAAGGGTCGTGATACTGTTATGATAGAAAGTTTAGCTCATGAAGTAAACACAAATCAGATAACTCTGAAAAATGTTTTATATGTTTCGGAACTAAGAACAAATCTATTATCTGTTAACCCATTCGTGCCTGGATATTTTTGCGACTTTCTTCGATTTTTGCTAACACCAGAAGTAATTGATAAATTTCTGATGTCAACTTTTTGAACAAGGGATGATTTCATTTAAAATCGTTATGTATAAAAATTGAAAAGTCAACATCCTACTTGCTATATTAAAATATTTTGTGGAATTGAGGTTCAATACTCGCGAATAAAGGCTAGGAAAAATAAATAACGTTTTCGAATGATAGCGATATTGCCGTCCCAAAAAAGGGACGCTAGGCATAAATGGGTTAAACGCGCGACTGAGAATAACTGTCACGTGATTTTTGAAGGAAATATATGCAGATTTATCCAAAACGGGGAAATTTGCTTAAGAGAATTTGCTAAAGAGGGTTTATACGAAGCCGCAGTACAATACCCCGAAGTTCAAAATTTAGCTTATGGTACCTCAGAATGTAGAAAAGAAAACTGCCTAGAACTGTGGCATAAGCGGCTTGTCCATCGAAGTTACGATTCAATAAATCGATTAATTCGTGAAGAGTTAGATAGCGGCATTAAAATTGAAAATTGCACACATGAGAAAATTTGCGAAACTTGCACAAAAGCTAAAATGAAAAATAAACCATATCCGAAGTCAACTTTGTTCAGGGCACGAAAACCCCTAGAACTCTTACATTCGGATGTTTGTGGCCCCATTCAAACTCTAAATATTGGAGGAAAAACGTATTTTGTCACATTCGTAGACGATTACAGTCGTTTCACAATCGTTTATTTAATGCCACGAAAGAATGAAATTTTTTCGAAGTTAAAAGAATATGTCGCTATGACGAAGAACAAATTCGGAAGAAAAATTGAAGCAATAAAAACGGATAACGGAGGTAAATATATTAGTCACAAAATCGAAGACTATTTTGTTGAGCAAGGGATAAACTATCAGCCGACAGTTCCCTATTCTGCACCTCAGAATGGAGTCGCCAAAAGGTAAAATGGAACTCTTTTAGAAATAACTCAAGGCATGTTAATCGATGCAGGTTTACCCCAGAAATTCTGGGGTGAAGCCATCAACACAGCGGTATATTTACAGAACCGTCTACCAACGAAATCAAACGTGAAAACTCCATATGAGTTAAGGACCAATAAAAATCTGAACCTTTCTCACTTAAAACTATTTGGCTGCAAGGCTTTCGCTTGCGTCCACAAGAATAAAAGGGGAAAGTTAGATGATAGAGCTGTCGAAGGAGTTTTCATCGGTTATGATACAGAAGCACTGAGTACCCCATTTATGTAGGTGACGAAGTGAAGGTTTGCAAAACAGCAAAGTTCATCCTAACTAATATTATAAATGCGAAAGTGAGTTTGTTTGTTTGTTTGTTTATGACGCTTTCAAGCCTAAACCGCTGAATAAATTATGATGAATTTTCGTTTTAGATATAGATGGGACCCTGGAGAAGGTTGTAGGCTACTTAGAATTTTAGATTTGTAATTACTTTTTTAATTATTAATTAAAAACCGTTTTTACATTGCCATGCTTGGCGAGTTTCGCCCGTTCAAGTGATTCCTGTTTTGAGTTAACAAGAATGCTATTACTTCAATGAAGAAGCACGTGCATCTGAAAAACATTAAATAATACGGAAATTATGCCAGTTTTATGCCAAATCTATCTATCTCTAATAATAAAAATGGATGTTCTCCAGACAAATCTACAGAAAGCAGAGCTTTGAAAATTTGAGCATTTCTGGGCCCATGACTTCGGTAAAGTGTACCTGAGGCTCAGAAATTTTAATTACTTTTCTAACTATTAATTAAAAACCGTTTTATTGCCCGCACAAAATGATTTATGCTTTTGAAATAAAGCAGAATTCTATTTGCAAAATCACATGCATTTGGAAAACATAAATAAGTATGGAAATTATGTTTATTTTACGCCAAATTAAAAAGCATAAATAAAGAAAAGTGTACTTACGGATAATCCCGGCGGTCCGCCGAGACGAGCGATTTTTTGCCGAGATAAATGCCGGGCACATGAAATTATTAATGGTTTTGAATACGATTGGAAACAGTTTGGCAACTCATTTGACGAAAAAACAGTTTGGCGGGAATGACCGCCGGGATAATACGTAAGTACAAAGAAAATCCCAGATGTGTTTCTTAAAGTTCGTAAATTTCCAAATCCTACCAATAATATAAATGTGTACGTTTATGTCTTTGGATGTTTTTGACTGAATCACACAAAAATGGTTGGAAAAATTTGTAATGAAGATAGCGTATGCCCTGGATTAACATACAGGCAACCTTTCAAGCATATAACATATATAATTCTTTTACAAAGACACTCAAAATAATGCTAATGCATTGCGCTCTATAGAAATTTTGTAGCTACTAAACCGATTTTAAACCTTTTTTCACTGATTGAAAGTCCTAGGCCTATATGGTCCTAGGCCTATAGGGTCATTGGCCTATATGGGGAATTCCTCTGTGTGGAATTTTCTAAGGGATCCTAGCCCGTATTTTCGCGAGGTTTTGGAAAAAAACACGGAAAACTGCGAGCGGTCGACAGGCGCGAACGGAGTTTGAACCTGGCACCTCCCGCCTTCCAGTTTTGAGTGCAAGAACCTCTTAGACACTGGGGGGACCTTTTGAGTGTTATAGTGTATCTTTTATGCATATATCACAAATAGTTCTTTTACAGGGATACTCATAAGAATTACATTATGCTCTATCTGTATCTCTGTAAGTACTGAACCGATTCCAAAACCTTTTTCACTGATAGTAAGCTACACTATTCTTGAGTATTATAGGCTAAAATTCATGCATGTAGCGCAAATAGTTCCTTTACAGGAACACTCAAAATAATTCTAATACATTACGCTCTATGGGCATCTCGTTTAACTACAGAACCGATTCTAAAACTTTTTCGCTAATAGAAAGCTGCACTATTCCTGATTAACATAGGCTAAAATTCATGCATATAGCATAAATATTTCTTTTAAAAGAACACTCAAAACAGTTCGCAAATACTGTCGTAACTGCCCCTATTCGCCAAATGCCTGAAAAAAATGTAAATTTAGCAATTCTGCATACTCTCTTATTTTAAATGAAGTACACTACCATGCATTGTACTTGATTTAAAATAAGTAAAAAGCAAATAATATTTAAATGCAGTTTCTTTAGTCGCAAACATATTTGTTATTCACACATGCTTCGTTTCTCTCGGGGCCTAATTCTAAAGCCGACGCGGACGAAGTCGCGGGTAGCCGCTAGTTGAAAATAAATTTGCACAATACGAAGATCAAAATGAAGAAGAAATTGACTACGAATTAGGAAACACGAGAAAAGAAGAACTGAACGGAGATGAAGACACCCAATGCGGAACAATTTCTGAAGAAGACACAGAAGAAAATACACCCCCTAGAAGATCTGATAGAACAGCAAAAGGTGCAACACCGGAAAGACTAGCATATCAAGTACACTCGAAAATTAGAGAACCGAGAAGCTGGAAAGAAGTAGAAAATATGGAAAACCAAGAAGAAAAACAAAAATAGATCGATGCTACCGAAGAAGAGATGAAATCTCTAATTGATAATGTGACTTGGGAATTAGTCGATCTTCCAACAGGAAAGAAAGAAATCGGATGCATGTGAACGTTCAAGGCAAAATTAAACGAAGAAGTTTGAGTAGTTGACAGAGGCGCAGAGAGTCAAGTCTTCACAGGTCAAGTCTTCAGTCCCCCGCAGGGGATAAAATCTTTGGGGTCCCTTTGCTAACCAGAATTTTTTTTTTTTGATGTCGTATTAGATCATTCATTTATTCCTTATTAAAATTATTAATCATTTAAAGAAACTTTAAATTAATAGTAATTGGAAAATAATATATAGAATTAAAATTATTAATTTAAAAGAGTATTATACTTTAATAAACATCCGTGCTCTAAAACATACCAACATTTTGTTTTGAAGGTTTCGTCACCTCCATAGAGAAAATGTATTTAAAACGTTAACATTTTTGCATGTTTCCTCATTCATACTTCCATGCAAGCAGGCAGCCAAAAAAAAAAAAAAAAAAAATTCAGAAGTCCAAAAAAGTGGAAATTTCACAATTTCTCATAGAAAGTCTTGATCTTTAACATTTTGTTAAAGAAAATTCAAAATTTCGGAGGTTGGGTGTGGCCCATAGTCTCTCCTCTGGCTATACCCTTTCTTCCACTATTTAACAATGTGTCTCGGAAATAAAATGATTTCTTGTTCAATAAATCTTTTATACTTTTAGTCATGGTATACCGTTGAATAACACCGTCAATGTTTACTTTTCTTTCAAAAGAAGACTAAATCAGAAACACCCTTCGTTTTTGTCAAATTGGTGGTTTATGCTCTAGCTGGCTTTTTGTAATTTCATTAAAAATGAATTGGAAAGATCCGGGGACATAATCTGAATTTGGACTCTTTACAAAATTGACAACACACAATTAAGTATCATATAAACAGCAAAAGCGGGGCCCCTTCACAAGCTGAGGTCCTGGGGATTTTTCCCCTGTTCCCCCTCCCTCTCTGCGCCACTGGTAGTTGAGCGCTACAAAGCAAGACTCGTCGATTATTATTGTTTATGCTAATGCGTAAATTGCAAAGAATCGCCACTTGTGCCAAATAATCAAAGTTGTTTCTTTAAATCGAGCTTTGAAGTGGGAGGAGTGGAGATGGATAGTATTAATAAGCGTAACAGGTAGTATTAGTACATTTGTAGGGATAATATGAATAAATCACAGTATACCACGTTAATAAATATTTCATGAAATTAAAAATATTCTGTTCATCATTTTTCAACGGTTGTCTTACAACCAACTAAACGATAAGTAATTGTAGTTTGCGTTAATATATCCCGTAGTCATTTCAACAGAGGAGATTACTTGAACTTTTTAAAAAACGAAATTCTGTTTTGTCACATGCAGATATGATTTTAGTAAAATATTCGCTTCTAGGGATGGACGCGAGACGAAAAATAAGCGTCTCGCGTCTCGCAAAATAGCCTAAAAGCTTGTCTCGTCTCGCAAAAATCCCTATATCGTAATGTTAAAAATGTGTGTCTCGTCTCGCAAAAAAGCTGTAAATCTCTGTCTCGTCTCTCAAAAAAGTCGCGTCCATCCCTATTCGCTTCTCACTGTATGAAGAACGGGTGCGCAGCTATTTTAAAATAAACGGTTGTCCATTTTTTTTTTTTTTTGAGTCATTATATTGCAATGATGGCAGGTTAGTACTCATGACGCAAATTTTACGTCAAGAGTCAAATAATTTTGCTTTTTTCAGATTCCACATCACTGGAATTAATTCGAATTACACATGTAAGGAAATTTTTCGTTTCCTACCGTGCAAAGAACGGGCACGCAGCTAGTAGTGTCAGAGCCTGATTATCACACGGGCATGCGGGGCAATAGCCCGGGGCCCCGGAAAAATAAGGGCCCCCAAATCTCCCGATTTATTGTTATCATGATTTATCACATATTCATGCATGCTGCAATGATAAATTTTTTGCAACTAAATTTCCTTTGTAATATCTATAGCATAATTTTTAACAATAAATGGACTTAGAGATTTATTTTCTGTTCTAATTCAATGGTCTTTAAGACTCATGGATCAATAAACAAGAAGTTAGGAGTTTTTGAAAACGTGTGGTATGGCCATATATATGCTTATCACAAAATAGACATTAGTTAACATTTTTTATTTCGTGATGAAGGAAAGAAAATTTCGAACTTTTTGGTGTATCAAGAAATTTTTTTTGGAGTAAGAAACTTTGCTCCCGTGCCTCGTAATCGCCGTTCCTGTAATTTGCGCACCCATGCGCAAATAATACAAACGGACTTAAAAAATATTAAAATCACTTTTAAATACATAGTCTTGTTCTAAATAAGTATAAATAAATTGGTAATTTTTAATTCAGTTTTAGTATTCTTTAAAAATGTTTTATTTTTATGTCGGGAAAGTGCAACCGCAAACAAAAATAAGTTAAAATGCTTGTGATAGGATAGGGGCCCCGAAATAACCTCTTGCCCCGGGGCCCCGACCACCTATGATCAGGCTCTGAGTAGTGTACTAAAAGAACAGTGTCAAACACCTAGTAAGGAACGATAGTAATTAACTTTTGACCTACCTGCTTGAAGCGAGGCCACGCGAGATAGTAAGTTGTCCTCTAACGGGCCGTAATGCAGGTTCGGGAAAATGACTGTGGCGTCACAGCAGACTGGGGATAAACCAGTTTCAAGAGAAATCCTCTCTGCTTCGCTCGTGTCTGAATGAATCTACGACATGGGATCTTCAACTAGGCTGCGCCAAGCCAAGGCCATCTTGAATAGTACAAGGCCAGGACAGCGTTTTCACCGCTAGGGGCAGGGTTGCCAGATTTGGCTAATATTAGCCAATTTGGCTATTTTTGATCGCGTTCCGCTAGAAAATTTATAAAGAAAATAGACAACCTGAATTTGGCTAATTCTTGGCTATTTTTATTGAGGTTTCTAGAAACTGGCTCCAGTATTAACTAATTTTTTTAAGCATATTTGACTTGGTAAATTTTTTGAAGAAACTGTCTAACTTTTTTAGCCTTAGCAGGAAAGAAAATTCAGTTACCTCAACCAACTTTAGCACTACTGAGAGAGGGACGTGGGGTCAGAGCTTTTGAAAGGATGGTGATAGTATTGTAACGGGATGCAAGGAAGCGATGAATGCAAGTAGACTGGGAACCATACCACCACCCGCGGGAGATATATAATCTCCCGCGGGTGGTGGGAGATGTATGTTATGTATGTGGGAGATGGGATATGTTATGTATGTGTGGAGATGTATGTTATGTATGTGGGAGATAATGTTATACATCTCCCGTGGGTGGTGACCATACGCGTTCGAATTCTGTGTTTTAAAAGAAGGGAGAGTAGCCTACGGCAAAGCGTTTATATTTATACATTCATTTGAGCGGCACTGCATTACTTAGCCAGTAGCGTAGCCAGGATTTTATTTCGAACTGGGATGAGTAATAAATTTTAAGCTAAGTAAGAGCTTACTTACTTATTCAAGAACAATAAGTTAATTTAGTTCACCATAAAAAGAAAGGGACCAGAGTGGCGTAGCCAGAATTTCTTTTCGGGGAAGGGGGTCCAAAATTTTCTCATCTATGCATCAATTACACTAAAATAAGTGAAAAAATTCCCTTACCCGTGTTTGTCTCCAGAAGTCGATCCAGGTATGATTCCTAGGGTCCCATTTTTGTGAAAATAGCTTATTTTTGTGAATTTCAATACTTAATTTTGTGAATTTCAACACATATTTTTGTGAATTTTCATACCAATTTTAATGAAAGTAACTTTTTTTTTGTTAAAATAATTGATAAAACACATTAAAATGTAGGGTAAAATGCCAATGAAGGGCCGTATTAATCCATTACATTTTTGTGAAAGGGCCTTTTCACTCGATTATATTTTTGTGAAGGGGTTGCAAAATGGATCCAATTTTCGTCTGCATCGACCCCTGTTCTCTCTAGTTTCGGGAGAGAGTAGGCAACAACTCCTAGATATAGAAGGCCTGAGAACAGAAGCTTTTACGTCATCACTAGGTCTTCTAAGATGACGTCATAACAGTGTTACTTTCACAAAGTAAAACTATTTTAAATTTCTGGTGAATTATAGAAATTTCAGAAAATATGTTAAGTTGAAAATAAAAATTTAAATAAATTTCTAATAAAGAGTAATTCATTATGATCTATTTGTATAGCATATTATATAATTAGTGATGGTTAAAATTTGCTGTTTGTCGTAAAATCAAATTTCTATCTTAAATCATTAAAATGTTTTATGCGGGAGTAAATTCACCACAAACTTTGAATAGTTTTACTTTGTGAAAATAAATGTCTAATGACGTCATTTTAGTGGACCTAGTGATGACGTAAAAGTTCCTGTTCTCAGGCATTGTATATCTAGGAGGTGTTGGAGCAGGGCCCGTTTATCACAAAACAGGGCCCTGGGGCAGAAGTCTGAATGGGGGTTCCCTACATGTTGTTACTGTATCTGGCAACTACTTTATGTACTCGTATTTCTTCTGTGTTCGCATATGAGTCTTTGTCATAATTAAATGTATCCAACATGAAGTATACTAATATTGGATAAATGAGAATGCTTATAAACGTTATAAACATATGAAACAACAGCATTATGAAATAAGCTTTATTAAAAATGAAGACTTAAAAAAATAGAACTAAAAGTCTGACTTTTCATTATATTAATAATCATAATCGGCAAATTTCTATTTATGGGTGTCCCATTCTCGCTGAGTAGTCACTTAAAAAACTTCAGTGGGTCCTGCAAGTTACCGCGAAATCACTTAAAATCTAGCAGCCATTCTAGTTACCACTTCTTTTTGCAGAAATCGTTAATCTGCTGTGATATTTTTTCTATGGAGAGGGGGGGGGGAATAAAGTGGAAAAAAAACGATTTTTGGAATTTGTGTGTAAATTCATAACTGAAAAAAAATAGGCATTTACTACATTGGAAAAACACCCTTAAACTAAATTCATCTACTGCAATAATTTAGAGGCCCCTTTTAATCGAAGCCCTGGGCATACGCCCTCTTGCCCCTGCAATAATCAGTGACTGGGTGGGAGCCCCCCCCCCCATCGCTACGCCACTGGGATGGGCTGCAGATCCCCACCTTCAAAATAAAATCCTCTCTATGTTACTAAGATAAACAGAATTCTTCAGTCCATTCGTATTTATTGTATACAGTATGAATGATTGTTCATTAAATTATTAGGTACTTATTTTGTTCATTTGCCTTATGACCGATTTTGTTTTTCTTTCGGGGCTGAACATGTCCGGAATTCAAGAGCAGAAAATAGAAGTTTCTCTTTGAATTTTTTAAAAAATGTTTTAAAAAATTTTGTGAGAATGTCGTCGTCCCCCCCCCCCTACCTCATGTAAGAAAACGTGTCCATACTCTATTCCAGTTTCAAATTCTGCTTTTAAAAGTCTAATTAAAAATCCAAAAGATAGCGCTGCAATCGCTGGTTTGGCTATTTTTGGCTAATTTTCAGAAGCCATTTGGCTATTTTCATAAACTTTGATCTGGCAACCCTGGCTAGGGGAAAGGAGGGAGTGATCTGGAAGTACTGGATATTCATAGAGAAAGGCAAGTCACAGTTCTTACACATTACTTACCATATTTATTATTTAAAGGGGAAAATATTTAATAAAATGAGATAACTCTTAAGAATTATTACTTGCATTAGTCAATGTTTGAGATTAAATTATTAATATTAGCTGTTTTAATTTAATAAAATGATTACACATAATGTTTCAATTTACAGAGTTACTTCATTGAAAAAATCAACTTACAATAATGTAATAAATCTAATTAGAATTCAGCAGTTGATGAAAGAAAAGAATTCCTTTAAATAATCAAACAGTTAATCCATTCTCTCTTGATTTGGACAAAAAATTAAATTAAAAACCAAATTATTTAAAGAGCTTAAAAATAGTACGAACATTTAATAAAATATATATAGCACTTTTACTTGTAAATGGTAAGTAGATTTTTATTATTAAAAGATAGGTAGCTAAATTAATAATAGATAAAATATGACATATGTACTTAATGACCTTTACCTTTTTACAATTTAACACATGATTATAATTCAAAACACTAGATTCATATAAATAAGAAATGACACAAGTTCAGAAACAAATTTTTTTTTATTTAGAAAATCACAAAGTTAGAAAATTACGGGTGAAGTTACATTTCAAACATAATAATACATATTTTGAAAATTTCATATCGATTTATTTTACGACATTATTTTTTAGCTGTATACAAATGTTTCTCAAGTAAATCATGGGAATAAAATTTGTGATTTTTGCAGGAATCTTAGATACTTTTGTCGTAGATCTATGGAAATGGGTATTTTAATATCTTATACTGATTTATTACCCCTCCCCTCACAAAGCAATAATAATAATAATACAAACAATGCTGATTTAAATCATTTTTTAAATTTTTTAACCTTTCTTTCATTTTTTTCATCCTTATAATTTTTTTTCCTTTTTTGTACGTTGAATAATTTCGTTACATTGTTTTGAATAATTAGTCAAACATATATTTGCAAAAATCTGAATAATTTTGCGCACAGTAGGAAATAATAGAGTTTTGCATTCATAACACTCATCTGTTTGTAAAATTTCACTTATTTCTACACCTGAGATACAGAGTTTTACAAATACCGAAAACTGATTTTTACTAACTATATTGAATTCTTTTTCATATTCCCCTGAGGCAATTTTCTTGAAGCACAGAAAAGACAAGAAGATATCTATAACAGTTGTAATCGGAAATTTTAGCCCACCCCTATTTAATTCTTTCAGGTAATTATATTCATCATCAATTTCCAAATCAATCGGTGTATCTAACACAAAAAAATTTAAGCACATTTCACATGATAAACCTAATTTTTTAACACAATAACCACCAATGTATATTAATACTTTAACATCATTTTCTGGCAAGTTTTCTACATTCAGAGTTTCCAAACGAGGTTCGAAAAATGATACATCGACGTCATTTGAATCTTGATCTTGTGTGTGAACAGAAATAAAATCTTTAATTTTTATTTCTCCATGAATTTCGGAATGGTGTTTTAAAATACTTTTGATTCTCAGTTTTTTTTTCTGCCTCTAAAATTTGCTGCACTCTCACATAGTAATTTGATCCGGCCATTCCCCTATATTGTTCAAATCGACTTTCTAAATTATCAGTTTGGAACTTCCCAGTCAGTACATATTTTGCTTGCACATTCGTAAGGACATAATTTATCAGCTCAACAATCGTCTTAGTTGTATGGGAAAGGGCAAAAAACGTTTCTGCTGATAACAGCCATGCCTTGCTTTTTGTTTAAATTTCTCCCATAAACCAACCCATTCTACAAACTGATTTAAAAAGTCTAATCTTTCGTCATTTACAGATACAAATGGTTCAGCATCTTTTAAGCGAATATGAAACCCTTTTCTGGGGTCTTTAATATTCATAATTTGCCACCTATGAAAATCTATGAAAATCGCAGTTGATAAATAATCGGAATTGTTTTCACGAGAGGAGAATAATTTTAATGAGGCAGAATTAGTATTATCAAAAATTTTCAAGGCCAATTTTACATTCTGCTTTTTCGATGCTGGTCGGGTAAAGAGCTTTATTATTCAATTTAGGGGCGGTTTTTAAAATGCTATTTTTTTCTTTATCATAAATATTTTCAAGGTCAGAAAACGATGCTTTTAGGATTTCATTGTCATTTTCGGGATTAGGAAAATAAAATGTTTTATTAAACTGGGAAATCCAATTATTTCTTACACTTTTGATTAAATGAACGCTATCAAACAGTAAAAATAGTTTCTCAGATTCATTAAAAGGGTGAGTTATACAACACTGTAATGAATTATTATCACACAACTTAACAAACATATTTCGATTGATACGATTATTATCTGAAATAATTGTCAATACTCTAAATCCCACTTTTTCCATTAATACATCTTTTGTCATCTGAAACAAGTTTTCTGCTGTCATTTTACTCACGGGTACCAGCGCGATAATTTCTTTACTTTTAGAAAATAATGATGTATACATAAATGCTTGTATAGTTGTTGCCGGACACATAGAATCATTATTATTTGAAAACCCTAATAGCTTATCAGATTTATAAGAAATACTAGGTTTAATATATATTTCATCGATTAACAAATTAACTATTTTTTCGTGTTCTTTTAAATTATTATGTTTTGCTGTTAAAAATGATTTATTGTCTAAGGTTGTAATACTTGGTGAAACTTTTAAGTTAGCAGAAATTCGTTTTAAGTGTCTTAGAGATGGTAAAATAATTATTTTTGAGTTATACAAATATAAATAACACGCGGTTGATCTAATATAAACACAATATAAATACAATATCAACAATATAAATACGATATACAATACAAAATACAATATACAATATAAATACAATATCATTAAATCACTACTATAAGTTCTACCATGTACAGATTTATTTGTTAATGACATTTGTTCAGAAATGAAATTAATTAAGTCACTATTGTCAGAATTGGACTTTTCTTCTGAAAAACATCGCCAATATTCAATTGCTTTAGCATAGTTATCTTTTTCTGCATTAATAGACTGACAAATTTCATAATTTTTGGCTATTGATAAAATATTTTCCAATTCCCCCAGCAAGTTAGCAAATCGTTATTTAATATTGAATGAAAATTATTAATATTTTTCTTACCTTCAAAAAGATTTACTTTCAGATTCTTGTCAATTTTTACAGATTTAATTATTTTCACTTGATCACAGCACTTGAGAAACAAAAAATGTATACATTCTTCACAATAATGCACACATATATTATTTTGCTTTAAAAAATCACCAACGCGATTTTTTTCTTTTTTCAACTCTTCTTGAATATCCGCAAGAGATTTAATTTCATCTTCCTTTAAGAAGGTCTCCAATAAGTCATCCAGTTTTTCCATTTTTCTTTTTCTTTCGATAGTAGCTTTTCTTTCAGAAGTAACTTTAGTCAAATACCTTAGGATACTTTCTTTCATATTCACGTATTGTGCCGTCTTTCAAAATCACTTTGTCAACTAAAACAATTGATTCTTTTGTGAAATGCTTCATGCATACCACAGTGTTTTTGTTGGGGATGAAATGTCTGGGAATATTTTTTATCCATTTTTTCTTCATTTCATCATCGTTCGGGAATCGAAAACACGTTGTATAAGGTTCTCCCGGCTTGTTCGAAGAACAGTTTGGGACACAGCAATACCTGGGCATCCTGCATAATAATAAAAAAAGAAAAATAATGAAATAACATGTCTCATTTATTGCTTAAATGGTCATTTTAAAGTTCGCATTATTCATGATTTTTAAAGCACTTTAAAATCTGTTTTCTAACACACTTTTTAAATCCATATTAATAAAACATGCATACTTTAAAACCTAATCAATATAATAAAGCCTAAAAAATCCACGTACTTGGGTGGAAAATATCAAGAAGATTATAAGCAGTTTTTGAAATGATTCAATCATTTTAAATGGTCCATTCATGAAATGAAATTTGTAATTTTGTGAAAAGAATACATAATAAATTTAATTAATCTATCCATTTTTAACACTTAGTTTAACACTCTTGAAGTTTATTAAAATATGATACAGATAACTTGAATGGAAGTATTACAAATTTACAGTTTAAAGTAGATCAATTATTGTCTTTAAGTTTTTTCTTAGATAATAGAAGCAATATATAAGCGATTTGAAAGTAAGCCGAATGTTTACAAGCTGCATGTAATCGTAACTTATGTAAAATTTCAAAATAAATAAATATATAAAATCTTAAACACAATCACATTTTATGTAAATTAGAGCGAAAACTTGTAATAGAAGAAATGTGATGCTACAATTAAGATGAATAAACATTTTAACAAGAAAAAATGCAGATTTTTATAAGGAATATAAAATCAACTTACTTCTAACTAACTGCTAATGATTTGCTGGAACAAATAATCCAATGGCTGAAAGAATCCAGGCATACAATTTTGTAGTTTCACAATCTTGATCTAAATCATTTTGTAGCACAAATATTATGAATATATTCAATGAAACTATGCCATTTTACCACGTGCGTGGAACGCGGGATGCCGAGTGTCCTTATCTGTTGGTGTGGGTAAGGTAATTGATAATCCGATAACCTGCTCTTCCCTCGGACATAACCTGGAAAATCTCTCCCTCCTTTGACCACGTGACCTCACTTGAATTTCTCGGCTGTCATGGCCTGTACTTTCGAGACTGGCCTTGGCTTCGCCCCACCGATTAGTGGCATAGCGCTAGCGCTTTGAACTGGGAGACGGGAGGTGCCTGGCTCGAAACCAAGGTCGAGTTCGCCGACCTAACCGTTCGGAGTTTTCAATGGTTTTCTCCGAAACTTCACGTAAATACGGGTTAGGATCCCTTAGAGTAAGGTGACCAAACGTCCCCATTTTCCGGGGACAGTCCCCCTTTTCAGGACGTTTTTCAAATTGTCCCCAGAATGTAAAAATGGAACTGGGGACAATTTTTTAATTATTGCATTGTTTTTCAATTAAATTACTGTTAATTATTGCAATAATTATAAATGTCCCCAGTTTTAATGTCAGAATTGGGGACATGTCCCCGATTCTGACTACAAAAATCTGTTCACCTTACCTTAGAGAGACCCCCACGGAGGGCCACCCCCCCCCCCAGGCCTAGATGTAGATTCCTTGAGCAGATAATTGGCCTTAACACCCCATTCGTTAATTCAACTAGGCTGTTGCTGCTTATAATCGATCGCTTCAAATTAATGTTTTGGATTAGAAATTTTCAGATTATAGAGTAAGTAATTACAGTTTTGTGTTATACTAGTTTATATGAATGAATTCTGTGCGTGTTTATTTTTGCTAAGAGTTATAATTTCTAGCAATCATATAACTTAAAAAAATTAAAACTAACACTACGAGCTATTGTAAAATTTGGATTAGTATTTCTAATTGTAATGTGCATGCATTTATTACGTAAACTGTCCTTTACATTTTCATAAGTATTTCTATTAAGTAGTTACATAGAAAATAATTGGTTATTTTGCTATATTAATGCTAATTTAATCGGCATTCATTATGAATTACGGCAGTTATACATTACTTGTATCTAAATATTTTACATGTAACGCAAAGTGGAGTTTTAAAATTAAATGTTATATCTCTCTACATAAAGGAAGATGTCCTGACTGACTGACTGATATGATCACCTCACAGTCAAATCTACCGGAGATACAGACATGAAATTTTAGGAGCTTACAGCTTATGAGCCCAAGGCATCATACGCAGACGGGAGTGGCGGCCCAAAACGTTCTTTTCACGTTTTCCTTCATATCTCAGCGGGGTAAAGGGATAGCGATAAAATTCTTACTTTAAAATATGACAAACAGAAATACTTAACCCATTTGTGCCTGGATATATTTGCGACTTTCTTCGATTTTTACTGATAACAGAAATAATAGATAAATTTCTGATGTCAACTTCTTGAACAAGGAATGATTTATTTACAATCATTATGCATAAAAATCGAAATATTAACATCCTATTTGGTCATGTTAAAATATTTTGTAGAGTTGAGACTCAATACTCATGAATAAAGGCTAGGTAAAATAAATAACGTTTTCGACTAATAGCGAAAATGCCGTCCCAAAAAAGGGACACTAGGCATAAAAGGGTTAAAAATCAATTTCAGGGTTTTTCAAAATTCGCACCCAAACAGAGATAAGGGACCCAAAACGTTCTTTAACATTCTTTTCACGTTTTCCTTCATATCTCAGCGAGGAAAAGAGATAGCGATAAAATTCTTGCTTTAAAATATGACCAACAGAAATACCTAAAATCAATTTCAGGGTTTTTTGAAATTCGCACCCAAACAGGGATAAGGGGTCCAAAACGTTCTTAAACATTCTTTTCACATCTATGTTCATATCTCAGAGGGAAAAAGAGATAGCCGTAAAAATCTTGCTTTAAAATGTAACTATTAGAAATACATCATAAGTCATTTTCAGGGATTTTTAGAATTTTCATCCAAACGGAGTTAAGGAGCCAAAACGCTCTATTCACATTTTCCTTCGTATCTTCCCGCAAAATTTTTGCTTTAAAATGTAAGTAACGGAAATAACTAAAAATCAATTTCAAGGTTTTTAGAATTCGCACCCAAACGGTGGTTAGGTGCGAAAACCTTTTTTTTTTTTTTTTTCCCCACATTTCCCTTCATATATCCGAGGGATAGAGAGATAGGCGTAAAATTCCTGCTTAAAAATGTAACTAACAACAATAGCTAAAAATCGTTTTCAGGCCTTTTTTATAATTCTCGCCCAAACGGGGTTAAGAGGTCCAAAACGTTCTTTTCACATTTCCGTCATATCCCAGAAGAGAAAAGAGATAGCGTAAAATTCTTGCTTTAAAATGTAACTAACACTAATACCTAAACATCGTTTTCGGGTGTTTTTTTTTAGAATTAGCACACAAACTGGGGTAAGGGGCCTAAACGTCTTACGTTCTTCATAGCTCAGAGGGAAAAAAATAGACAGTCATAAAATTTCTGCTTTAAAATGTAACTAACAGAAATTTGTAAAAAAAAATGTACAGGGTTTTTTATAATTCGCACCCAAGGGGGGGGGGTGGTAAGGGGACCAAAACGCTCTTTAACGTTCTTTTCACATTTCCGTCATATCTCGAAAGAAAAAAGACATAGCCGTAAAATTTTGCTTTAAAATGTAACTAACAGCAATACCTAAAAATCGTTTTCAATGATTTTTAGAATTTACACCCCAACAGAGGTAAGGGGCCCAAAACGTTCTTTTCAGATTTCCCTTCATATCTCAGAGGGAAAAAGCGATAGGCGTAAAATTCCTGCTTAAAAATGTAACTAACAGCAATACCTATTATTCGCATTCAGGGTTTTTTAGAATTAGCACTCAAACGGGGGTTAGGGTCTAAAACGTTTTTCACGTTTCTTCACACCTCAGAGGAAAAAAGAGGCAGTCATAAGATTCTTGCTTTAAAATGTAACTGATGGAAATAACTAAAAACCATTTTCAGGGTTTTTCAGAATTCGCACCCAAACGAATATTGGTAGCGCATACGTTAGCATATTATATAAGTAGATTATTCACGCTTGAGTATAATTAATTTCAAACAAGGATTTTTGTCTACGTTTCAAACCTGCGAATCACTTTTAAAGGACCGCCAGTCAATGACGGGGTAAGAAAATTTCACAAAGTTCCAAGATTGGCGCCAAAATATAAATCCCCAAAATTAAACCAAGTTTGGAGACATCTTCTGTATTGAGCGCAAAACTGCCAAAGCCTATTGTATACTTAATGGGTGCATTATCTACTTTTCTTTCAGTCTGAATAAAATTATTTTATGGAACAAGGAAGACAAATGCAGCACATTCATCGATTACGATTTACCTTCCAAACAGTGTTTCAAAGGAGAAGTATAGTTAGAACTTGACTGGCGAAGACTGTAAAAACAGTTTTAGAAGGCTATTTTAAAATAGATTTCACTTCCAAAGTATTATACAGGGTGAATCTAAGCTCTTGGGCAAAACTTTAAGGGGTGATAGGGCACATAATAAGGAATCAGAATCACATAGCAATGTGGGGTCAAAAACGCAGTTTTCACTTAACCGGTAATAATCCCTTTGTGAAAAGTATTGAAGTGTTCGCCTAATTTCTTAACCAAGTTTCATAAACAATAGGCTCGTCTCCAAACATTTCATCCGTGAAATAAAATAGAATTTTTAAACTATGAATTTTAGTCTTCTGTTTTCGGAGAAAAATACATTAGTTTCTGACGAACAAGGGTCGGAAAGTGCACTGTTGTTTCAGCTATTTTCCAAAGTGATTATTAACAGCTACATGAAGACGATGCTGCCGACCCCACATTGCCATGCGATTCCGATTCCTTATTATGTGTCCTATCACCTCTTAAAGTTTTGTCCAAGAGTTTAGATTCACCCTGTATAGAACAAGGAAGAAAAATCGGAACCCTTATGGATATCATACACCAGCGTCAGAAAAATCATAAATTTTCAAAATTTCGCAAGAAATTTTTCATTTTACGTACTGTACAGATAAAGCCAAATTTTACATTTACAGATATGCGTCAATTGTATTGCTACCAGTACCTAATCTAGGGGGGGGGGGATGCGAGGGTTCCCTGCCCAGGTGGCGGCAACTACTGGTACACTGAGGGGGTGGCCCGTATTTAGACTTTCCTTTGGAAGATTTGGCCAAAATCATTTTTATAAACATTATTTCCATCTTGACATTATTTTCCTTCAGGTTAATGTAACTTCTGTAACTGTAATGTAATGTAACTGTAAGTAGTAACTGTAATGTAACTAATGTAACTTTAGAAATTTTGGGTTGGGGGGGGTGAACCGTTATAACACTCCCCTCCCCTTTGGATACGGCCCTCAGAGACGGCAAACTCAAGTGAAGAAACAACCTGTATAGGATTATACTCGAGGGCGTCAAGTTTGCTGGTTTTTTCGAGGGCTGGTTGTTCCTCATTATTTCTAATTATATTTTTTGACCACCCCCAGACAGCACATAAGCTTAAATCAAGCTTGACATTTCTTTGACGTATTAATACAAGCTTGACAATTCAATTCATTTTAAGCTTGCAGCAAGCTTGGAGATTACAAAAAAAAAAATTAGTCAGCAAATATTTTCCCGCCGAATTTAAGTCATTTGAACTGTCAAGCTTGAATACAACTTGATGACTGCTTGATTTGGAAAGCCACATCCGCATAACAAATAATTTATCATCAGTCATAAATGTACATGACCATAGAATTAAAAAAAAAAAAAGATTCTATATTTCCAAATATTGAAATTCTTCAAAATAAAATACAAATACACTGCAAAATTGATTTCAAAATCAATCGTTTGTCTCAATTTTGACCAATATTGCCCAACATGAGTGTTGCGATATTGAAAGTTTTAAAACGTGTGCTGCTTTTAAGTTCATATTATGCTTATTTCCCTAGAGTCTATAAATCACACATAACATTATTTTAATTTTGATTCATCCCATGGAAAAATAAAAGAAATAAATCGGCATCGGTCAATACTGATCAATCTCGTCAAAAACGACGTGACAACCATAACAGTCACTTCAAACTTTAGTCATTTCACCGCGAGTCAATTTGGCATGGTGGTTAGGAAGCTGGCTTCCCACACCTGAGGTCCCGAGATCGATCCCAGACGCCGACACTAGACGGAAACAGTTTAAAATAACTGGAGGTTTCAGCGTAGAGGGGAAAATGCGTGGAAAAATAAAATATATGGGGCGGATTCGCCGACCGGCGCCCCATGTATTCAGGAAATTTTTTTAAGTTTGAATTAAGCTTGCTATGTCAAGCTTAATTGAATTAAGCTTGAATTAAGCTTAATTGAATTAAGCTTGCTATGTCAAGCTTAATGCAAGTTGGAGAAGTGTAAACTTGAACACTTGATTCAAGCTTGCATTAAACATACACGCTTGAAATTTTCAAGCTTAATTCAAGCAAACTTGATAAATCAAGCTTACTGCAACTTTGATGCAAATTTGCTGTGCTATCTGGCACAAAAGAAAACTTAATTAATTAAAATTCTGCGAAGAAAATATCCGCTCCCCCCCTTAACCTTTGTACCCACTTAACCTTAACCCCTAAACCTTCCAAGTGCAAGCGTTTTCACATCAATACAGAAGACTATCTGAATAGACTGCCCAACGTTGAAAAAGTGCATTCGTTGCCATCGACCCATTTAACTACCAAAAACATGGCGGCCGATCAAATAGCCCATCTCGTGCCACCGAGCAAAAGAAGTTTTGTACAACAGCTGGCTGTGCGGCCGCACAGCCAGCTGGTGTACAAAACACACGTGGGAGTTAAACAGATCGGCTCCACACGATCAGAGTTGAGGCCAATTAACCTTTTTTTTTTTGCGACTAGCAGTGAAAGCGCTGAAAGAAGATGGTTTCACGGCGCAACCAACGGGCTTCAAAGGGTTAACCCTTTGAAGCTCAACAATTTCTCAATGCCTAACCATTTTTTGACACAGCTAGTTGTGCATGCACAGCAAGTTTGTGTCAAAAAAAGGTTTCTAGATCTGTGGCACGCGATGAACGATTCGATCGACCGCCATCTTGCTGGTAGTTAAATCGAACGATGGCAACGGATGCCCTTTTATTCCTCATTGGTCAGGAACGTTGTTCTTCTATACCAATGCATTTCCATCGTATTCTTCCAGTACACAGCGGAGGCCGTTGCTGCTAAAAATAATCCTGGCAATTTTACAAACAATTTTTTTAACGGGGAAATGATGTGCTAAAAAGTAGAGGATTCTCGTGTACTTATGTCAACCTTAAGTATTTTTTATACCAATCAAATTTATTCTTCGTGACTGACAACAGTCCAAGCGTCAGAGTTTTGTGTCCTCACGGCGAGGACACCTTCTCGTCAAAAGGGTTAACCCTTTAACGTGCGGTGTCCTCGCCGTGAGGACACCAAACTCTGACCTTTTGACTGCTGCCAGTCACGAAGAATAGATTTGATTTCTATAAAAATAGTTGCGAGTGACATAGCTCCACGAGAATGCTTTACTTTTTAGCACGTTCATTTCCCGTAAAAAAATGGTCGCGATTATTTTTAACAGCACTGGCATCTACCGAAAAATGGAAAAACGCGAGAACAGCTGGAAAGATTGCCCAATGCTGAAAAAAGAGCAACCGTTGCCATCGCTCGACTTAACGACCGGCAAGATGGCGGACGATCGAAACGTTCATCGCGTGCCACAGATCGAGAGACCCTTTTTTGACGCCAGCTGTCTGTGCCGCACAGCCAGCTGTCGCCAAAAAAGGGTCTCTCGATCTGTGGCACACGATGAACGTTTCGATCGTCCGCCATCTTGCCGGTCGTTAAGTCGAGCGATGTCAACGGCTGCCCTTTTTTCAGCATTGGGAAAGGGTTGCGCCTAAAAAGAAGGTTAAAGAGATCTTACCTCAATTCCCGAAGAAATGGCACTCCAACTCCAGATGCTCTTGTCAAGTAGACACACGACGCTCTCCTGCAACGGCGATTCGCGATTCAAATAGTTTCACCGCACGCGAAAAGAACGCAGCAATTACAAATGAAAAGTATTGGATCCAAAGGGATAAAGTCTATTGATAAAGACACACACTGTCAGAGTCAGGGGATGAGAAAGTGAAAGAGAAAATGTGCGGCACTGCCGATAGTGTACCACTGGCGGATTTGTGTGGCGAATATAGGGATGAGCCGGGTTCAGCCCGAGCCCGAAAGCCCAAGTCCGGGGCCGCCTATTTGAAATATCTACATAGATTGTGGTCAATGCAGGATAACAGCCAATGAGAGCCGTTGGTTTGGCATTCGCTATAACTAACTCAGCAGAGCAGAGCAGGCAACAAGACGTTTGGGTTTGATTTTAGTCTTATTGTCACTACTACGATTTTCTTAAATTGTATCTTTTTTTATTTTTATCCAATTACTCTAATTGATTTAGATTTTTTAAAAGGATTTCTAACTTATTTTTTGAGCAAGGAAGGCAGCCAGAATGACTTTACATAACTGCATTCGTCATCACATAGTAAGCATTTTTAAATTCGAAGCAGTGGAAATTCGCAAGCAAGCAGAATAACGAATTGAATTGAAAAGCAAACTTTCTGCTCCCGTTCAGAACTAGTTTGCAAGCACATGAGTAAAGACAAGACAACACCCACGGAAGATATATAGCAAGTCTGCGCGCAGGAACTAGAATGCTGTGTGACGTAGTAATATCTTGGCCTTCTTTCTTCCTCCTTCCCCATTAACCTTGACGTGCAGTTCCCCATCGACCTCGTAGCGACCCCATCCCTTCAAGGTCAATGTCCTTCCCCTAAGAAAAGAGAGCATTTTAATAAAAGTCGTTCTACAGGTATGTTTCACCACGTCCTTTGTGTTCTACAAGTTGCTCTCGCTTGAAACCACACGTGTTTTTGAATCTTATTTATTACATTTTGTTTATTTCATATTCTGAGGTATCACGCGCTCATTTTTTACTTGATAGCATAGGTTAAATATTTCTTCTAAGATGCCATTCAAGTGTTGTGTTCCAAATTGCCGAGGAAATTATTAAAATGGACCTCGTGTTGCTGCGTTTGGATTTCCTAAGGACCCTGAACTAAAAAATAATTGGATAAGAGGCATTCCAAGATGCAATTTCCAACCGGCAGATATATCTAAGGTAAGCAATCATCGGCTTAACTGGCTGGGGGCTAGGGTGGGCTAAGCCCTCCCTAGAAACCTTTTAGCCCCTTCTAGAGAAAACCTTATATTTTCTATTGGAAGAATAAGAAATGGAAACCTCTAGAGGAGCTACAGCCACCCCTCCCCCTCCCTAGAAAAGAGCAAAATAATTATCTAGTTACGCCAATGTAAGCAATAACCATTTTCTTTATAAAAAAAATTAATTAAACCGTATTATTGTATGTATTTTTGAACGTAGTTAATTCAAATCCAAATAAATGCCAGAATTTTTCAAAATATTTAACAACAATGCTTCGTAGAAAATTTGTGAGTAATGATTTCAGATTAATCAAGTTTTGAAATAATATATTCAGTTCAATAATAAGTTTTTAAAAATGGATATTAACGGATATAATAATTACAGTAGCATATATAGGTTACCGTTTCCGAGGGGGGGGGGGGATCAGGTATTTTAAAGCTTTATTGTTTCTAGAGTTAATACAAATGTTTTAAAATGTTTCTTTTAATAATTGCTTTACATTTTCTGAGGGGGTGCACATGCTAGATCAAGCATGCAAGTAAGACATAGCAATGCATGATTTAAATATAAATAAATATTTAAGCAAAAATGTAGAAAGCTACAGTACAGAATTAAATTTGTCCTGAGTAAAAAAAAAAGGGGGGGGGTGGAGTACCTGCACCTTAGAAATTAAATACAAATCTATAATTTGGCAGCTTTCTTAATCTAATGTGTAGTTTAATTTAGTGTTAATTTAGTGTTATTTATTTATTATTTTACAGGTCTGTGAAACACATTTCAAGGTTGAAGATGTCATTCGAGAAATATCTCAATATGATAAAAATTCTAGGAAACTCATCACTGCTCCACTGGATCGTCCCAGGCTAAAAAATGCTACTTTCCCTGTTTTGTTTCCCAACTGTCCATGTTATTTATCGAACAAAGACGTAGGGGACATAAGAGAAGACCCTGATAGTAAAATGTGCCGGCTTCAAAGCATGCATCGCCAAAAAGCCACTGATGAAAGTATTGTGTTGTAAGAACAAAGAGAAAGCGAATTGTCCGTCAATACATATGCAGAATTTCTAGTGTTCAGGAAAACTCAAAAGAGATGATATATGGACAAAATCATTCAAAAAGAGTGTATTGTTTTTGCCATTTTAAAAGTCTTGTCTGACCCTGTGATAGTGATCAGTTTCATCTGTGATAGTGAACAAAGATTTAAAAGTATCAGCATACTTCAAAGGATTTGAACTTACCGCAGAAAACTCTAAAATTACTCTGTCATGCAATGTACAAAGGTTTGACCAATTTGAAATAATATTAGATTATGTACAATCTATCGAAAAGGATGAAGTGAATAAGATAAGTACGGTTTTAAATTCTCTCTGTGGATATTTAGGCGACCTTCTCAACATTCAAGAAGAGAATGTATGTTTGCTGAACATTGTAAAAGAACAGTTAAATCTTTTTAAGCTGCATAAAAGCTATTATACATATTCTTCTGAATGCTTGTATCAGCTACCTATGAATCAGAATTTTTCAGGGTAAGTAATCAGCGTGCAGCTGTTATTTTTATTATATTATGTCAATTAAACGCGGAATTATCTCATTTAGACAATTGTGAGTTTGGTCATACAATTGAAAATACTATTAAAAAGATTATAAAAATGTCTACTAATGCTCTCATAAAAAACTACTGTTTAAAAAGAAATGATATTGCTAAGAAACATCACGATAAGCGAAAATTGTCTACCTTTAATTAGATTTCTTTATACATTTTAAATCCTAATTCAAAATTTATTATGATTTCCATATTTATCTTTGGTTGAAAACTGTTTTGTGTGAACAGAAAAATTTAGGTTTTTAGAAGATTGCAGAACAAATAAAATATCACAAAAAAATAAAACTAATTTTAGTTTTAAAAAATTTAAATTTTAACTGAATTTAATATGATTGCTTCTACTTTGAATATATAAAGGATAAAAAGCAGTTAAAAGAAAGTTTTTTTTTAAAAAAAAAAATAGGTAAAAGAAATTTATAACTTTTATCGTGATTCTCCTTAAAAACTTAATTTTCAATCAAATTTTAGAACTTATTCATTGAAGTACTTTGTTATTATTTAATAAATTGCACGAGTGTGTTTCTCAATTCAGTAATGCCTTGATTGGTAAAAATCTGTTTAAAATGAAAATTTTTAATAGATATGTACTTTATATTGTCTACATTTGTAAAAGGCGAAACATCTTTCCCGAATTATTGGGATGAAATTGTTCGTGACAGATGTTTTAAATGTATTTTATATTTTTAAAAACCTATTTTTTTCTTATATATTTATTCTTCATTATTTAATGACAAATTTGTGCTGTATTTCCTTGGTGATATTTTATGTTAAAAATAAACAAAGATGGTTTATCTGTATATTTGTAAGTAATAGTTTAATTTGTGTACATGAACTAATAAATACAGTTTCTTTTAAAATATTCAGACAGTATACATTACGTGATAAATGGAATTAAACACAGAACAGTTTGGAAAAATATATTGAAAAATTATTTTATTATTATTTGGAAATATTATGTATGGGTTTATTGTTTGTAAGAGTGCAAAATACAACTTTTAGAAAAGCATTATGAATATATTTTAAAATAAATCCAAATGGTTTTAAATTTAGAGCTATATACTCTACATTTTTTGAAATATATAATTTGTATTTATTGATTAAGGCATGCCTTTTTTATATGTAAGGTAAATTAAATCTTGATATTCTTGGATAAATGCTTAAGATGCCTCATTTATAAACAATCTATTTTCTCATTGTAGCATTTCTGCATTTGAATGTTGAAAAACTAACTATGTATCTAACAATTGTGCTTGATTTCTTGGATTGAATTTTAAATCAAAAGATTAAAGTTGTCTTAAAATTCCCACATTCCTTTATTAATTAATTACTAAATTTTAATTAGGAAATTCAATTAATTTGACATGTTTATTAAAAATAATCTTGTACAGAAAAATATTAAAAAACACTCTTATATAATCTTGTGAAATGCAGTTATGCTTTCTCAGTTTGTTTGTGCTTCTTAAATCTAGTACAAATATTTAATTTATATCATCGAATCAACTACCTTTACCTAAATTTCATTTTGTTTCGTTTTAATTCCTATTGAAATTTCATAATTATAATTTCTATATTTGTTATTACTTGGAAACGTTTTTGTTGACAGAAAATTGAAAAAATATGTATAATTCATACTAACCGTCAAAAAGAGACAAATTTTAGTAAAAAAATCAACTGAAACTTTAATTATAAAATAACATGAACTGCTTGTTTAGTCTCTGAATTTTGTAAATCAGGAAAAAAGTTGTAATATAAAAGTAGCAAAAAATAGGTAATGTTTACGGTGATAATGCTGAAAAACTTTAAAAGAATTCAGTATTAGTTTTACGTGAAATTCTAAAACGTATTCATTGACGGACTTCTGATGAAAGGCGGTGTTTTAACTGATTTTATAAATACTTTTCTCTTATTGTATGATCTCTTGCATGCATGTGCTTTTTAAATCTAGTAATGCCATTATTAATTACATTTGTGGTCGATTACAATTTATATAATCCTCTTTTGAAAAATTTTCCTCAGTTCTACTGTAAAATAATTTCTTCCATACAATATTCTTGGGAAAAATTTGCCCATGTAAAAGCTTTGATAACTATGATAGTTATGATCTCGGTTTAAAAATGTTATATTTATGTTGCACTAGTAAATAGTATAAATTATTTAAGCTCTTAAAATTATTTGCTCCATTTTCTTTTGTAAGCCTTTAAAGCAAGTGCATAGTAAGAAATGTATGCTGAAAGTAATAATCATTAAATGCGTTTAACTAAAGTTCTGCATGTACTATAATTCTGGCTTAATAAATAATAAATACCATTTGTGTTGATTCTACTTTCTTTGAAAGTGTCTCAATTTAAAAATTCATATTTACGTTTTAAGGGGGGGGTAAAAAGAAGACATTTAAAATATTAGAATGAATTTATATGCCATATCTGGAAAAATCATTTAATATTAATAACAATTAATTACACATCGTACTGTGAATTTTGCTTTAAATCCTGAATTTTATTTACTTGGAGTTATAAATGAAAGCTTATTTTGAACAAAATAAGTATAAGAAAAATGCTTATTAAAATAAATACTTCTCTATAGCACTATTTTTAACTTTAAATCTAAAACTATCTCTCAAATCGGGCTTTACAGGAATTAAAACAGTTTAAACAGCAAGCGAAAAAATTACAAGCGTCTATTCTACTATTCAGTGAAGGCATATAGATAGTACTTGCGGCGTCACAAACCTGCGTGCAAGCTTTGTTTTACATCTCCCGTGAGTGGTGGCCTTGGCCCCTAGTCCTATGAAAAAAAGAAAAAAAAAACCTGTGGGACGAGATGTATCGCCGAATTAAGGGGTGCAGCAACTTTGGGAAATCGGTGGAGAGAACTTATATGTCTTCTCCAAGCCGAGTGGAAGAAAATACCAGTGTCCATCATAAAAACATTTGTGTAAAGCACGCCCCGGAGGGTTAAAGCGGCAACTGCTTCAAGGGAGGCTCTACCAGCTATTGAATATAAATAAATTCATTTTATCGCTTTTATCACAGGTGTCCAATTACTTACTGGTAGATTGTGTAACTCTTATAATTCTAGATAGTTACATATATTTAATTCTATTTGATTTTGCTATCTATATATTTTTTAATCACTTTCAAAGCTCGTAGATAATATTTGAAAATACGTCCATAATTTTTAAAGATCAGATTTAAAATTTGACCCATAGAGACTCTTAGGCTTAGTTCGCTTCACCGAAAATGTCAACCCCAGTGACTCTCGGGCATGAACCTCAAATTATTATATAAATAATATCTACTACCATCATGTGTAGGAATTCATTGCAACATATTAATTTACACATTTCATATCAATTTACAGTAGAGCCTCGATAGTTCGAGTTCCCCTTAAATCCGAGTTAGTCAAAAAAAATCTGCTTAGCTCTCAAACAGTGGCGGATTTCCCATTAGGCGCAATAGGCGTACGCCTTAGGCCCCGCGCTCTTCAACTTGTTTACCAATATTTATCGTTAATTTATGTAATGTCAAAAAAGTAAAAAATACTTCACAAAAAATTTCAAAGACGCAAAGCAAATTTCCCTTTTAAAATCTTCGTTCGGCGCTTATTTCTTGGGGAAGGGGGGAACCCGACCGCCTGAAAATTCTTCTCGGAAAAACTAAATAAGCGGAAAAGTGAAGCAATAGGTTGCGAGGTACAAATTTGATAAGAAGGAATCAGATTTCACATCCCTTGAACAGTTCATTCTGTTTCTTGTCTGTTCATCCCTTGAGCAGTTCATTCCTTCATTCTGCACTTCCCTTGAACAGTTCATTCTGTTCTGTCTGCTGCCCAGCCTCTAGGCCATACAGCTGTCCAGTGGAAAAGAGGGGGCTTTTAATTAGACTAAGGGTATTATTCACTTCCGCGAAGATTGGACCACCCAAACCCAACAAAGAGATAGTTGCATTCAATACAGTGAGAAAACTGTCGTAATCAGGGATGTCTCGTTTAAGACCGCCAAATCCCCTTCAATGCATTGATTGAAATTCGACGACCCATAAACTCCCACAGGGCTATATTGATTTCGTAAACACGGTTATTTGAGTCATGGATATGGTAAGTACTATAGCTTTGTGTGCAGCGCATATGTCCATTGCTTTTCTCATCCAGGTTTTCAGTTAGTCAATCACTCCGATTCAAAGTGCTGTGTGCTACTACCACTCTGCCAAATTTGTTAAGGTGTTTTGTTTTTTAAATTTTGTGTTGTGTTTTTCTTAATTTGTATTTAGAAGATCCGATATAGTACTTAGTTGCAGTACAAGTGAACCTTCAAAGATAAGATATGTTACATTTTATTAAAAATTGTAAATGCTCTCAAATTGTATTTAATATTGCAACCACCGGCATAGCAAAGATTACTAGGCGCCTAGTGCAGTCTTTTAAATTGCCGCCGTATTTTTTTTTAAGTTCCGGCAATCTGCTGCCCCATTTTTTTCTAATTTTTGGTGTTCGGTCTTTACCGATACATTTGTTTTCAGCTTGGCACCCGGGGTGGACCAGGACCCGCAGCCTCTTTTGCTATGCTGCTCATTGTGACTTGTTTTAAACTATGAATGGGTATTTAAAAATTAGTAATGTTATAATTATTTCAAGAACTATAAAAAAGGAAAATATTAGTCACGCAAGATATTTTACTGTCATTTCCACTTTTTATTTATGCAAACTCTGAGGTTCATATTTTGAAAATTTTCAAAAAAATCGCTATTGGTTATAAAATTAAATAAGAAATTTTTGTTGTTAATATCTTGAAAAATCACAGCTTCAGAAGTATTCAGAATAATTAAATAGTAATTTTAAGTTTTGTGCTGTGGCAAGCCTAGACGAGGGATTATCTGTTTATTGGTTTGGAGGGCGGGGGAAAGGTTGCCTTGGTCTGAGGACATTTCAAAAGGCTCTAACACGTATTTACGTTACATCTGAGTAAAGTCGACTAAAACTCCATGCCATTGAATCGACAGCCGCGTGGTAGGCTTGAACCTGGGACCTTCAGCCTACATGAATTTTATTGCTACAGCATACTGGCATTGAGTGGTATGTTCTATTCATTAGTTTCTTTTATTTCTGCTATACGTATGTATATATACAAAGCCGTGATCCCCTCCACCCCCGAAATCTTTGTCAATGGATTAGTAGTTTTTTATTTGCGTGGACTCTGAAAATCAGTTATAGGCGAAAATATTTTGCGCTACATGTCTCCATCCCGCCCCCGATTTTTTTTTCTGCATACAGCCTTGTGTGTATGCAGGAAAAAAAAAATATATATATATACACTCGTACATAATCACTCCTAATTATTCTTAATTTGTAAATTTTCAAATATTGTTCTGTGTCAAAGCAAAATTGGTGTCGTGCTATTATGAATAAATTTTTAAAATACAAGTAATTATTATTATAATCATGAATAATTTGATCTAAAGCCAACCAATCAAAATAATTCGTAGATCGATATTGTAGATAATAATGATTATTTGCTTGTGTGTTGTGCATATCTTTATGATGAAAACTCAATTTTCAACGTTTTTATTTGTTATTAATTAATTAACTTTGGATAATTTGTTTAAAATTTATAAGTTTTTATTTTGAAGAATTCTGAAAGTTTGAATGCCATATTAATTTTTAGGTCTCTAACCAAAGAGCTATTTGAAAAAACACTCAAAATACTGGTGTTAAACGATAAAGTAATTAAAAAACTTTGTAAAAAACACACATAAGAAGTAAAAGGAAAGAAGATACGCACGTTTCGTTCAAAAATTGTTTTGAACTTCTTCAGTCCAAAGTTCCCTGTGTTCTTTACGACGAAGGGCTTGGACTGAAGAAGTTCAAAACAATTTTTGAACGAAACGTGCGTATCCTCTTTCCTTTTACTTCTTATGTGTATTTTTTACAAAGTTTTTTAATTACTTCAAAGAGCTATTTGACCTAAAGTGTCAAAATGTATGTCGTTTTTTAAAGCGTTTTGAAATCTTTTATACAGCACGCCTCACGATGGCACAGTGATTATGTCACTGAACATGGTAGACAGCCGAATGTGAAGGCCCCGGGTTCAGGTCCCATCGCGCTGCTGTCGATCTCACGGTTTTTTGATAGGTTTTCACCAGATGTAACGTGAATACGCGTTAGAACCCCTTAGAAAGTCCTACTACCAAGGCACCTCCATCCTTGGCAGATCGCTTTAGCGTAGAGTTGCCATAATCGCACGAAACAAACAAACTTTTATAAAGCACATTATGCAACGCGTGACCATATAGTTTAAATTCTTTTTTCTAATAAACTAAATATGAACTTAAAAATTTTAATTTTTCTGAACTGCCTTAGTTGTTTGGAGTATCTTGCTGAGTATGGCGAATTTCTAAAAGTTCACATGGATAAATATATCACATGAATATATACATAGATATATCACAGTATATATCACATGAATAAATATATAAGAATGTTGGCAGTGGCAAAACAAATTATTTGTCCCATGAAATATTTGAAGAATTTTTGAGGTTGATGGCAGCTTATTTAATAGATGAATTTGTAAAAAATGTACAAGGATCTGTATATTTCTCTCTCATTTTAGATTCTACTCCCGACATAAGCCGTAGACCAGCTAAGTTTTATCATAAGATATGTTACAAAAAAGGGAAACATTAAAGAGAGCTTTTTCGGATTTATACTCATTGAATCACACTATGCTGAAACTTTAGAAAACGCTGTTCTAAAAAAACTAAGTGAACTAAAAATTGGTATAAAAAACTGTAGATGTCAATCCTACGATAACGCTGCCAATATGTCGGGTAAGTAAGTACAGCGGCCTTCAGGCTAAAATTGAATGCCATTCCCCATCCGCAACATTTATACCTTGCCCGAATCATACTTTGAATCTTTTGGGAAATGCAGCTGCTGAATCATGCTCAGAAACCATTCAATATTTCAGTTTTGTACAAAATTTATGTATATATTTTTCGTCATCTAACCAGAGGTGGAATATATTAACAAAGTCTGTCGATAGTTCAGAAAAATCAAAGCATTTAAAAAGAATATGCGATACCAGATGGTCTTCAAGAACAGAAGCAATAAATGGAATCGTTTCAAACTATCAAAATATATATGAAGCTCTTAAAAGAATAAGTGAGGATGAAACTCAAAAAAATATTTGTAAAATTGAGGCCAGTGCATTAAAAGACAAACTTTGTCAATTTGAAACAAAAATTCTAACACCAGAATATGGCATCCTATTTTAAACAGGATTAATTGCACATGCTTAAACTTGCAAAATATAAACTTAAGTATTATGAAAGCCCACACTCTACTAAAATCATGCCAAGACTTCATAGAAGATCCTGGGGCATAATTATGAATCCATAGAAGAAAAAGCATAATCATTGATGCACTCAGAAGAGAGCCAAAACGAATATAAAATTAGAAGGACACGAAAAAGGAACGCAAATAAATATTTTGATGAAAATATAGAAAATGAAATCACGATGAATGCAAAAGAATATTTTCAATACAATGTTTTTTATGTTATTTGTGACACTTTAATTAGTGAGATGAATGTAAAAAGAGAAGTATACAACGATATGTTAGGGACATTTAAACTATTTTTTGAAGTAAATTTAGACCATAATGATATTGAAGAATGCATTAAAAGATTGTCACAAACTTTCAAAAATGACATTGACTGTGATGTACTAAAACACGAACTCATGTAGTTTTTACATTTTTGTAAAGAAGAAAAAGTGTCAGGGCCAAATGATATGTTAAAATTAATTATTGATTTTGGCCTACAGTCGACATTTCCTAACGCGGAGGTTTTGTTAAGAATAATCCTAACAATACCTATTAAAAATGCTTCAGGAGAAAGATCATTTTCGGTGCTAAAACGCATAAAATATTACTTGCAAAATTCTCTTTCGCAAGAACACTTATCTTTTTGGAATTTTGAACATCGAAAGCGACGAGTTAACTAAAATAGATTTTGAAATTATAATTGATAAGTTTGCTGCCGAAAAATGTAGGAGGAAATTAATTTAACATTTAACTGTAAATAGTGAACTAAAAAATATGTATGTTGTGCTTGAAGGATATATTTAAACATTTAAATGGCTCCGTAAATAATCTTGTTTAAATTAAACTTTAGCAAAACATAAAACCAAATGAAATTAAATTGCATAATTTTTATACGCTTTAGCACCGAAAATTTAAGTTCACAGCAAAACTATAGTTCATGGTAACCAAGCTGCGGAAATGGGCATTTTGTAAACTATTTTTTAAGTACCCATATTTTCAAATAAATTTTACTTATATTGGAAACTTTTCTTAATTTGTTTATGAAACTAACAACTTGGTCTATTTGTATATAAAATTTGAGAGGAGGGGGAGGGGGGGGTAGCTGGACGAAAGCGAATTTATTCATAAAATTTCAGTGGGGGATATAAAATAAGGAATCAAGGCCCCGCATATATTTGACGCCTAGGGCCCCGCTCTCCTTAAATCCGCCAAAATGCCGTCCCAAAAAAGGGACACTAGGCATAAATGAGTTAATGCAAAAAAATACAATTGACTATTTTTTCCCAATATAACTAACCTGTTCTAATCGCAGTATAATAATATGTAAGTACATTTTTCATTTAAATATGCACACTCAAATTAGAAAAATTGTTTTATTTGTTAAATTTTATGATTTCAAAAGTTCGAAGCAAGCTCGGTATCCTCGACCTCGAATTATCGACTGTACATCAATTTTATTTATGCATATTAATTTACACATTTCATTTCTATTAGGTTGTAACGAAAGTTTTCCGCCACTCCAAGTATTACCTGCACAAGCAGTTCGCGTTGGTGTCTTTGCCAATATTTTGTAAAACGATTTTTGTTATTTGAAAGAAAAGACTTGTTTCAGAGCACTGTGTTGTGAAATACGTAAAACAATATCGTTATGATTAAGTATAAGGTTTCTGAAATGGAACTACCACGCTACCAGATTGATCCATCATTTACTCTCAGTTCTGTCGCAAAAGGTCAGCTACAGAATGACACTGAATCATGTGTGCAGCTTAAGGTACTACTGTTGTATCATATGACACTGTGAAGATTTGGCACCGAAAGTTCAAAAACGAGGACTAGGATATTAGAGAAGCAGAGTGCTCTGACCGGACTACTGATGCTGATGTGGCCCGCCTACGAGAATTTGTGGAAGAAGATAAAATATTCATCCACGAGAGCTAGCTAAAAGAGTTAGACTTTAGTGTCATGCCCATTAGTGGCGCTAAGCATCGCATAAACTTGACCTATAAGGTCAACAGCTGGGCACTGCGTGAGCTGACTCAAGCAAATCTGGCGGAAAACTTTCGTTACAACCTGATATTTACATTCTTTGTGTTTCTTATTTTGGTTTATTCTTTTTAACAGCTTTCAACAACAGCTCATTGGCCTGTATGTAGTGCTCTCTCATGAAATTCATCCACTTCACGGTTTGCAAGATGTCTTCCATTCTCTCTGCGAAATATTCCGTCGCTCGCTCCAAGAGTTCCTTCTTGTCGTACGTGATCGCCAGAATGACCACATCGCAGAACGTGTCTGCGGATAAAGTTCTCCGGATGAACTCGAAACAGGCGGACTTGAGCTCTTCCACCTGGTACTTGTCAGCCAGTGCGAAGAGTCCGAAGACAGTGTCCGTAGACAGCTCGTCCACCTTCCCGCTGTACACGTACCGGACGAAAGCTCGGAACACTTCCGGTTCGCAGTCGTCCACGGACACCAGGCCCGTTGCCTTCTCCGCCATGTCGTGGCTGAGCATGGCACTGAAGACGGGCGTACGGGCTCCCATAATCAGCCGGTGCAGGCGAAACTCGACGCCTTTCACTTTGATGGTCAAGTCGGAGTTTGCTCCGCTAAGCAGCAGTTCGATCAAGTCACGGGACAACTTATCGGTACCTGGAAATTGACAGTAATCAAAAAATGAAGTATAGCAAACACAACAATTTCAATGGATTAGAGGAAATTTGTGAGGGAGTGGATTAGTAATTTTTATAGCTGTGAGTGTTCGTAAGTCTTAACCTGACACTATCTAGATGGATGAAATTTTTACGTAATCTAGATTCAATGGTTCTGTTGGTAGCTTCCTTATTACACACTTTCGTGTAAGCGATATATATATATTGTGTTGGTGCATAATTATAGGGCGATTTCCTCTTTCCCCATTAGGCGAAACAATTCCAGCTTTCGATGCAAGGAATGGTTTTCACGTTTTTAATCTAGCGACACTAGCTTGAAAGATAAGCCAGGAAGAGGTCAACCTTCGGGCTTCAACGCTCAGGCACTTTTGGTAGCCGTAGAAGCGGACGAAAGATTGGATTGTTTGGTCAAATGGGGAAAAGACCTGATAATTATGCACCAACCCAATATATATGTGGGATCAAGTTAGTCAGACTCCAATAAACTCACTGGTTTTATTTAAAACCAGGCCTTTCATGAGAATAAAATGCACTTCAAAAAGTTGCATGCGCAAATTTATTAACTACATGAAAATTATAAAAACCCTACTAGCAATTTTGCTCGGGCAGTCATCGGCTGGCTACGTGGCCGGTGGTAGCCCGAGCAAAATTGCTAGTAGGGAAGTTACTTGCTCTATAGATTTTGAGGGTGTGAATAGAATAAGTGCTGTATTAGCCAAACGGGTTTATCTAATGATTCAAAAGTATTTTTGGTACTTACATATTATCCCGGCGGTCCGCCAAGATGGGCGATTTTACGCCAAGATAAATGGTGGGACACATGAAATTATTAATGGTTCAGAATGAAATTGGCAACAGTTTGCCAGCATATTTGATGCAAAAATAGTTTGATGGGGATAACCGCCGGTATAATGCGTAAGTACCGTATTTTTTTATTAGTTTGTTTATTTATTTGATCCAAAATAACGATCAGCTTCCTTTGTACGCAGGGCCTGATTATGGCCTAGGCACAGTAGGCCCGTGCCTAGGGCCCCAGATTTTTTATGGGGCCCAAAAAGTAAGAATTTTTTGTTTACAAATTTAGAAAAACACCACAATTGCTAACAAAATAAGCTGAGGGTCTACGATAACTAAGGTTTTTTTAAGGCACGATGAAAATCATCTCACAATTCTTACTTTTGATTATGTTTACGTTTGCTATGTTATTTAACAATAAGAATGCTGAGAAATCAGGATGTATAACTTGAAATATTCCATCATATTGTTGGAAATATGGCACTTCATTGCTTACATGTAATTACAAAAAGTATTTTAATTACAGAAAATAATTTAAATGTATACAGTCCCATAAGAATTTGGATTTGAAATCATAATAATTCTTCAATTTGCATAAATTTTGTACATACTAAAAATTTCACGGGGGGGACGGGATAGTCATTGTTGGAGTTGGGGGGGGGCGAAATAATGCTGTGCCTAGGGCCCCGAAGTACCTTAATCGGGCCCTGTTTGTATGTATGTATGTGTGTGTGTGTGTGCAGGGTCTCCCAAGGAGATGATCGTAGCTTTTATTCTTTATTCCATAAAAGGAAATCACTAAAGATTTTGAACTTGTCCTGGAAACTTGGCGAGTTGCGTGAAGACTTGAAAGAGATCTATCAAGAAGCCAAATAAGAAAGCTAATTCGTCAAAGAGCTGCAGGCACAGTCCTCTAACAAATTTTCCGTGTAAAGTTACGAAGAAATTAACACTGATGAGGCTTGCTTATTACCTTGACTCGAATGACTTATTATCTTTCGAGCAATAACTGAGCAGCCAAAGAGAAAAAAAGAAGAAAATGGTTAATTGGTCAATTGAAGTTTTAAGGCACAAGATCCAGAAAGGATAAACTGCTTCAAACATAGCGTAGGGTGAAAAAAACATACAGTAAGAGGTAACAACTAGTAAAAATATGACTATGTAGAAGTTAAAACTCGCAAAACACTAAAAGCAAGATAAAAGAAATAGAGAACAAATGTTAAGTCAGCAAAATAGGCTAATCTGGACGCTGAGTCCCATCCAGACACCAGTCAGAACTAAAATGTCATGTCACACTGAATAAAAAATATTAACGCCCTGAAGGAAATGAAACAAATTCATATGTGGTGTTCAAAATTTCGCCAAGAAGAAGAAACCTTATTTTTAATAGATTGTTGACGCGCAATCTGAAACCACCAACTACATTTCGGAGTGAGGAAGAAACATTTTTATGGTATATGGTGCTAGAAAAGGGTATTTTGGGGGGCAATGCCGAGATCAAAAATGTCACTTTGTGTCATTTATTCTACCAATTACTGTCGATAGCTTACATAAAGTTTGGTAATAATAATTAAAAAATTTAAAAGAGACATTGGTTGATTAAACAAAACAATTTCGAATGAAATATATTCACTATTAAGAGCGTTGGTAAAAGGATGAAATGGAATGTTTGAAACATGAATTATACTACTTACACGTTTTTCGGCAAACCCCGTATTTTTTGTGCTACATAGGCATAGCTTTCTGGTACGCGAGTTATTCCAAGAAAAGTAAAAACACTGTGAAAAGTTGCTTGCCAAAAAAGAACTTTTAAAAACAGATTCGAAAAATCGCATTTTTCAGGTAACGAATGATAAGAAAATTAACAAATTATCGAAAAGACATGTATCCAAAATAGGGTTAGCGGGAGATCAATGGAAAAACTGGCCTTCTAAATCAGGAGACTCTGGACAACCCTAGGTGTTCGAAATGGAGATTCAGCAATTCATGATAGTTTATAATTTGGACAACCATTTCAGATTCTCAAAATTTCAAATCTTCTAAACATACTGCAGCGCAGTTTTTCTTGGCCCTGTCTAACGTTTGGAGGAACAAATTAATCATAATATTCCTTTAAAATGTTGGTATAAATGAGGTTTTATTTTAGATATAGGATTTTGTGGAGGATAAATCACATTGAAAGCCAGAGACTCTTTCTTAAAACTTTCAGATTAGGATGAGGCTTTTACAAAAGATCAGTTTTGAGACCTCTTCTCTTAAAGTCGCTTCTTTCAAGCGTTGAAAATATAATATCCAGGAGATGTGAGCTTTACATGTTGATAATAACATAGTCCTTTGGAACTCTAGCAGCGATATCGGTCAAATCGAAATTACAAAATACTAAAAACATAATTTAGTCAAAGTTTTCATTATTATTAAGCGGATTAAATAACTTTTTGGTAGCTGCGTCACTATAGTGATTGAAGCAAATGCAACGCGGCTAATATTTTTATTACTAGTTGAAGTATCTACTGTTCGTTCAGGAGGAAGCATGCATTTTTTAAACACTTTCTTGCAGTTTATTCAATCGGAACATATTTTTCAATGCTGCCAACTTGTTTCATTTCTAAGGTTTACGTTTGCATTGAATTGGCCGCTAGGAGAGGTTTCACTGTAATTACTGTCGAGGGGGGGGGGCGGTCCGCAGGAAGAATTACGATTCAACATTAGAATTCTCAAAATCACTTCTCCAGTTTTTTTTTTTTTTCCGTTTCAGCGTGAAACCTATAGTTGGATCTAATTCATCATTAAATCCATGACATGAAAATGCATCAATCTCAGTTATGATATCTAACTTTCATAATCTATTGGATCACTAATTTTCATACTTGGGAGACTTTCTGGAGATGGAATTTACGATAAATTACAAATAATTGAGGAACACATGAATTTTCATATCTTAATAAAATAATATGTTAACGATTTGTCTTACGGTGTGCATTCGCATATTAAGCAAACAAACGGGCAATCCTCCTGTCAGGTTTTCATTTCTACTCATAAAGTTGTGCATGTTTCTGTAAAAGCTGAAAATAATCGTAAATCCTCGATTTTTTACAATGCGAGACTACTTACAGCATTTCTGTGTGGATAGTTCGACTAAGTTAGAAGGTTCCTCCTCTGCTATTGGGTCAGCTGCAACAAAAAAGTAGAACGCTGCATTAAAATTTTATATTAAACCGTATGTCCAAATTCTCTGCATAATATAGAACTTTATAAGTTAAACGAATCATTTACTAGCCAAAGTAAAACTAATAAAAATGAATAGATTTATCTGCAGAAAAATTAATTAATGTATACTAGAGCGTACACCAGTACGCATAACTTAAGTAAATTTATTAATTTTGAGTTATTTCTGCCAAAAATTATCTGGGAGGCATGAAATTCAGAGGCCTCAAGAGTGGCCAAGACGAAGGGTGCCCGGTTCTAACCCAAGGCACGTCCGTTCGGAGCCATTCGGAGTTTTCCGTGGTTTTCTCCAAAACTTTGCGTGAATACTGGTTAGGGCCCCTTAAAAAAGATCCCCCTCCTCACATAGGCCTCCTCGAGTAGTTTATCGGTCGTAATCCCTCAAATCAAATGAAAATCAAATCGGACTACAGAGACCAGGGGCGTAGCCAAGGGGGAGGGGGGTTAGGGGGGCCATACCCCTCCATGAGGAATTTTTTGCCCTACAAAATACACTGCTGGCCATCGTAAATGCAACACCCTGAAGGAAGCATGCAAATAATATGAAATTTACAACATGCATTAGCTGAGGTGAGATATGCAAATGATTAGAATTTCAGCGCAGACGCACATCAAGCGCGCCTGTGGCGCCACCTCAAAGCGCTATTTAAGGCTTGGAGATTTCGACGGTTTCAAGTACAGCAATTGTGTTTTTCTTGCTTTTTTTTCAAAAAAACGATAAATTATGCCTCGTAGGAAACAACGATCATCTTTTGATCAAGTATCCGAGTTTGACAGAGGAAGGATAGTGGCATACCGAGATTGTGGGTTATCTTTCAGGGAAATCGGTCGTCGTATTGGACGAAACCAAACAACTGTGATGCGGATATGTGATCGTTGGGTGCAGGAGGGTACGACGGACAGACGTGATCGACCGCATCGACCTCAGTGCACCACGTCATGTGATGACAGGCAGATTGTACGCATGGCAGTGACGGACCGCTCAGTCACATCACGAACCATATCACAGCAGATTCAGTCTGTAACGCATCATCCAGTGTCTGCGCGTACCATTCGACGTCGTTTACAGCAGAATGGTCTGTCCGCAAGACGTCCGTTGCTTTGTCTACCTCTGACGCGGAACCACAGACGTCTCCGCCGCCAATGGTGCGATGAAAGAAGGATGTGGACGACAGAATGGAATGAAATTCTCTTTACTGACGAGTCACGCTTCTGTATGCAACACCACGACGGTCGGATTCGAGTCTGGAGACACCGTGGAGAGAGGATGCTGAACAGCTGCATTATGCACCGTCACACTGGTCCTGCACCGGGTATTATGGTATGGGGCGGTATCGGATATCTCTCTCGCACTCCTCTAGTACGCATTGCCGGTACTTTAACCAGCCAGCGCTACATCTCCGAGGTGTTGGAGCCAGTTGTCCTTTCTTACCTTCAGGGCTTGCCAACAGCCATATTTCAGCAGGATAATGCACGGCCACACGTGGCACGCATTGTCCAAGGGTTCTTCGTCAATCACCAGATTGAATTGCTTCCCTGGCCGGCGCGCTCTCCGGATCTTTCGCCGATAGAAAACATGTGGTCCATGGTTGCTCAACGACTGACCCAGAGTTCATCCCCAGCTGTCACACCAGATCAACTTTGGCAACGTGTGGAAGCTGCTTGGTCTGCTGTACCCCAAGAACACATTCAAAGTCTCTTTGAATCAATGCCGAGGCGTGTGGCAGCTGTGATCTCCAACAACGGCGGCTACTCTGGGTACTGATTTTGGCAGGAACCACGCTTCATAGAATGCTGTAAATTTAATCATTTGTTACTTGGTCAACATGTTATCTACACAATAAATTTTGTTGTGATATCTCTTGTTTTTCTTGGTGTTGCAATTTGGGTG
Organism: Cheiracanthium punctorium; assembly: GCA_038373885.1. Classification (NCBI taxonomy): domain Eukaryota; kingdom Metazoa; phylum Arthropoda; class Arachnida; order Araneae; family Cheiracanthiidae; genus Cheiracanthium; species Cheiracanthium punctorium. Next base: position 376,747 of record JAWZYV010013479.1, read on the forward strand.
GCCAGCAGTGTATATATTCTTCACTCCCTTATCACACACTTATATGCATATAAGTGAGTTGCAGTAGTCGTAACCCCCCCATGACATGAAAAAATTCTGGCTACGCCACTGATAGAGACACAGTGTACTTTCTTTATCCTGGAAGTATTGCACTGTCTGTTTGTAGTCTGAATTTCATGTATCCCAGTTCATTTCTGGCAAGGCTAAATAAGTAAAACTGCTTAAGTTTTGCACGCTAATGTATTTGATGAAAAATTACTTACATAATCCCAACTTCGTCTGTCTGGATGCTTCTTCTTCAGAAGTTCCTTCCACTGCTATCGGATCAGCTGCAATGCAAAAAAGAACATTAAAATGCATTTTTAAAAAAGATTTTACTTTTGTACCAGCTGTTTACAAAAATCGTTATCTCATTCTGCCAAAATCTTTTATTTATTCTGCCAAAAGCTGCAGATAAATCTATTCATTCAAAACATCACCTTCACGAAATGAAATTTTCACATTTTGTTTTCCTTTTGTTGGACGCACATTTTTTCCTAGTATTCAAAAATTGTTTTTATCACTAAGCCCGAAGCTATCGATTGATATTAAAGAATAGGTATCATCCACTTAATTAAAGCTCACAAAACGGTACCGATTTTTCCGTAGTAGGCTTCACTGCCTCGGAGCCGGAAGTGTTGGCACACATGCGAAATAAATATAATTAATTCAAAATAGGTTGAATAAGATTAAAAGTCCGAGCATTTTTAAGGCGTCGATAAGTTAATATTCTATTTGTTTCACATTAATGTATTTTTATTTTGCTTGTATAAAATTGCGAGAGATTAATTCAGTTATTATCGGATTGTTGAATTTAACAACAGGTTATATTACTACGGAAACTGCAATGTGAAAAACAGAATATAAAGTTTTTTTTTTTTCAGTGCAAAAAGATAAAATATATTAAGTGTCGTTTTCATTAATACAAGTAAGGATTATTTTGCTTCCAGAAATTGCTTACTACTTGCGCAAATCGTAGAAGGAGCAGACAATCTTTATTTATTTATTTTATTTTATAATGATTGTTCTCTTTCTAAAAATGGAACATTTCGGCGTTGCTTAGGACAACGGGACACCCTACCTAAAAGCGAGAAGACCCCGTTTAAACAAGACATATGGTCTCATTAGTCATCCCTCCAGTTCTAAAAGCATAGATCAACAGTAAATACTGAATAAAATGGACCTTGCCCGAGGATTTTTCTTAAAAGGAGATTTATCGATCCACTGCACGTAATTGGATATAGGACGATCATCGACTTCTTACCTGGGAGTGCCAGGGGCGATTCCTCACTCTTGAAGAAACACATGATGGTCAGGACGCCATTCGGCACCAGCTCAGACCTACGACTGTCGATAACTGACCTGAGGAAGACTTTGTTACACGTATATTCACCATAACCAGTTTTAAAAAATATTCTATTGTGTTCTTCTTCACCCTCAAATGTGCCATCTGGCTTCTTGAGGCCGAATTTCAAAGTCGCATAGCATTCAGCTGATGGCGCTTCTTTTGCAAGGCGCAGATTGATGGTTTCGGGAAAGATTATCAGGTGCCATGGTTTGCCTGCAAACTGGAAGGAATCACTCTTAAAATAGTGCAGAAATTCTGTGTGCAAGGAAAAGAAATCAGGAATCCTCCATTCTACAGCTCCCTGTCTAAACTCCAGTTCACCAATCTTGCCTATGCATTGGCCCATTCTTTTTAGGCAAAATGACCTAGAGGATGATATATAAAGCACAGAAAATCATACGACTAGAGATGATGACGACGAAACACACTGGTGATCTTTTATTTCGCAGGCAGTTGTTCCTGGCCAGAAGAAAAAGAAAATAAATTATTACCATGAAGATCACATATACCAAGTGAATATGCTACGTGCAAAATACTAAAATGTAGTAGAAAAAAATGAACATTTATCTTTGAACCAATTCATCAAAACTTTGTATGTAAATTACACGAACCGCCGATTGAGTATTCGTGGTTTGACTGGTATGGCACTCGGCTTTAATGTTACTTACAGATTTTTTTAATAATTTTTATTATTCACTTTAAATTTACTTCAACTTTACTTTATGTCTACCGAACACAGTCCGGAAGATTCTTTTTTAATTTTTTCTGACGTAGTCACCTCATTTGTACAGAGCGTAAAATGACTTATATGTATAACATTGTGACTATTTGTTGTTGTTGTTGATAATGCCCTCTGGCAACCGCGAGGCGGTGCCAGATCCCCCATATAAGGCAGGCGATGAGCCGAAGGGACGGCTTCAGTTTGAATGAGCCCCAGTGGGAGGAAGTCCGATTCAGCTCTGGATCCCCCATTTTTGAACCCATTCCAGAGGAGGGACCAACCCCCTGAAATCGGCTCCCCCAGAGGTATCGTTTAGTAGCTTGGAGGAGATTGGAGCCACGACGGATTTTACGTATACCAGCTCCCATTAGCGTATACGGTCCCACATCAGTCGAACCGAGAGGGAGTGGACCCTCCCAACCTCCGGCCAAGCCAGATGCTTCCTCATTTGCCGTGTTCTTATGGGAACGGACGGAGTTTAGCGCCCAGACCACTGCGGGACATAATTGTGAATAATTCTGTGCGTGTTTTGAAGAAAAGAAATATGCGCATATAGATATGATTGAAAATTTGAATTATGTTTGCATATAGTTTCTTAAAAATTGGAAAACTTAAACGTATCAAAGATACATTGGTAACAGATTTTAGAAAGGACTCCCCCCACAAAGTGTTTTTTTTTTATTTTTTATTTTTTTGAGGGGGAGGAGGAGTGTCCATATCTTTTTACCACTGTGGAAAATCCCCAAAATCTGCTACCAAAGGAGGGATATGATTATGCGTAAAGCAGTAGCCTGTGCCATGATAAAAGTCAAGTACCAAAGAAAATGGGCGAATTTTGCTAAGGTCATGATCATGAGTATTTATCACGTTCCTCAAAATCAGCTCGCGATTGTGTACAAGAACTGGTTAATGTGATAAATATGCAATCATTTACCGTATTTCCAGGATTTATTACATACAAGCTGTTACTAGCGACTTCGTCCGCGTCGGCTTTAGAATTAGGACCAGAGAGAAATGAAGCATCTGTGTATAACAAATATGTTTGTACCTTAGATAAGGGACTGTATTTAAATATAAATTATATTTTACTTATTTTAGGTGAAGTGTAATACATGGTAGTGTTCTTCGTTTAAAATAAGAGAGCATGTGTGTGTGTGTGTGTCAGAGCCAGGGGCGTAGCCAGGGGGGGGGATATTGGAATATATCCCCCCCCCGAAATTTTTGGATTAGTGATGAAATTCCGTGTATTTATACAGATATAAGTTCATATCCCCCCCCCCGCAATTTTTTCCAGGCGCATATCCCCCCCCGAAAAATTTTCCTGTCTACGCGCCTGGTCAGAGCTACTAAATTTAGATTTTTTACTAAAATTCTGTTATTGATTTTGGTGCGTATAGCACTTTTCACAGGGGAGCAAAAAATATTTCTCATGCACTACGGCCTATGGAAGGGCAAATAAAATATTGAAAGTCGCCAATGTTTGCAATTTTGATGATTCATCGTCAAATTTGAAGCCATGAGGAATCCAGAGACGAGGACTCCAAAAATAAGTCCTCAAAAGTGAACCAACCTTGGCGATATTTTCGAAATTTGGCTAAAAAATAGCAAACGCTACAGGTTATTACAAAGGAGAAATATACTGAGAATATGCCCAGCAAAGATTGTAAAACGGTTTTAGTATCCGATTTTTGTATGCATTTCAATTCCAAAGAAGAGACATTCCGTGTCAAGTGATCCAGCTTTCCGATGCATTTTTACCTCATTTTCCCTGATTTTCTTATAATTTTCCACACTTGTTGAACGACCAAAAGTAAATACAAATATAAAATATTAAAGGTTTTTTTTTGTTGTCATTACCGAGTTATCACATTTTAAAGCTTAAAGTTGGAAAAATATTGCAATTTTGGTGCAACTTGCCTCTGCATAAATCTAAATAATTCAGTCTAGAATTAAACTATTTGAAAAATAAAAGTATGACTGTCATCAGAATGTTATGAGCTTTAAAAGGATATATTGCATTTGTGTATTTTTCAATTTTAAACATTTTTTTTTAAATTTAAAAATGTAAAATTTAATTAAAAATTTAATATGAATAAAAATTTCCCTAAAAATCACACTGATTTCTCTCTATTTCTTTAAAATCTCTGCAATATTTGAGCATGGGATCTCAAAATCATCATTTTTTTTAAGTATCTGTATAATGTGTATTTATTATTTTATTTCCAGTCACACAGAAAACCATTTTGCACTGCTGAGATGAAGAAACTGGTATGTTCATTCAAATTAGGATATGCTGAAGCATTTGATTAGCTGATTGTAAAACCATATTTAAAAAAACCAATGCTTGTTTGTTGTCCAACACAATTGTGTTGTCCTATATAAAAAAAAATAAAAAATATATTTCTATGTTTTTGTTCTCTTCTTGTTCTGTTTTCTATTGTTTTTTTTTTTCTTATTATGTGTTGGGTTTTTTTCTCTTGTTTTATTTTATTTTCTATATTTTCTTTTATCTTACTTCTTTTTATCTACCCTCGTATTTTACTCTTTCTTTTATTCTCCGTTGTTTGCTGATTTTGCATTTTTCGAATTGGGAACTCGCTGTTCGCTTTCGTTTAGTTTATCTTTCAATTCCCACTATTCTGTCAGACTGTGGAGACAGCTGATGAAGGTGCGAAGATTTTTCAGTCGAAACGATCGTTACTGATTCAGATAAGTACCTTGTTATCTGCGTTAGTTTAATGTTTACCCTAGTAGCACAATTAGTCCAAAAGACGTTTAAAACACGTTTTTTAACGTCAAAAAACGTGTTTCCAACGTAATTTAAACGTTTTTTGAACTAGTTGTGCTACTAGGGTAATTTCTATCGTCTTTTAACACCAGGTTTTTGAACTAGTTGTGCTACTAGGGTAATTTCTATCGTCTTTTAACACCAGGTTTCTGTCATTCTCTTACTAATTAGTTATCGAGTTTGGTTGATATCACGTCATTCTAGAGAACACCCCAGATTTAACTCTTTGACGTATTGTAGCGCTTTCACTGCTTGTCATAAAAAATATAAATAAATGGTTCCAACGCTGAAAAAGTGCGGCCGTGCAGCCAGCTGTGCGAAACAACTTCTTTAGCTCTGTGGCGCCAAATGGGCCATTCGATCGATCGTCATATTGTTGGTAGTTAAACGGAACGGCGGCAACGGCGCATTTTTTCAGCGTTGGGCAGTCTATCCAGTTTGTCTTCTATATTGATGAGAAAATGCTTGCGTTTCAAACTAATAAAATCATAAAGAGGAAGACACAGCAAAAATATATTCTTACCTTCCTCCTTCAATGCATCAGCGGAAATGTAAAAGTACTGGCTGAGGTAAAATGTTGGAGGACCACTGTTTTGAGATGAATTGAATACCTCACAGACACAGATACTTCTGTGAACCAAACCACAAACAAAAAGAGAATGTTTCCACTACACAACGACTAAAATGGTCGTTGTCAGATTGGATGAGGATGTAAAAAAGATGGTACAAACATTATTCAGCGATTACTGGAGTCGAAATTTCTAACTACGTTGACTTATTCTTCTCTGCGTGATGTATGAATGATATGTACAAGAGATGCATTAGAAATCTTTAGAAAAGTGGGTGATTTTTCAAACGTTTTATCAGGCAGTTGATAAAACTGCTGCACACGCATTGTTTGCTTTCCGGTAAGAACATATCAGTTAGGAGTATTTCCTCTATCTGTCTATAAAAATAAAAATGTAAATGCTCTCGTCTGCTCATAACCTCTAATCTCCGAATGTTGTCCACCGATTGGAAATTTCGGCACAGCGTGGCTTTGTATACGCGTGTTTTTTTTATACGCCTTTTTTTTTTATCGATGTGACGTTCGTCAGAAGTGTAAACATGCTTTTTTTGCGTCACTACCACGACAAAGTCTGTGGAAGATGGATATGGTCGATTCCTATTATCCTATCTTACTTCCAACGGGCTAGAAGGGTGATGGATTTAACCCTTTGAGGCGCAACCCTTTCCCTAGTGCTGAAAAAAGGGCAGCCGTTGCCATCGCTCGACTTAACTACCAGCAAGATGGCGGACGATCGAAACGTTCATCGCGTATCACAGATCTAGAGACCCCTTTTTTGACGACAGCTGTCTGTGCCGCACAGCCAGCTGCCGTCAAAAAAAGGGTCTCTAGATCTGTGATACGCGATGAACGTTTCGATCGTCCGCCATCTTGCTGGTCGTTAAGTCGAGCGATGGCAACGACTGCCCTTTTTTCAGCATTGGGCAATCTATTCAGCTGTTCTCTCATTCTTTTCCATTTTCCAGCAGATGTCAGATGCTCTTAAAAATAATCGTGACAGTCTTTTTACGGGAAATGACGTGCTGAAAAGTAAAAGATTCTCGTGGAGCTATGTCACCCGCTACTATTTTCATAGAAATCCAATCTATTCTTCGTGACTGGCAGCAGTCAAAACGTCAGAGTTGGGTGTTCCCAGAGCGGGAACACTGCGCGTTAAAGGGTTAAGCAATGGTTCCCATCCTTTATGAAGCTGTCACCTCCCCATGGAGCGAAAATATTTTCAGAGCCCCCCTTAGTAAAAACCCCGTTATTGAAGCCCATGGCATAGGAGGATGCGAGATACTAGTTTTTAAGTGATGTTAAATTAATTTTGTTCAAGCATAACATATGTTAAGATTTTGGGTTTTGCAGACGATCCGGGATCTAACATTTTTGCACTTCCAGGCTTTTCCTCTGTTTAAAAGCCTCGGCGTACAAGATCGTAAAAATCAGAGTTCCGATCGTAAGAACAGGAAAGCCACTGTATGTTGTACAAATCTGTACAAGCCCGATTTCTTTCGTTTAACTTGATATTTTTGAAAGGGCCAATAAGTACAATCTTTTTGTTCGTAATTAAAATCTCTAAGGCAAAAGAAACAAGTAAAAACTTATAAAAGGGGTTCTTGATTTTTACTTTCCGAACATGTACCATGTAAGGAAAGTATTGTAATCATGAAAAAATTCGAATTCGAGATTTTGGTGTATTGACACGTTTTGAGGTCTTCTGAATTCATTTATGCTATTTTTACGAGATGTATGTATGTATGTGTGTGTGTGTGTGTGTGTGTGTGTTTGTGTGTATGTGAGTGAACACGATAGCTCCTGAACGGGGCATGCGATTGAGCTCAAATTGGGTATATATGTTATAAACCACCGTCGCAAGACCGGTATTGATTTTGGTGTGTATAGGACTTATAGTTTTTCTACAGGGCTACGACAAAGATTTCTTTTACATTATGGCCTACGGGGGAAAATTCTGGAAAGTGCGCTAGCGTTTAAACAGTGCATTCGATAGAGCTCAAATTAGGTATAGATGTTATAAACCACCGTCACAAGACCAGTATTGATTTTGATGTGTATAGGACTTATAGTTTTTCTACAGGGCTACGACAAAGATTTCTTTTACATTATGGCCTATGGGGGAAAATTCTGGAAAGTGCGCTAGCGTTTAAACGGTACATTCGATTGAGCTCAAATTGGGTATATATGTTATAAACCACCGTCGCAAGACCTGTGTTGATTTTGGTGTGTATAGGACTTATTGTTTTTCTACAGGGCTACGACAAAGATTTCTTTTACATTACCGCCTATGGGACGAAATTCTTGAAAGTGCGCTAGCGTTTAAACGGTGCATTCGATTGAGCTTCAATTTGGTATATATATTTGAATTATTCATCGATTAAAATTTATTTAAATGCTTGGTCATGATCTGAATCGTAAGTGTTCGGAAAGTCGAGTGGAGTCACTCCAGATTTTTTTTTCTTTTTAAGGTAATTATAGTATTTTTTTTTCCCTCAATTTTTACCTAATATGTGTACCCTTTTAAATTAATTTTAGCATAACAAAATGCTTCGAAAATGCAGAAATTAATATTCGAAAAATCTAATATTAATCGACATTAGAAAAAAAAAATATTTTTGCATTATTTATAATAGTATTTCAGATGCATTAAATGCTAGACAGATTTTTTTTTTTCTCTGATTTTTCATAATTCGGTGACGAGAGGGTTAATATATTATAAGAGCCGACCGAGTTGTATGGTGTTTAAAGCATAAGGTGACCAAACGTCCCCATTTTCCGGGGACAGTCCCCATTTTCAGGACGTTTTTCAAATTGTCCCCAGAATGTAAAAATGGAACTGGGGACAATTTTTACTTCCTTGTACGTAGTATAAGGAAGTAATGTGATCCCGAAAAATTTTTGGGGCCAAATTTCGACAAAAAAACCGATTTTGACTACCTCTAAAGTGAATTTAAAAAATTTTTTCGATGCATCTCATCGTAGGCTAGCATGCACGATCATATTAACGCGTCTGCAACTCATTTTGATCAGCGGCGAGTCTGCTGTGGCCAGTTTTTCCATGCCGTCTGTACGTACGTACGTACGTATGTATGTAACTCGCATATCTCAAAAACTATGGGTCGTAGAATGTTGAGATTTGATATTTAGGATTGTTCTATGATCTAGTTGTGCACCTCCCCTTTTGGTGGCAATCGAATGGATAGTTTATGTACAGGACCGCCCAAAAGATTCGAAATACATTACGCTCTATGGGCCGAAATTCATTAAACTCGCCTAACTCAAAAGCTATTAGGCGTAGAATGTCGAAACAACAGATTTTGGATAGTTGTAACATCTAGTTGTGCACCTCTCGTTTTGGTTCCATTCAACTGGATAGTTTATCTACAGGACTGCCCAAAACATTCGAAATACATTACGCTCAATGGGCCGAAACTCATTAAACTCGCAAATCTCAAAAACTATTAGGCGTAGAATGTTGAAACTTTATATTTAGGATTGCTGTAACATCTAGTTGTGCACCTCCCCTTTCGATTCCATTCGACTGGATAGTTTATCTACAGAACCGCCCAAAAGATTCGAAATACATTACGCTCTATGGGCCGAAATTCATCAAAGCGTTTTTTAGAGGTAATGGGCTAATTCAAACGACCCAGAAGTGATGTATGCTGTAAAGAGTTAGAAAATGAATTTCTCCATTAAAAAAAGTGTTTCATCATTTGTAGTTCTGCTACAGGAACACTCAAAAGATTTCCAATACATTACGGTCAATGGCAATTTTAGGGGCATTCATCCTTTTCAAGCACAATACCGTCCTACCACATAAGTTAGGTAATGGTCCGACCACGGTCACGTGCCTCCCTCAAGAACTATGCCAAAAGTCGCCAAGCTTAGCGACTTTTTGTGTACGTGTGTGCATATTTAACTCTCAAATCTCAAAAACTATTATGAAATTTCATAAAGAATGTTGTAACATCTAGTTGTGTATCTCGATTTTTGGTTCCAATCTACTGGAGAGTTTATTTACAGGACCACCGAAAAGAATTTTAGTACTTTAATGTCTATGGACATCTTCAATATAATACAACTGTAGACAGTCATTGTTTGGTACATGCCCAAAAACTCGCCGTCTGTCCTCGACCTTGGCGAGTTTTGGCGAAATATCGCCAAATTTGGCGATAGTCAGTCATTGGGTCCATGCCCAAAGTATCGCCATTTGTCATCGTTCTTGGCGAGTTTTGGCGAAATATCGCCAAATTTGGCGATAATCTGTCATTGTTTGGTTCATGCATAAAATCTCGCCAAATTTCGTTGACATTGACGAGTTTCGCCGAAATATCGCCAAATTTGGCGCCAAAAATTATTTCGTATTTTGTATAACACTAAAACTTTAACCGGTAGATTTTTGAACTTTTGTATTTAGAACTATTGTAATATCTAACTGTTTTCCATATCTTTTTTGACAGCAATCGACTGAGAATTTATTTACAGGGTGAGCCAAATGACTTTAAGTACATTGAGGTGTATGGATGCATTCAATTCATTGAAAGTCTGTGGTCAATGACTACTTTGGCTATCCCCAAAATCTCGCAAACTATCTCAAGTTTGTCGGCTTTTGGTGAAATATCGCCAAATAAAGTGTCAGAAGGAAATATTTCAAATTGAACTCAGCTTGGCGATATTGAAATATTTGTCTAGAAATCGCTAAACCTTACTATTATTGATATTTTATCTCTTTCAAACAAATAAGTTTAGAGGAAGTGCGTCGAAAATATTTTTGATCTAATGGACGTGCAAGGAAGTCATGTGTTGGACACATCAGATTTTTTAATTATTGCATTGTTTTTCAATTAAATTACTGTTAATTATTGCATTAATTATAAATGTCCCCAGTTTTGTTGTCAGAATCGGGGACATGTCCCCGTTTCTGACTACAAAAATCTGGTCACCTTAGTGAAGCACCGTACTCCGGTTTCGAGTTCTACCCCCGACTGGCGTGGTTGTCCTGTCCATCCGTTCATAGGGGGGACGTTGGTCCACCTACTAGGTGCCCCAATAATAAAGAGACCAACAATTCCGGCCTGTTGTGGTCAAAGCCTTCAAGGCAGAGGCCGGCCATTAGAAAATATGATTTATGATAGGATATATATATGATAGGTCAGATATTCCAATAAAGTTCCAGAATTAAGGCAGGTAAAACGGTTTATTGAACATTATCTTTAAGTTACAATATAGAGTGAGAAGAGGGGAGGGGCTGTGCCGGCACAGCCAGCTGTCGTCAAAAAAGGGTCTCTGGATCTGTGGCACGCGATGAACGTTTCGATCGTCTGCCATCTTGCTGGTAGTTAAGTCGAGCGATGGCAACGGCTGCTCTTTTTTCAGCATTGGGAAAGGGTTGCGCCTCAAAGGGTTAAGATAGGGAATGGTACCAGAAACCTTTGCTCAAGATTTTTATGTAGGCATTTTTATGTAGGCTGCATCTGAATAGGATATGCCAAAAAAAAAAAAAAATGGAAGTGACTCCATTTGATTCTTCGGACTCTTGATTTTTACCATAAATTTGATTCATTCCAATCGGATATAGAATTCAGACGCAAGCGCACTTTCAAACATTTCCGTAAATTGACCGTACTGCGAAACAATTCTTTTTTTTGCAGCCCTGTAAAAAAAGAAACAATAATTCGTATACAAACCAAAATCAATACCGGTCGTGCGACGGTGGTCTACAATATGCATACCAAATTTGACCTCAGTCAAATGCGCGGTTTAGGAGCGATCGTGTTCATACACATCTCGTAAAAATAGCATAAATGAATTCAAAAAGTGTCAATACACCGAAATCTCAAAGTCGATTTTTTTCATGATTACAATACTTTCCTTACATGATGCATGTTATGAAAGTAAAAACGCAAAATTGACGGCTGTACCGTGCTTTTGAGTCTGAAAAAAATTAACTTAAAAAAGAAACAAATCGGACACATAGTTGGTATAATGATTGATCTTTATTGTGTTCAATTTTTAATGAGCAGCTGTAGTACACTGAGCACGGAATGAACATTTTATTTCTGTGGTTATGAAAAACTGAATATGGATAAAAAGTTCAGCCACTAAGATTACTCAAAATTCACTGGAAAAGAAGCTCTCTGAATGACGGACTTGAACAGTACTTGAACAGTTTATGACGGAAAAACTCGCTGCTAAGTGCTGGTGGTACGTTGAGATGGCAGGAGATGGTTCTTCTTGCAGAGAATATTATGAAGGAATTGTTAGCGAAGTAATGTTGCGTGTCTTTTGATAGTTTGCCTTACTTATTCGAACAGATTCTACAGATTTCACAACTTTCCATCAACGTATATCTATAGATATTTGTAAAAACGTATTTGATTGGACACAATATGGCAAGAGATACGCTCCAGCGACAATGTTCTGGTTCAATGAATCCTTCTAAGCATCTCATACGGCAGCGATCGTTCTTGTAGACTGCTCAGAGGAAAGGTTCAAAATGGAAGATAATTTCTATGTTGCCTCTTCCTGCAGACGCCCACGGATCGATCGTTCGGGGAAAAGTTTCCAAGACTTGTTGCAATTTTCGCAACTATCGACTCGCTGTCTTACACATTAAGAAAAGAAGGATCCCCGAGATCTGATGAGCTTGATAGTTGTAAAAATGTAGACTGATTGGAACAGAGTGATCGGCGAAATGTTTGTAGGAAAATCTCAAGTTCCAAGTGAAGATCATTCGTTCAGACTGCAGGATATGAACTCTGAAGAAAGACTGTTTCTATGGACTTTTAAAGCTCAACTAGATTTGGATGTTTTCCAAGTCAGATGCGTGCTCGACTGATGGGTCTGAAGATCATTCGTTAAGACTGAGATTGAACCGAAGAAAGACTGTTTCTATGACTTTTAAAGCTCATGAACTCTGAAGAAAGACTGTTTCTCTGGACTTTTAAAGCTCAACTAGATTTGGATGGTTTTCCAAGTCAGATGCGTGCTCGACTTTGATGGGTCGTGAAGATCATTCGTTAAGACTGCAGGATGTGAACTCTGAAGAAAGACTGTTTCTATGGACTTTTAAAGCTCAATGAACTCTGAAGAAAGACTGTTTCTATGGACTTTTAAAGCTCATCTAGATTTGGATGGATTTTCAAGTTAGATGAGTGCTTGACCTCGATGGGTCGTGAAGATCATTCGTTAAGACTGCAGGATATGAACTCTGAAGAAAGACTGTTTCTCTGGACTTTTAAAGCTCAGGTAGATTTGGATGGCTTTCCAAGTCGGATGCGTACTCGACTTTGATGGGTCATGAAATATTTCGTTTTTGATTGAAGTTATATTGCACGCAGCTGCTATTGCATGTTGGTGGTGAAGTATCGTGACTATTGAGGAGGAAGTCTACCGAGTAGGTTTAGTTTGTGATGTGAAGGTTGTTACTTGGGGGTGCAGTGTGACTATTATGAAACAAAATGTGTTTGTTGAATAATTAGAATCTTTAAATTGGAGGGGGTCTGGGCAGTTGGAAGTTTTTATGGATGTGGTCGGATACAGGAGAAGCGGGAGAAAAATTTACGGATACGTCGGAATTTCTTTCTACGGTATGTAACGTTGGTAAAGTCGTTTAATGGTGGAACAGGGGATGGGGATCGTGGAGTGAGTGGTGATTCTGATGAAAATGAGACATGTATTGGAACTGGTGAAGTTGGGGGTGTGATTATTGTGTACCAGACGTATCCTGAAAAGATGGGCGAGGGTGTTGATGTTGGAATGGGATCTGTTGTATTGTCTGTGGGTGTACTGAAAGAAGTATTGACTGTTGTGTAGGACGAGGTGGAATGTGTGTCACTATTGTCTGCGGCTGGTGTTGTACTTACTACAGGGGACTCCTCCTCCTTCACCACTGGCACACCCGGGACGACAGCAGGGGGCCGAACAAAAACAAAACGAAACAAAAGTTTCCGTACGAAGTAATGCAATATAAGAAAAGCACCGAAGAACAGCAAAAAAGGCACCATACTTCGAACAAGGTCTAATAGAGACTGAAGTCATTTGTTGAAATTTCATTACTTTACATTGTTGTGAACAATAGCGGAATTAGAAACTTGCAGTACGATTGTTGAATTATTTTAATTTCCCTTTGTTAAAGTAACAATAATGAAATGAATGCAATGGAACATCTAAAGATCGATGTTTTTTAATTATTATTATTAGTAGTAGTATCCTTCAAAAGAAATGACTATTTTCTGTCTTTTTCACTGCAGCATTTTAAAAGTGGTATTCCAACAAAAATATCGTATTAACCCTTTCCGGACGAGCGAAGTGTATAAACATTCATCGGAAATTTGCCTAAAAGGACAGCGAGTACTTACACGTGACGGGAATCATTTTGCTGAACATGCGTTTTTAAATGGAAAATTTTGCATTTTCAATAAGAGATGTTACAACATTCCTGAAACGATGTCTAATGGTTACTAACTGTTCTTCGGATTTCACTAGTCCTCAGAAATACTTTATTTATTTATTTTCATTTTCATTTATTTATTTTTCTGGGGGTGAAGTCTGTGTTTACATTACCGAATTGTTTTCGTTATGTAAAGAAAGTTGTTCCCATCGCATTGTATAGTCCCCTCTTTTTCCAGTTGGTAGCTTCTGTTATTACTTTCTATTTTTTTAGAGAGATAGGGTATATTTGCGGTATAGGGAGTGGCGGCTCGTGGGTTACTTAACCCTTTAACGCGCAGTGTTCCCGCTCTGGGAACACCCAACTCTGACGTTTTGACTGTTGCCAGTCGTTAAGAATGCATTTGATTTCTATAAAAATAGTTGCGGGTGACATAGCTCCACGAGAATCCTTTACTTTTTAGCACGTCATTTCCGGTAAAAAAATTATCACGATTATTTTTAACAGCACTGACATCTGCTGAAAATGGAAGAATGCGAGAACAGCTGGATAGATTGCCCAATGCAAGGCGACCATGGGGTTGTTTACGGGGGGAGGGGGGGGGAAAGAGGCACAAGTCAAGGGTCCTGTCCCAGAAAGATACAATATAGAGTGTTGAAGCACTTCTGCGTTATACCAGTACGTAAATCATAACACTATGGGAGCTGGTGGGGACTGAGGTGCCTACCTGCCAATAGGTATGAACGGCCGAGATCACTGGTCCTTATTGTTCGTTTTATGCAAAAATTTTTTGCCAGGTGATGATTGGGAAAGAGGCGTGAAATTGTAATAAAAATAATTTATTTTTCAGTTTCAATCCCGCGGGATTACGAACTTAATCCCGCGGTACCAGTCCCTCAAATACTTGGTGCGGGATCCCTCAGGATCGGGATTGCATTCCCTACGTGGAACTTTCAGAAAAACAATTTACAAGTACAAAAACGACTTCAAAAATGGACCAAGGAGTTATCCGTTTAGAGAAACATTCCGTTCCGTTTTTTACTTTCCGAACATGTACTATGTAAGGAAAGTAGTGTAATCATGAAAAAATTTGACTCCGAGATTTTGGTGTATTGACACGTTTTGAGGTCTTCTGAATTCATTTATGCTATGTTTACGAGATGCATGTAGGTATGTGTATATGTGTATGTGCGTGTGTATGTGAGTGAACACGATAGCTCCTAAACGGGGTATTCGATGGAGCTCAAATTGGGTATATATGTTATAAACCGCCGTCGCAAGACCGGTATTGATTTTGGTGTTTATAGGACTTATAGTTTTTCTACACGGCTACGGCAAAGATATCTTTTACATCATGGCCTATGGGGGGAAACTCTTGAAAGTGCGCTAGCGTTTAAACAGTAATTTTAATTGAGCTCCAATTGAGTATACATGTTATACACCACCATCGTAAGACCGGTATTGAGTTTGATGTGCATAGGACTCATAGTTTTTCTACAGGGCTACGACAAAGATTTCTTTTACATTATGGCGTATGGGGAGAAATTCTTGAAAGTGCGCTAGCGTTTAAACGGCGCATTCGATTGAGCTTCAATTGGGTATATATTTTTGAATTATTCATCGATTAAAATTTATTTAAATGCTTTAATGATCTTAATCGTAAGTGTTCGGAAAGTCGAGTGGAGTCACTCCAGATTTTTTGTTTTCCGAACATGTACCATGTAAGGAAAGTATTGAAATTATGAAAAAATTCTACTTCGAGATTTTGGTTTACTTACACGTTTTGAGGTCTTCTGAATTCATTTATGCTATTTTTACAAGATGTATATGTATGCATGTGTGTGTGTATGTGTGTGTGTGTGTGTGTGTGTGTGTGTGTGTGTGTGTGTGTGTGTACGTGTGTTTGTGAGTGAACACGATAGCTCCTAAACGGAGCATTCGATTGAGCTCAAATTGGGTATAAATGTTATAAACCACCATCGTATGACCGGTATTGATTTTGATGTGTATAGGACTTATAGTTTTTCTACAGGCCTGCGACAAAAATTTCTTTTACATTATGGCCTATGGGGGGGAAATTCTGGAAAGTGCGCTAGCGTTTAAACGGTTCATTCGATTGAGCTCCAATTGGGTATATATGTTATAAATCACCATTGTATGACCGGTATCGATTTTGATACGTATAGAACTTATACTTTTTCTACAGAACTACGACAAAGATTTCTTTTACATTATGGCCTATGGGGGGAAATTATTGAAAGTGCGCCAGCGTTTAAACGGCGCGTTCGATTGAGCTTCCATTTGGTATATATGTTTGAATTATTCATCGATTAAAATTGATTTAAGTGCTTGGTAATGATCTTAATCGTAAGTGCTCGGACAGTCGAGTGGAGTCACTCCAGATTTTTTAATTAGCTTTTTTTACACCAAAAGAGTAATATTAATAAAACAATGAAGTATCTTTGTCAATGCGATGGTTATGCTTGATGATTCTTAATACTGGGTTCAATATTAGTCAACTGAAGGCGCAACTGCCCTGTTTGCACGATTTGGAGTCGATTTTTTAATTTTTTTTACTGACTAGACCTGTCCCAGCACTAAATCCTCACACAACAAGGTCGGAGGAAGGGAAAGCAATAAAAAAAAATTACGATAGTCCACAGTCCAGGGTAGAGGCGACTGATGTTACCTTGAAGCCGAAATTCTGTTAGATGATCACCATTCTCGATGCTGGCTTTCAAAGTTTCATTAGTTGAAAATTCGACCAATATCTCCTGAGTCTGAACCTGTGTTTTCTCAATATTCAAAAAAGGATTTATGACACATTGTTGGACTTCTAGGGACAAAATATCTTCAAAACGCTCAGAAAAGTCTTTGTGCAACGACTCAATACGTTGACAATAGATTTGTGTATTTGTCGAAGGGAATTTTACTGCTCTTATTTAGATCCGCCAAAATCGGAAATTGGCTGTACTCGTTGCGACCTCAATTCTGCTCCCACAAAGTGAGTCTTTTTAGAAAGGCAGAAACAACAGATTTGTTGTGATCAAATTGAAATTGTCGCCTAAAAGCTGCAAATTAATTCCATTGAATTTCGCGAATAAATCGATCATGCAAGCATCGATATTAAATTGTAGCAATCTGTCTCTCCGAGCTATATGTCTTTCTCTTCAAGGAACTCCAGCACAGAGTCAAAAAAATTCCAGAACCTGTTGTGGCAGGCCCCTTTAGAGAGCCTGAGAACTTCGGTGTGCGGAAGCAAGCAGAGGTTTTTTTGCAACTAAATGCTGTCTACGAATCACACAGTGAACAGCTAAACACCTGGTACATATCTCTTCAAAAGTGCAATGCACCCACGATGACTATCTACTATTGCAGGAGCTCCATTAGTAGAAACAGACTTATATAGAGGAATGTTTTTCTCTTTAAATAATCTTTTACTGTATTGAAAATTGTTTCACCTTTAGTATCTGCAACCAACATTCTTGCTAAAAGCATCTCTGGAACAATTTTCCTTCATTCACAAACCGGACGTACGCAAATAGTAAAACCTCATTACTTGGCAAGGTTGACTCATCAACTTGAAGAAAATATTCTGAGAGTATCAAAATTTTACGTAAAGAAAATTCATCATCCTACTGTATCTTTGCTTAATGAGACATTTTAGATTACGTTGGACGTGGCTGGATGATGTAAAAACTTTCTTGAATCTTCCTTGACAGCCGTTAGTATCAACTCTTCGACGATGGTATGAGCTATCCTTAATTAAGCACTCACTTCTGATATACAGGGTGGGGAAAATAAAAGTCGATTCAAGCGGTACATTTCTACCATTTTTAATTCATTTGCGACAGCACTAACTGAGGAGGATAGGACCTACATTTACTTCCAACAGGATGGAGCAACTGCCTATACAGCCTGCCGAACCATGGATCTCTCACACACACACACACATTTAGACAATCTTCACTCCTGACAGGGTTGTTAGCAAAGGTCAGTCTGGTCTCGGCCCTAGCTGGCAACCTAGGTAACCTAATCTCTCTGTGTGCGATTACTTTTTATGAGGAACCCTCAAACTCTAAGGTATATCGCAGTAACCCTCACAGTCTTCAATAACTGCAGTAGAACATTTCTGATAAGGTTGCAGCAGTTCCCGCAGCCCAAGGGCGGATCCAGAAAATTTTTTCGGAGGTGGCGCAAATCGTGAATACTCATTTTATATAGTGTAAAGTTCACTTAATATTGTTAGAAGCCCCATTTATATAGTGTATATTTTTCTCGGAGGGGACGCGCGCCCCCGCGCCCTTCCCCTGAATCCGCCTTTGCAACAGCCTATCTTCAAACTGCCTTCAACAACTCGCTGGCCAGGATCCAAAAGTACCAAGAGATGAATGATGGCCATTTTCAACATCTGCTATACGCAAGTTAGCGAACTATGTACCTAATATTCCTTTAATTTGCTGTGTTCCTTCGCAACCTGGAACACTGTTCTTCGAAGTTTAAGGCTGGAGCTCATGCTATGCGGGTGAGGGCGGGAGCTCTAGTGTAAACGCCTGCGCTCATACGAGGGCGTTGTCAGCTCCAATGGCAATTCAGTGTGTTCTTCAGTCCCTTTTTCCCGGACTGCCGAGAAAAATATCTCCGTGTAGGGAGTGATTTTGTGATTTCACGGGTTTGTTTTTGTCTGTGGATCCCGACTGGTCATTGAAACCCCATAAATGTTTCGATTACAATACCCTGCAAGTGAAAACTGACCATTGAAAAATTCGGCTCGCCCCCTGGAGTGGTGCCCAGTGCCCGCAAAATGAGCTCCAGCCTTAAATTAATGCATTCTTCAGTCCCGTCGCCCATGAATCTAAGGCTGGAGCTCATGCTGCAGTCGCTACTCCATGTGAGATGGGAGTTTTTTGATGATCAATTTTAACTTGCAGTTACTGTAATCAAAATATTTATGGCCTTTTAATGATCAGTTGGGATCCACCGACAAAATCTAACCTGTAAAACCACAAAACTACGTCCTCCGCACAATGGAGAGACGGGGTAGAAGATATCTGGGCGACAGAACCAAAGAATGCATTAATTTACCATTGTAGCTCCTAACTTCGGACATACCGTCAGATTTCACACCAGTCACCAAGTCTACTCCAATGTCTTTTCATTTTGTCTTTTTAACATTTACGTGCATTAGCTTTTACTGGTTTTTATCTCATACTATTCACTTGCAGGTACTTTTCTGACATTATTACACTTTGTATGGCGCAGCATATCCTTTTTGGATCTTGTGCCATTGAACACCAACCAACCAACCAACCAGATTTCAGACTGCTCTCCCGTCGGGATATCGCAATAAATCTCTGACCTGCGGTCAGAAGAACGCGGATTTCTCCATTTTGAGGTTTATCGTTTAGTACTGTGATTTTCGATTTGATTGTTTACCAACCGAAATACTCCCCTTTCTTAAAAGAAATCAGTGATTTATTGCGTCCCCTCTCTATCTTTTGGGGGCCCCCCTTCACCCCCCTGATGTCCTAATATTAAAGAACATCTTCGCATGACTCTATATTCTTCATTTTCTAGAATTTCAATATTAAAACCTAGCGCCCTTCTAATAATACGTGCAAAAATAGCAGAACGTTATCGTTTTTCCTCTGTAGATGGCAGAAAATCTCCAGCACAGAAGATAATAGGTGCATTTCACCAGCCGCCTCACCATGGAGAAATTGCGCATGTGCCAATAGTTAGTACTTCGTTAATACCGGTTAGTACCGCATCCGCTACGGATTCCGTCCATCCGTCCCTATTCTGCAATTCGTACGGTCTTGGTAGCTAGTGTGAAAGAAAATTTGTACTGTCCGTAAATCCGTAACGGGTGTGGTACTAACGAAAATCTCTCGCTGCTAAACAGTACTAACAAATGGCATATCCGAAATTCCCATTCTGCAATTTGTACGGGCTAGGTAAGTAGTGTGGCCGGAAATTTGTACTGTCCGTATATCCGTAACGGATGCGGTGCTAACGAAAATCTCTCGGTACTAACGATTGGCATATGCGAAATTTCACAACATGGTGTGCCGGCTGACCATTTCACCAACCCACAAATTTGTATACTGTCCGTAAATCCGTGACGGATGCGGTACTAACGAAGTACTAACAATAGCAATTTGCGAAATTTCCCAACTCCATGGTGCGCCGGTTGACCATTTCACCAGCCGGCAAATTTGAAGTGTCCGTAAATCCGTAAAGGATGTGGTACTAGCTAAAATTTCTCGGTATTAACCGGTACTAACGAAGTACTAACGAATGCCATATGCGAAATTTCCCAACTCCATGGTGTGCCGGCGGGTGAAATGCACCTGAAGATAATAGCAATGTCAAGCCATTTGAAGTCAAAAGTTAAATATGAATGCATGAGAAGTATGAAGTGTTTTCATGTTTTCACGCAAAATGAAATTGTTTCAAAAGTTTCATACGAAATAAATGTAAAAAAATTTTCTCATTTTGCTCAATTATAGCCTCGTGTCTTATCGTTAGAACGTTTTTTAATTTGTTTGGTTATTCGCTGAATGTTATAATATATAATATTTAAGATACTTACACAGAATTCTGCACATCTAACCACTCAATGATTTTTTATCTGCTCTATTCAAAATTCAGGCCCGAAGAGGTTAAAAACCATTACATTTCCAGTCTTGAGACTCGGAGATTTTATTTCCCCGGGGAAAATTTAAATAGAAGTGACAATCTTAATCCTAAATATTACTTTAGATTCATACTTGTTTTCCGACTTAGTATAATTATTATTTTTATTTTATTATTATGTGGTCAGCTTCGTCTGAGATTGTTCTTAATAACCAATCGGTTTTTTTTTTCTTTCTTAACACAGGAAATGCAGAACTGATAAGAAGGTCCTGGTGTAAAGGGACTCTTGGCAGCAAAAAGGAATTGTAGTTTCTACGTTAAGATCCAAGTACCCATGTCTCGAAGCATAATTGAGCGGAATCATCTCTTTCTAAACATTGGTTGCTTGTCCAAGTTAAGAGAAATTAGAGGTCCTGTTAAATCTACCAAAACTCTTTAATTTGCTAAATTTATTTAAAATTTTTTTTTAAATACTCATTTGTTTTTTTATCAGTTATATTAACAACTTCTTACTTTAACCAACTGGGTTTGTGTGATTTTGCCAAGTTTGCCAGAAATATATAGTAAATTAAACTTTTTGTTGTTCATCATTCGGGAAGTAATTGGCCATTGAATAATTTGAAGACCGTAAAACTAAAGACAGGGAGGTAAATTTTCTTAAAATTCCAGCGTTCAAACTGGATTTTCCAGGTTTTTTAAGAAAATTTCGCATGAGATTTCCCAAAGATTTGAGAGCTAATTTTCAATTCCATGAGTTTTCAATGTTTTGCAGGTTTCCCTGAGGGTGTATGAACCCTTTATAAAGAGTCATTCAAAAGAAATTTTCCAAGAATGACCATACCTACGAAGTGATATGGTCATTCTTAGAAAAAGCAATGAGCGCTGAGAATTCAGAGAAAGAGCGCTGTTTTGTTGCCTGCCACAGACGCTAGAGATGAGACGGGCTCAGCCCGAGCCCGGGCCCGAACCGGGCTCGGCTCTGTAATTCACAATTGCGTTCGGGCTCGTGAAAAATTTCTCCTTTATTGAATATACTCCTTGAAACAGATTTTAAAAAGTGATTCATGAGAAAAATAAAAGTACAGTCAACTCCGGTTATAGTGAGCCTCGGGGGACCATCCAATTTCGTCCACTATATCCGAAGTTCACTAAAACCCAAGTATCTTCATGATGGATAGAGATACTGTGTTTGAATCGGGACTAATGGTTTGTGTTCACTATATCCGATGGTTGACTATATCCGGGTTCACTATAACCGGAGTTGGCTGTACTTATACAAAAATAGCGGCACTGGAGCCTAGAAGGTGCGTGAAGCTCTTTGGATATTTCAGAACGGCGGCTTATATTCATTAGTTAGTCATGAGATCCGACGTTATTTGATAAACATATGGATAAATAAAGAATTAGAAAGTGCATTGAGAGTTTGCAACTCTATTTGTCTTTAATTTGCACAAACGACAAAATTCATTGTATTTTATGAATGAAGTAATTGGATTTTTTCATCTGGCTCGGGCTCTGGCTTCAAAAAATGAGTCGAAACTCATCTCTGACAGGCGCTACTTTACCTAGATACGCCGCCACGGAAAGCAAGAGTCAAGTGCAATCAATGCATCAATGGAATAAAGGAAAACAAATGCAGTAAAAGAAAATTAAAACATTTATTAAATTTACCAGCCAGAATCAATATTTACTTGTGATACAACCTCTCCGGATGGCACAAGATGAATTTTTTTATTACACTGGGAAGGGGCAAGAGCTCGACCGCTGCTGGCAAGGTAACGGCTGCATTCAGCAGGATGGTGCGCCTCACCGTGCAACGGCACAGGTGCGAGAGGCGCCTCGGCTTGTACGCGCGACCGCCGAACAGGTGGACAAACGTTTCGACCACCTGGCCAATCCTTCCATCGTCTTCTGTCGCCAGGAGGAGAAACTCTTTCACTTCCTCCTCGGACACCAGGGGGTCCGGCATGGTATCCCAATACGCCTGTAGAATTTGGGCGCGTGCCTCCCTGCACCTCTCGTGGGATCCTACCACGAAGAGGGATTCCAGGATGTGGGATATCCTGACGAAGCCCCTCTGGTGTCCGCTGCGCATACGACCGTGGTTTTCTCGTAGAGTCTCGTAGATCCCCACAAGTCGAGAAACTTCTTGATCAGGCGGCAAATTAGGAATCCTGCAGAAAGAAATGAAAATAAATTAAAAGAAGACACACACGAATTTCTAGATTTCCTTTATACCCAAGAATGCAATTATTAAAGCGAATGGGACAGAAAAGACCCCATACCGATTTACAGTTTTCCCCTGCATGCATTTTTACTTTCCGAACATGTACCATGTAAGGAAAGTATTGTAATCATGAAAAAATTCGACTTCGAGATTTTGGTGTATTGACACGTTTTGAGGTCTTCTGAATTCATTTATGCTGTTTTTACGAGATATATGTATGTATGTGTGTGTGTATGTGTATGTGAGTGAACACGATAGCTCCTAAACGGGGCATTCGATTGAGCTCGAATTGGTATATATGTTATAAACCACCGTCGCAAGACCGGTATTGATAGGACTTATAGTTTTCCTACAGGGCTACGACAAAGATTTCTTTTACATTATGGCATACGGGGTGAAATTCTTGAAAGTGCGCTAGCGTTATTCGATTGAGCTTCAATTTGGTATATATGTTTTAATTTTTCATCGATTAAAATTTATTCAAATGCTTGGTAATGATCTTAATCGTAAATGTTCGGAAAGTCGAGTGGAGTCACTCCAGATTTTTTTTGTTTAGTAAAAGCACAAAAGGATATAGGATATATATATATATATATACATTCTTTTTTCTTTAAGATTTCAGCTTAATGGTGTAGTCCGAAAAAATCATGCGATTTTGCTACATAAGTACAAATAAACTAATAATTTCATGCACCTGGAAATGTCCAGACTGCCTCTTTACAATCTCTACTACATACTGAAATAAACGATAAACTTGTATCAGTTACAAAACTTTCAGAATAAATTCTTAAAAATCGAAAATTTTGCAAAACGTGTCACTCTTAGAAAAAATTTTGCAGTACAGTTCCATGTTCAAGAATCTTTTCTGAAAGTCTCACAAAGAGCATAGTTTTTTCGTTTATTACAATGTGTAATGCACTTTTGAAGAAAGTCATCTTTAATTTTTTGAGACCCTGGTGCTATTAGTTTATTTCAATTTGTGTACCAAGGCCGAAAACAGAGGGTTTTTTCTTCCAACTACAGCCTCAAGAAATGTTGAGAAATGGTTTTCTCTTAAGTATGCTTGTCAGTGGTTCAGTGGTTCAAATGACCCGTGAGTCCATAACTTCCTTGGTTCGTACACACAATTTAAAGGAAAAATGCAAAACGACTGCTCACGATTTTGAAAATCTTTCTAATTTTAAAATTATTATTGAGGGTGTCTCTTGAAGGGTCTCTTAGGCAGGTGAAATGTTGCCAGGGGTGAGATTCTGTTTTCTGCTCTTCTGACTAGAATCATGAATGTTACTCAGCTACGGTCGAACTTGAAGAATGTTTTCAGGATCGAAAATTTATTTGTTTGAAGTTCATCTAAAAAACGCAATTGCATTTTTGCCGACCGAATATTATCACTGTGTTTGTTATTTCACATTCTCGATTTAATATTATCGTCTGCAATGTGCAATATTCTTATAAGACTTTTGGCGGTATTTTAATTTATAGTCAGATGAAAATTTAGTCAGAAAAACACGATTTTGAATGTTTGATAAAGTATGAGGAAGTCCAAAGACCTGATGTTTCCAATATTAAAAAAGGTCAAATTCATGCCTGGAATGTTGAGGATGTTAGTTTTTCAGAAACAGGACGTTGTATTGTACAACATACATCTACTGCATCTAATTCTATACATGGAAAACATTTTATTTGGTGGGATATGGTACCGGACGCAACAATAGACGCTTTATAGAATCACCATCAAAATGTAGAAACCTCTAATTTATTTGCTTCAAAATTTGATATATTTTCAACACCGCTATTTTTTACTGATTTTGCACAAAATAAATCTAATTTACTTTTATTCTACGCAATTTTAAAAGAATTGTCACTTAATGAATTTATATATCGTCCCTTAAATCAGGAAAATAATATATTTTATTCAATATAAATTAAACTATTGAACGTAAAAATTTGAAATTTTGCATAGCCGTGTAAAATCACTTTTTGCATCTATTTCCAACAAAATTTGGCTAGGTTGCTATTCATAATTTTTTTAATATTAATTTAATAATTCATATTAATATTTTATTTAAAATTATAATAATAGTAAATTATGTTTGGGTCGTTTAGTTCTAATAGTACGAATAAAAATCAGCTTCTTATTATCAATATTATATGAGATATGAATTAAAATATGAAAAAATATTTTAACATACAAGGAGGGGAATTTTAGATGACCATAACTCACTCATTTTCAGTTCAAATTTATTGAAAATTGTATCCGGGTTAAAATGAGCTAAATTTTTGAAATATGAAGTGAAATCTAGTGGTTGCTATTGAAGAAAGAAAGTTGATCCGAATTTTAATATGGAGACGGCCTTTTATGCAATTTTTATGTATTGAAAATTAAAGTGTAAGTCAATCGTAAATGATTGGCATATGTATCTTTGCTGTACGACGAACGACGGCCGAATAAAGTACAATTGGGCCTTTTGTTCCCGTAGCTGTACATAAAATACCTTAGAATTTTTTAAGCTTTTTTCAACCCCTGTTTATAAATGCCATCCAGTCATCGAGCAGATTGGCACCTTGTTTAAAATATCGTTTGAAAAATTTTGAAAGAATATATAAAAATCTGCTCTCTGAAAAAGATAAAATTAAGAAATATTGAATTGGGATTTTGTGTTGGGGCCCCCTAATATTGCATAGCACAATCCTAGGCCGGGCCTACTGGGTTTAATTGAAAACCAGGTCCTACCTTATCGAGCAATTACAGCATGTAGACCTGAATATATATCAGGGTTGATATTTTTGCCAGGACAGTGGTAAAAATTGAAAAAAAAAAAAGACAAAAATTTAAAAAACATTGTTTTTAAGTAATATGAAGTAAGGTCTACAATTTGATAAAGATTATAACAGCATTAATAAATAAATAAAATTTTGTGTACTATTCAATTGCTTATTAATAAACATAATTAAAACAATTATTTGATGAAAAAAGTCTACTATACAAATAAAGAACTACTTAAAATGAATTCAAAATTATGTATTGAAAACTTCTGTTATGTCCTTATAAGGAAACAAATAAGTTACATTTATCAGTTTCAGCCATTTTATTGTTCTGTATCTATAGTATTCAAATATTACAAGTCACAAGAGCAGTCAATCGCTTGTCAGATGCCTAGGTCATACATTATTTATTCCCCCCACCGTCCACCTATTGCACATTTTCTTTGAAATTGTATTGCTCAGTATAAACTGAAAAATTAAAAACGGGTACCTGCAGATACGCTGCTTTGTATAAAGCTATTGTACAGATCACGGAATTGGATAAAGGACGATCATCGACTAGCGGCAGATTGCCAAAATAATGTCAGCCTCTCAAAGGAAAATACTTGGCTCAATTCTAATGATTACGTTTCAGAACATGTCATCAGGATCGTCAGTGCCCATAATTGGTGGCAAAGTGTTTCAAAAGCTTGAGAAATTTCTAAGGAATTCTGCTCACTAGGTGCACACCTTCAAATATGTCCAGCAAGTAGTGCTGCTATTGAAAGATTCTTTTCCAACTTTTCTTTTATCCAAAATAAAATTCAAAATAAACTGTCGACAAATACTTTTTCTAAACCAGTTTACTGCTGCAAAAAGCAATGATAAAACAACAAAAATTTGATTATAAAGTTCAGATTATAGTTATTACTGGATTGGTTAAAATTTAACAGAGTTCTCCTTTTTAATGTAATAAAACATTTTCAGCATTTCAAAATCATAAATGATCGTTTACATTCACTTAGAGCCTGCACAGTTCCTATACTCTGCAATTCTTTTGTGATTATATCATTAATCACTATGACATAAAGAACATGAGAATAGCTCATTTAATTTCCTGCTTACTTATTTTCTACAAAAATTGTATACAGTTTCATTTCTAATTTTGTCATAAAATTAAGTAATATTTCATAAAATGCATATTCCTATTATTATAATGCTTATAGTATACTTATTTAAACTTAGTCCTCAAATACAATATATAAATAGCAATAGCATTGATTTTCAACTAAAAATTTTATGTTTTAATTTACCCGTAAAAAAGGGGGGAAAGAAACGACAGAGAGAGAGAGAAAAGACACAGTGGGCCCGTTTACATGTGCAAAAATGCGGAGTAAATCCCGGGACTTACACTGCTTTCTACCCCGCTTCCCCTACTTAGGGGAAAAAATGCGGGGTAGAAAGATTCCTGCTCGAAAGGAGGGTTAATGCAGAGTCAACCGCGCTTTCCCATGATGCATTGCGAGCTTTTCCCTGTACTCCGCTTTAACCCGGGATTTTCCATTTTTACATGTAAACGGGCCTAGGGAATCCAATTTTTGCCGGGACGGTTTTTACCAGGTTATTTCCTCGTTTTTTGCCACCTATGGCAAAAATGTGCCAACCCTGCCATATATCCAATAATCCATAACATAGAATTCCTATTCAATGAGCCAGGACTTTAGAAAAGTGACCTTATATAGATGTCCGACTGTAGCATAAGATTGTAATTGTATTTAACTTAACAGTACTTCATTATAAAAGCTACCCATTGCAATTTTAGCATTATATTTTGCAATGACTTCATTTTTTTTTTTAATTGTTAACGCCAGGCACGCAGCTAGAAAAAAAAAATCGGGGGAGGGGAGTGGGAATAGGTTGAATTCCACACAAAAACTCTTCATTATAATTAACAATAAAATCAAGTTTCGGGAAAACAGGCGACTTGATCGAGATCCGACTGCAGCATAATATTGCAATTGTATTTAAATTAACAACATTTCATCATAAAAGCTACCCACTGCAAGTTTAGCATTATATTTTGCTTTTGTTCAAATCTTTTTTAACTTTAAAATCTATCAATTTCAGAGATTAAATGGGAATATTGAGAGATTAAATTGCAGCGTGTGATGCTTAAAGATGGCCAAAAACAGACAAATGGTCTTGAAAGTATTAAACAAAAATTTAATTTTACAAATAAATTTGATCAGTTTTTAAAGTAAAGATTACTCAGAATAAATTAAATGTACATGAAAATATATATTTTTTAACTTTATCGTCATTTATTTGCAACAATCTGATCTTAATATGACCATCCTATAATTTCGTATATTTCAAAAAAATTGCTCATTTCATGCATACTTTTTTTAATAAATAGTATTTACTGCAAAAGTATTAAAAAGCATTTAAACCCACGTAAAAAAAAAAAAATCTAAATGAAAACTTCTTTCTGAAGGATGAGTTAAAACACATTTAAATGGTAAAGAGTATTAATTATCTTTAAAAGAGAAGCATTTATCACTTCTAAATTCTTTACAGATTTTCTTTCTCATCAGTTCTTCCCCTGAGAGCATTAGATTTTAACATTAATGCTACTCTTTTACTTCCTCTTCAACTAATATTCAACAAAAGATTTGCCAAGATCTTCAATGCCATTCTAAATCATGACAACCTCCCCTCTTTTTTTAATACCTTGGTATAATCGAATATTAACTTTTTTTAAATATTACATTGGCTTTGTTTTCTTGTCGACCTGAATATGCTAAACATCCGTGTCTTGCTCCCACAGTGCATATCAAGAGCTTCTTTGTTACATCAATATTCTCTAATCCACCAACATTTCTGTGTGGTCACTTGAAAAAACAAATTTATTCTATTTTATTTTATTGTTTTCTCCACAGCAGATCACAAGAAACGAAGAAAACATTTTGCACTTCGACTCTCAGGAAAAGTCAAATACCAGGGATGAGAATGCACTAAGTGAGCGAGTTTGAATTTAACAATTTGAAAATTTCATACTGTGCCACACAAAGTTTATTATTAATTTACACAAAACATTAACCACAAAGCAATCATTAATTTCATTCTAAAAACAGTAATACCCAATCACTCATGTATAAATAAATATCTAATAATCAATTTTAGATAGATGTCATTCAATACAGAATAATAGGTTATTATCCAAATAAAGCATTTCAAGCAATTTTAAAAAATCTAAGGTCAAGATAAATCAAATGTCATATCTAAATTGCAGACTCCTATTTTGATGTAAAAATAAAGTAACATAAAAAGACTGATTTGGGGGGCTGATCTTATTTTTATTTGAGAAATTTTTATAAGAAATACAATAAAAATTATATAGAACCATCAGCTTTTTCTTTATCCCAAATTTGGTATAAAAATAAGCAAACGGCTAGAATAAAAGAAGTAAAATGTTTCCTTGTTTAATCGGGAAACAAATAATCCTTTTATAAAAGTCAAAATATCTTTTCCAGATAAAATTTTAGAATTTTCTTGGATTTACAGCACTTTGATAAATAGAGACGGAAAGGACGGAGGAGTGATAAATAGGACGGCACAAATGTCCCTAACTAATTAGTTGCATATTGCCAGAAAGTAAAATAGGAACACAAGTTTTACGATTATTTTCTTTTTATTAAAAAAAGTAAACAATTCATTTTTTGCCGTAAAAAAGAAGCACGTGGTAATAAAACGAAATATAAATACAACAAGTGCACCAATTTTTAAAATTTCAGTAGAAAAAAGACGTTACACTATGACGGAAAAAAAATTCTATTCAATTGCATTAACAAAAATATATTTTTGGTTTAAAAATAATTAAAAAGTGCATTTACTTCCACTTAAAAGGGAAAAAGATTAGTTTCTTTTTTCACTCAGCCATGCAAAACCAGTCTAACGCATTTCCGCATATTGTTTAAAAAAAACCACAGACTTGAGTTCGCAGCTATCTAAACAGCGATCGGGAATGATTATCCACGCATTAACAAAAATTAATTAAACAAAAAGGAGGAAAAGCAACTAGAACGCGACTAGAATGCGAAGCAACTAGAACGCGAAGAACGCGTTCTCATTCTTTAAATATGCAATGCATCCAGAGTAATTACTAAAATTCTAAGAGTCTCCCGTAAAATAGGCAAAATCCTAGTTCACTAGGGCCTTTAATTTAAAAAAAATTTTTCCAGGAGTTTTCTAGGTGTATGAATCCTGATACTCTATTAACCTTTTAACGAGCAGTGTTCCCGCTCTGGGAACACCGAACTCTGTCGTTTTGACTGTTGCCAGTCACGAAGAATAGATTTGATTTCTATAAAAATAGTTGCGGGTGACATAGCTGCACGAGAATCCTTTACTTTCTAGCACGTCATTTTCCGTAAAAGAATGGTCACGATTATTTTCAACAGCACTAACATCTGCTAGAAAATGGAAGAATGCGAGAACAGCTACATAGATTGCCCAATGCTGAAAAAAGGGCAAGCCGTTGCCATCACTCGACTTAACTGCCAGCAAGATGGCGGACGATCGAAACGTTCATCGCGTGCCACAGATCTACGGCCCCTTTTGCGTCAAAAAAGGGTCTCTAGATCTGTGGCACGCGATGAACGTTTCGATCGTTCGCCATCTTGCTGGTAGTTAAGTCGAGCGATGGCAACGGCTTGCCCTTTTTCAGCACTGGGAAAGGGTTGCGTCTCAAAGTGTTAAGGAAGGGTGTTTGAAATAAATAGTTTAAGCTATTAAAAATAGGGAACATATTAACCCTTTGTGAAGAAAATCAGACAAAAATGAGTGCCTAAAATAATTATTACTTCTTTTTAACCCATTCGTGCCTGGATATTTTTGCGACTTTCTTCGATTTTTGCTAACACCAGCAGTAATTGATAAATTTCTGATGTCAACTTTTTGAACAAGGGACGATTTCATTTAAAATCATTATGTATAAAAATTGAAATGTCAACATCCCACTTGGCCATATTAAAATGTTTTGTGGAATTGAGGTTCAATACTGGCGAATAAAGGCTCGGAAAAATAAATAACGTTTTCGAATGATAGCGAAAATGCCGTCCCAAAAAAGGGACGCTAGGCATAAATGGGTTAATTATCAAACAGCTTCAAATATCAGCCGAAATGGTTAAAATGAGCCGCATCTCACACGACATCAGTTTTGTGTAAACGGAAGAATAAGTAACCTTACTTACACAGCGTTGTAGAGCAGAGCATATCCAAACACATTCTTTGCTCCGGACTCCGATGGCTCCGTCCCCAAGCGTGCGTCTACTCCGTACGTCACGAGAATTCTCAGGAAGCGGCGGTCCATACCTACAAACGCACTCTCGAGGATTTCCGCTGGTACCGAGATGGAAGTTTCTTCACTCTTCAGCAGAGCTCTCCGGAGGCGGTGAAACATAACTTCGCTGTCCTCGAAAAAGGAGGAACTGTACTTGGAACAGCACTAGCAGTAGGCCTCGAGTATCTTGCTGACGGCGTGCTTGCTCGGACAGCCGGGGGCCAGCAGCAGCATGTCCAGGAGGCGCCCTACCACGGCGTCAATGAGGGTTTTGTCTCTGAGGAGAGCCAAGTGGTGCTCTTCGCGAAGTACGGACTGGAACACCTCGTCCCACGACTTTACATCTCGCGTCTTGGCAAGAACAGACAAGTAATCCTTCAGAGACTTTTTGGAATCCTGCACGAGCTTATTTCTACGCTCCATGCTTTCACGGCACAGCTTGCAAGCTTTTTGATGATTTATTTGGTACAACGATCGTCCACGAGTCACCTCAAAATCCAAGCAGCAGCAACGAGCAGAACGGTAAGCTAAATGAGCTAGATTTATTGCATGTGGCTCAGGTACGACGTCATTGGTAGATGGGATCACGTGATCGCAACAATGTGAAAACATTTGACGATTTTGTAGGGAGATTCGATTCAATGGTAAAACCCCAATCAATCACCACCTGTGGAGGGAGGGAGCGTTGTTGTTTGCTTTCATCTCTTTCTTCAACCCCTCCACCTGGAATCCAGTGACGTCATTGCTTCAAGGTCGATAATGGAATCACCCAGGGTCATCTCAACGACTACTTTGAGTGTGTTATTTCGGCTTCTCTTTGTTACTTGATGCCCATTCATGCACTATCCCAACCCCACTCTAGGCCGATCAATCATTTTACTGATAAGCCTCCGGATTACCTGCAAAGACATTAAAATATACTCATAGACTAGACACCCCTATGCTTTTCGCTGTTACCAAAATGATCGGGAGCTGGTAGGAGTGGCGATGAGTCGCACGTGGTCCCGAATAAGGCGATTGGCGAATTCACCCCTCTTCCTCTGGGGGGTCAAACTGCCGCGCGTTCCCCTTTCTCCTGCTCCTAAGCGAAGATCTCTCCGAATCTTTTGTTCATGAATGCAATGTCATGTTGCAATAGTAATAAAGACTCATTATGTCAAATACTATAAATAAAAATAAGGAATTTAAATAAATCCCAAGGTTTTTTTCTTTTTTCGTTCTCTTTTTATTTTTCAGTTATGTTGTTCATATCATACTCTTGAATAAATATATATGCTAACTTGGGAAGAAATTTTATTTTTCTGTCTAGTTTGCTGAGGTTACGAGATTTAAAAAGAAATTTTGGTTTTAAATAGAACACGATTTTGTTGAACAGCTTGAAAAATCGAATGTACTACATATCGCAATATTAGGTAATTTCACAAAATAGTATCAGGAAAGTGTACTTTAACAATGCTGGTGTAGATTTTGATCATTTGTTCATTATTTTTTTTTCTTTTCCGAGAAATACTTTAAAATTTCCAATGTATCAGATTACTTCATCCAGAAAATTATTTTCCATTTTTTGGATTTCCTTATTGGGGGTGGGGGAGGGTGTCACGAAAAATCCACAAAAATGACTGTTTAAGCTTTTCATCTTTTATATTATTTTTCTTTTACTATGCTTAGCTAATGGCTTTTTTTTTTTACTTATTTATTTATTTATCTTTTTTAATGCAGTGTTTGATCGGAACTTGACAAAATCGAGTATTAATGGTTTTTGAAACCATGATCATTACTAATCAACACTAATGTGGTAGAGAATTGTCTTACCATTACAAGTTGCTTTTAGTTTCAGTTTAGGTATATACGAAACAGTTGAACATGTGCCAAAACATAACATGTGCATTCTGTAACTAATAGAGTGGGGAGATACAAGCATTTTTTTTTTCCTTCAACTCATACTAACGCGGAAAAGTTGTGAATTTAGGTGACGAAAAATATATGAAAAAAGAAACGAAATTGTTTTATATCTTCTGATCGCGCATCTGCTCTAAAATTTGCTGAAATTTTAAAAATTTCACGTTTTTACGTTTATTTTTAACATTTCTAAATTATCATGCTGTATCTAAATGTAATAGCTGAAATTCATATGTGTTCAAACCGCACACAAAAAAGTCTTACTGATTAACATTATTTAAATTTATCATAATCTTCCGGTCGTGCATTACCCCCAAAGTTAATGAGATTAATTTTTTTTTTTATGTTCAATGGTACAATGACTACTTTTAACTAATGTATGTGATTATTCGTTGGGTCTGTTTCAAGCATTTGTTCTTTAATTTCTTTACACAGTTTTCTAATATTTACTATACCCATAAGTCTAATTAGTAATTAAATCGCATGTAAAAACCTAGATGCATTGTAAAGCTGCTGAGATATTTCATTTCTGAATCGGATAATTTACACTGCTGGCCAAAAGTATTGCAAGTTTCAGAAATCTAACCCTTTAAGATTAAGCCCCGTCTTCCCCGTAAAAAATAAAAATAAATATAATTGATATTTTTTAATGTCAACATGTTAAATTAGTTACTTCAAAGACAAGATATCATTAAGTCAAAGAACAAAAATAATTATTTAATTTATTTAAAAAAATAGCATAAAAATACATAGGTTATAATAGAAATCCTAGTCCATTTTGGGTCGCCAAAATAAAATTAAATAAAGAATTAATTTAAAGTTATTCTGCAAAAAGAGGATAATAAATGAATGCAATTAAATTAAAGATCATTTATTAAGTTGCTGAGCAGCCTTGACTTAGATCACAACAGCCACTCTTTTCGATATGGAATCCACAATGTTTTACACTTCCTTCGGTGTTTCGTGGCGGCAACTTAAATTATAGGCTCCCGAAGCTCTCATTTTGTTTCTTGGTGATATTCAGATGTATTCTTTCCATTATACTACATAAATTCTCAAAAGTATTTAAATCTGGCAAATTTCCTGTCCATTTTTTCTGGGCTTGAAACGATGATTAGATTTCTCAAACTTGCAATACTTTTGGCCAGTGGTGTATATATATATAATATAAAATAGCTTAACTTACGTAATATGGAATCCCAAGAGAAATATTAATTGAAAGCACTTAATAACAGATATAATACGTAACCATGAAATTATATCTATATAAATAAAACAGAGTGTAAACTGTCCGTTTGTCTGTCTGTCTGTCTGTCTGTGTCTCGCGTAGCTCCGAAACGGGTGATCGTAGACCTACCAAATTTTGTACGGAAATTCTCCAAGACGGGTCTCGACACACCTCGAAGCGATTTTTTCGAAATTCGAATTAGAAAATGTTTTATTTTATGTTTTGTCCGATTTTTAGCGATTTTTCTTGCGTAATACATAATAACGCCGGTAATTGCGCTCGCAAGAAAACGATATTTACATCATCGTATAGAGGAGAAAATTTTCTTTTAAAAACTATTTGTTCGGAATGTGTAACATAGTTTGCAGATTTTTGGGAATTATTCAAATAAAATTAAATTTGACGCTGACTTTCGAAAAATATTTTTAAAACTGCTGCATCTTGAATTCTATCTGTCATAACTTTTTTATATTTGGGCAAAAAACGGAGCACACAATTCGCCCACTTTTAAAAGAAGAACGGAGGAAAAATATAAATTAGGAGAATTTTTACGAATTTTTAAGTAAAGAGGGATTCTCATTTCAGTAGTACCTGCTTATGAGTTTCGGTTTGATATCTTGCGGTTTGGTTGTCATGGATACAGTAACAATGATTAAAATTGCCAGTTGAAAAAAAATAAATAAAAACGGGTCCCGCGAGCAGATGATTTCTTTGCTTGGCTCGATTTCCTTTTATAAATACTGGATTTATTTGTGAGAAGAAAATTAAACGGCATAATCTAGAAAAACAATTATAAAGCCCTCATAAATAGCGCAGTCTTATTTCTTATCTCTTTTCTTTTTGTTAAGAGTTCCAAGAAAGGGTGACGTATTTTTAAAATAAAAAAAATGTCCATTTCATGTAGTGTCTGAGGTATTTAACGCTAAAACGTGAACCTAAAAGACAGCATGTCTGCGGAAATAAGACATTTTGAAAGTGAGAAGTTCACTGCAAACGGTCCATTTTCACTTTTTTGATACCGAATGACGCTGACATAGGTTTTTTTTTGTGTGTGTGTGTGTGTCATTATATTGCAATGATCTCAGGTTATTACATATATGACGCAAATTTTAAGTCAAGAGTGAAATAATTTTGCTTTTTCTAGATTCCACATCACTGGAATTATTCTAATTACACATGTGAGGAAATTTTTCTCTTCCTACCGTGCGAAGAACGGGCACGCAGCTAGTATATATATAAACTAACTCGGCTGTTCGAGCATCGTCAGGGGACCCCCCCCCTAATTTTTTAGTTTCATTATTGCCATATTAAAACGATATTAATTAACTATGCCATATGGAAATTTGGAACTATGGAACATGGTTGGAACTATGGTCATTCGGAAATATGGAACAGAATTCAGGAGGATAAGACATTGCACAATTAAAAAAAAAAAAAAAAAAAAAAAAAAAAAAGGAAAAACAATTTAATACTCAACAATTTTCTTAAGCTGTTAGCTGTTGAAATTTCATGATTGTAACTTATTTATAGAAAAATAGATGTGAGGCATTCTATAGCTTAAGAAATATTGTAACAATAGATTAAAGCTGTTGTGTATTTAAATATATGTAAAATTATATAGCATTTTCGGGACATATTTTTCGGACAATTTTCAATAAAAGGGGTGAGAGATAAAATGACATAGTCATTAATACATATATATATGTACACAGACACACACGTATATGACGTGTGCACAGACGCAAACGTGTGAATAGTTCGTAATCTATAATCTATATAATTTACGTTGCATTTGATGATGAATGCGTGAATTTATTTTAACGCACGCTGTCTTACAAGTTCATGAACAAAAGGTCTGAACTCTGAACTCTTCGCTTCTACGGGAAACGGGAGGCAGTGTGACCCCCCGGAAGGAAGCAAAGACATTAAAATATACTCATAGACTAGACACCCCTA
Organism: Cheiracanthium punctorium; assembly: GCA_038373885.1. NCBI lineage: Eukaryota > Metazoa > Arthropoda > Arachnida > Araneae > Cheiracanthiidae > Cheiracanthium > Cheiracanthium punctorium. The sequence continues at coordinate 412,641 of JAWZYV010013479.1, forward strand.
TGCTTTTCGCTGTTACCAAAATGATCGGGAGCTGATAGGAGTGGCAATGAGTCGCACGTGGTCCCGAATAAGGCGATTGGCGAATTCACCCCTCTTCCTTCCGGGGGGTCACACTGCCTCCCGTTCCCCGTAGAAGCGAAGAGTTCAGAGTTCAGACCTTTTGTTCATGAACTTGTAAGACAGCGTGCGTTAAAATAAATTCACACATTCATCATCAAATGCAACGTAAATTATATAGATTATAGATTAGGAACTATTCACACGTTTGCGTCTGTGCACACGTCATATACGTGTGTGTCTGTGTACATATATATATGTATTAATGACTATGTCATTTTATCTCTCACCCCTTTTATTGAAAATTGTCCGAAAAATATGTCCCGAAAATGCTATATAATTTTACATATATTTAAATACATTAGTCACAACAGCTTTAATCTATTGTTACAATATTTCTTAAGCTATAGAATGCCTCACATCTATTTTTCTATAAATAAGTTACAATCATAATACAATTAGTTCACAACAGCTTTAATCTATTGTTACAATATTTCGTAAGCTGTAGAATATGCTTCACATGTATTTTTCTATAAATAGGTTACAATCATGAAATTTCAACAGCTTAAGAAAATTGTTGAGTATTAAATTGTTTTTCCTTTTTTTTTTTTAATTGTGCAATGTCTTATCCTCCTGAATTCTGTATCACTCAATAAACATATGACATAGTTAATTAATATCGTTTTAATATGGCAATAATGAAACTAAAAAATTAGGGGGGGGGTCCCCTGACGAGGCTCGAACAGCCGAGTTAGTTTATATATATATATATAATTTCATGGTTACGTATTATATCTGTTATTAAGTGCTTTCAATTAATATTTCTCTTGGGATTCCATATTACATAAGTTAAGCTATTTTATATTATATATATATACACCACTGGCCAAAAGTATTGCAAGTTTGAGAAATCTAATCATCGTTTCAAGCCCAGAAAAAATGGACAGGAAATTTGCCAGATTTAAATACTTTTGAGAATTTATGTAGTATAATGGAAAGAATACATCTGAATATCACCAAGAAACAAAATGAGAGCTTCGGGAGCCTATAATTTAAGTTGCCGCCATGAAACACCGAAGGAAGTGTTGTAAAACATTGTGGATTCCATATCGAAAAGAGTGGCTGTTGTGATCTAAGTCAAGGCTGCTCAGCAACTTAATAAATGATCTTTAATTTAATTGCATTCATTTATTATCCTCTTTTTGCAGAATAACTTGAAATTAATTCTTTATTTAATTTTATTTTGGCGATCCAAAATGGACTAGGATTTCTATTATAACCTATGTATTTTTATGCTATTTTTTTAATAAATTAAATAATTATTTTTGTTCTTTGACTTAATACTATGTTTTCTTTGAAGTAACTAATTTAACATGTTGACATTAAAAAATATCAATTATATTTATTTTTATTTTTTACGGGGGAGACGGGGCTTAATCTTGAAAAGGGTTAGATTTCTGAAACTTGCAATACTTTTGGCCAGCAGTGTATATATATATATATATAAATTATCCGATTCAGAAATGAAATATCTCAGCAGCTTTACAATGCATCTAGGTTTTTACATGAGATTTAATTACTAATTAGACTTATGGGTATAGTAAATATTAGAAAACTGTGTAAAGAAATTAAAGAACAAATGCTTGAAACAGACCCAACGAATAATCACATACATTAGTTAAAAGTAGTCATTGTACCATTGTACATAAAAAAAAAAAAAATTAATCTCATTAACTTTGGGGGTAATGCACGACCGGAAGATTATGATAAATTTAAATAATGTTAATCAGTAAGACTTTTTTGTGTGCGGTTTGAACACATATGAATTTCAGCTATTACATTTAGATACAGCATGATAATTTAGAAATGTTAAAAATAAACGTAAAAACGTGAAATTTTTAAAATTTCAGCAAATTTTAGAGCAGATGTGCGATCAGAAGATATAAAACAATTTCGTTTCTTTTTTCACATATTTTTCGTCACCTAAATTCACAACTTTTCCGCGTTAGTATGAGTTGAAGAAAAAAAAAATGCTTGTATCTCCCCACTCTATTAGTTACAGAATGCACATGTTATGTTTCGGCACATGTTCAACTGTTTCGCATATACTTAAACTGAAACTAAAAGCAACTTGTAATGGTAAGACAATTCTCTACCACATTAGTGTTGATTAGTAATGATCATGGTTTCAAAAACCATTAATACTCGATTTTGTCAAGTTCCGATCAAACACTGCATTAAAAAAGATAAATAAATAAATAAGTAAAAAAAAAAGCCATTAGCTAAGCATAGTAAAAGAAAAATAATATAAAAGATGAAAAGCTTAAACAGTCATTTTTGTGGATTTTTCGTGACACCCTCCCCCACCCCCAATAAGGAAATACAAAAAATGGAAAATAATTTTCTGGATGAAGTAATCTGATACATTGGAAATTTTAAAGTACTTCTCGGAAAAGAAAAAAAAATAATGAACAAATGATCAAAATCTGCACCAGCATTGTTAAAGTACACTTTCCTGATACTATTTTGTGAAATTACCTAATATTGCGATATATAGTACATTCGATTTTTCAAGCTCTTCAACAAAATCGTGTTCTATTTAAAACCAAAATTTCTTTTTAAATCTCGTAACTGCAGCAAACTGGACAGAAAAATAAAATTTCTTCCCAAGTTAGCATATATATTTATTCAAGAGTATGAAATGAACAACATAACTGAAAAATAAAAAGAGAACGAAAAAAGAAAAAAACCTTGGGATTCATTTAAATTCCTTATTTTTATTTATAGTATTTGACATAATGAGTCTTTATTACTATTGCAACATGACATTGTATTCATGAACAAAAGATTCCGAGAGATCTTCGCTTAGGAGCAGGAGAAAGGGGAACGCGCGGCAGTTTGACCCCCCAGAGGAAGAGGGGTGAATTCGCCAATCGCCTTATTCGGGACCACGTGCGACTCATCGCCACTCCTACCAGCTCCCGATCATTTTGGTAACAGCGAAAGCATAGGGGTGTCTAGTCTATGAGTATATTTTAATGTCTTTGATTACCTGTGGAGGAAAGAAAGATTCCCTTGGATTTTGCAAAGGGAAATTTCATTCCTGCTAAAATTTTCAAAGGGTAAACTTTATTTCTCTTCTAAAATGGTGTTTGGTCCACCCGAGTATGTTTTAAGCAAAAAATATCACAATTTAATACGATATCAGTCAAAATGTTATCCAGGACGATCCTATTTGTTCACACGGTGCTCACCTCCGAAACAAACAGGAAATGAAATTCAGGGCCCGATTCAAACGAAACGCGATTGGTCGTCTCCAAAACGATCGTTTTCTCTCTGGAAGTTCGATCGCTTTTACAAGCGATCGCAAAAGTGTATTCAAAGTGAAACAAAATAGGCGATCGAACTTACAGGTTTGCTAGATCAAAACTTTATCGCCACAGAGTGAAAACGCAACTTCCGGTGACGTAGAAAGTCGCTGTTAACCAATAAAAAAATCGCATCTTTCTCTGGAAAAACTTTTAACTTAATGGCGACGACTAACTGTTTATTTATTTATGTTTGAGCTGCAACGGACAACAGGCTGTGTCTTAAATTTTTCCCCAACAGTATTGTAGGATAATGTTTTAAAATTTTAACTGGATTAGGTTAATAATTTTTGTATGTTTATAATCATGGAAATACATGTTTAATTTATGAAGACTTTTTTTAGAAAATTATTAATAATAGTCTTTTTCGTCATAATTATCCTGTCGAATTGTTCGATTATCGAATAATATTGTTCTTAATTTT